>CM062820.1:1277147129-1277737082 GCA_031772625.1 Pinus tabuliformis
TAAGTCATCAAATGGATGCTAATAATCACTATGTGTTCTGTTTGCCATGTTAATGAACTGTTCCAGTTTTAATTGCTGGAGAAAAACTCTGTTGGTAACAGCAACCATGAATGACATGCAAAATTAAAATTCAAAGTGAACTAAACATAAAGCATCCTAAACTAGCAGCAATAGCAATAAATCCACCTCTGTCAATTACCAGCAAAGCAATTTATTTATGTTTAAGATCATTAATGACATTGTATAACACATCAGTGGACCAAAAACATTAACAATATCCCAACTTCCAAGGATTGAATTTCCCAGAAATTATACTAGTTTAAAATTAATTGAGCAAGACTCATGCAGCTTAGAATTCCACATAAAATATATAATCAATACTGTTGAAAACGGCTCTTATATAATTAAACCATGTATGAAACCCTGCAAGTATGTGTACAAGAACGTCATGGCGCACATTGTAGATCGCAGGCTCCACTTAAAACACATAAAAATAACAAAATCTTGGTGTCGTCACAGGCTCCACGCCAAGGATAATTTTAGGGGCGAATGTTCGCCCTTTGGCGAAATTAAGGGGTTTTAAATTTTTAGTGGGCCAATATTTTGTATCATAGTACATTTTTACAAATCACCTCAAATAGCCCACCTTATTTTAAGGGAGAGGGTAAAAAAGGTAAATTTAGCCCTTGAAATTAGGACTTACAACCTTCCATTCGCCCATTTTCAAAAATAGGTTTTATTTAAGTGAATCCATTCGCCCATTTTCAAGAATAGGTTTTATTTAAGTGAATCCTATGGGCCAAATACCATATTTATAAAAGAGGTATGGTAAATTAATAAAAATATAAATAAATGATAGGTATGGTAAATAAATAAAACATTTTTTATATTTACTCCATAAGTCACCTTATATACATGTAAGGGTGTAAACAAATAAAAATATAAGTAAAGTGGAGGTATCGTAAATAAATAAAATGTCTTTTTATACTTACGGTATGGTAAATAAATAAAAATATAAATAAACTAGACGTATCGTAAATAAATAAAACCTCTTTTTATATTTAGTCCATAACCCTCGTTCTATTTATGAAGGCTCAAGAAAGAGGTTTTATTTAAGTGAATCCTATGGGCCAAATACCATATTTGTAAAAGAGGTATGGTAAATTAATAAAAATATAAATAAACGAGAGGTATGGTAAACAAATAAAACATTCTTTTTATATTTACTCCATAAGTCACCTTATATTTACGAACACTCAAAAAATGGGTTATATTTAGGTGAAACCTATGGCCAAAATACTATGGGACAAATACCATGGACTAGATTGTTATTAATACCATGCAAAAAACCATTATTAACCCTAATATTAGAATTAATAAAAATAAAAATGGCACATGGTATTGACCCATGGTATTCACCTGGAATGTAGCCTATTTAAATGGGGGAATTAAACCAGCATGTAGCCTATGCTAAGATTCACTAGGACTTTACAAAGTTTTATTATTTAGTGAAAGACTCGCCAAGATCTTACAATATTTTATAATTGAGTAAAGTATTCGCCATGCCTGGTGAGAGATTCGCCAAAAAATTATATATACATATTATATTATTGATAAAATCGCCTTCCATTTTTCCTATATACCATGGAGATTCGCCCATTTATTATATTTATAAATTTAGGGGGGGTTCTTAAAATTTTCCCTGCTCCACGCTTTACATTAAAGCGAACGGGAGTGTGGGAAGTTGGGAACTTTAAAGGTCATAAATTATAATACGCGGCTACCCATAACAGAATTTTGTCTCTGGTAATTTGCCTCCCCATGTGGCAGGCACAGATGTCCAAAAAGCTTCAACCAAATCTGGTTCCAAATTTCAAAGTCCCTTCAGTGAGAAGCAAAGCTTATTTCTTTAACTCCTGATTTGTATTTAAAAATTGATTAAACATCAACTTTAGGTAGTGACCCCAAAAAGAGCATATTTTTTAAGTGTGAGTCATCATGGCTTGCAATCATCCAACACCAAAGAGCATAATTTTTTAATGTGAGTCATCATGGCTTTCACTTATCCAACACCTAACATGTTTGGCTGCTTGTATATTTTTTTATATACTGAGGGGACGCATTAGCTTTATCTTTTCTGTGGAATAGAAAACTGAATGGACAAATATCCACGGCGATCTGCACTCAATTGCGATTTGAAAGCACAGCCATTTAATCAGTCTGCGTCTTATCGAAATACAGAGGCCCAAATCTACTTCACCTGGAGAATCTTTGAATGAGGACAAGTTGGAAAAAACAAATGGGAATATATGTGGCCAGCCAGTGGAATTCAATGGTAGCAGGGCCAATGAGTGGCACGACCTCTGTGTCCTACATAAAGCTCAACCATAGCCATTCATATTCTCATGGTGGTACTTGTAATCCCTTCAGCTTCTTCTTCCCTCATTTTTCCCTTTACTCTGTAAACTTCTTGCTGCCATTAATGGGTTTTATGTCAGTTTCCAGTGCATGACTGGTAACTTTTTCTTTGCAGTCTCGGATCCTCTGAGATTATGAGAGTTTAGGTCATAGACAGAAGCATAATGGGGGGAGTCTTCAGGGTTTTGGTGTTCAGTCTGGGATTCTACAGACCCAATTCTAATAGGAGCGCAGAGACAACCCTTGGCAGAAGAATCCTGGAGCTTAACACAGCGTCAGTACCTGTTGATTTATCTAAAGGTAATCGCTTGACAACCGAGGACGGTACTTTCGATCCCAATTTACTGGTAATCCTGGCAGCTTTAATGTGCGCTCTGATATTCGCACTATGTATAAATTTCATTGTTAAATGGGCACTTCGCTGCAGTCAGATGATTGCATCAAGGTCTTCAGGGGATGTTGCAGAGGAAGTGCCTCACTGTAATGGTTTAGATAAATCGGCCATGAAAGCCCTGCCTACTGTTGTCTATGCGAGAACACAGTCCCAGCATGCCCAAAAGCCTGGTCTATATCAAAACAAAATGAATATTACCAATTAGAATATATTGGTATCTATATATACCAGTAATTTGCTCTGATTCATTCAGATCCGAGCAGAGTTTGAAGAAATGTAGTCAGTTAAATGCGCAATGGCAGCCTACTTGGAGATTGGAAATGGTTGGCACTGGGATAAGATTGATGAAGTTCAGGAAACAGAGCACTCGTATTTGGGTACTCAAATACAATTTATATTTTACAACGTAAGGGAATTTAAAAAGAAGATTACCAGAAAATGGTTTTATAATATTTGTTTCTGGACAGATGATATGCCTGCCTTATGTTTAGATGGAACAATTCTACCTGTTAAATTTATCACATTAACTGTCGAGGCATGCATTCTTTTTACAAAATAGAATGTACTTACCCTGTTTGCTGGTTTTTTGTTTATAGCTTGACATCCACGTCTGAACTCCTCACTGTAATTGGTATCCAAGATCGCTGGCAATCCTTAACAGGGAACCCTCCGAGACTGGAACCTGAGCTTCACTAGAGCCTGGAGGAATACGCACTGCGGCACTAGTGACTAGCAGATTGCAGTAGATTGCAATTTGCAAATTGCAAGTCTCGTATTAAATTTGAGCGGCTATGAGTGGCGGATTGTAGCTGGATAATCAATGGTAAGTACCCTGTAGTATGCAGTGGGATGGTGATGCAGTTAAAGGCTTTTATTTTAAACTGCGTGCAGCGTAACACGTTGTGTACTAGTACTACAACACCGCTAGTCCGGTGGTCCTAGACTCCCATACTCCCATTACAGATATTATAGAATTTTACGTTTTCTCTATGAAATTAGATGTCAAAACGATGGGTTGGAAAGGTATACCACACGTCTAATCTGACGTGGAAGATTTTTTCCATGCCGTCAAATACGTTCAGAAATAACAAATACGTCCTGTGGGACGTCAAATTCCTAGCTTGGACTTAATCAACCATATTCAAATTCTAAGGTATAAGTTGCCCTTTCTATTAAATAGTAGGGTGTTCCAGCGAATATTGAGTGAATTACTCAAACAAAAAATATGATTATTTATAAAAGTCTTAACCGCTTTCCAAATATCTAGAGAGTCTAAATCTTAAATGTTAACACCAAAACAGGGGTCAAGCATGCAACTAGATGGATTTAAAAGTAGAGCACCATTTTATGATAAACAAAATAGCCACAGGATAAATCTAGAATCCAATTTTAAAGCATATCGAGATTTCCCTCCACCATTACCTTGCTATGTACTAAGAATATGGAATGTATTGAACTTGTAGCAGTGACTAAACCTTGTTTTGAGAGTCCATCTGCTACCGAGTTTCTCTCCCTGTAGACATGTGAAAGGGTGATATGCTCAAAAGAGCACAAAATTAGCTTTATGCGATCCATCCATCCAACCAAGAAGGGAGTTGAGAAGGAGGACCGCCCAACCACAACATCAATGGTGGAGCTTGAGTCCCCATGCACAAAAAACTTTAGCAACTGTAAGTGTTTGGAAAAAACCAACAAACCCCATAGTGCTAATAACTCAGCCTTGGAGTTCGAACTTGAACCCCCATACTAGAAAAGGAGAAAATGTATGAGAGGATTAATCATCAGCCATGCCCTGCATTCACACCTACCATCCCAAGCCACACCATCGAAGAAGCTTGCTGGAAAGACCACCTACAATGGAGGACACAATGTTTTGGAAATTTTATCAGCCCGGGTGGATTTCCCCCATATCGACAAGTAAGCTAATGTATTAGAGCAAATTATGGAGATATTGGGTGGTTTTTCTTCAAAGATCATAAGGTTTCTTTCTCGCTAAATCTCCCATGTAATATACAAACGAAAATCTTTATATCTCTCTCTCTTATTGAACCACCCCCTGAAGCAAGACTCCATAGTATCGAAGGAACCCACTTGAGGAATTTGAACATTTTTAATATACTAGCCCAAACCTCAACAGACATGGGACAATGGATAAACATATGTGCAACACTTTCCTGCTCCATATGGTAGAAAAAACACCACCCCGGCCCGAGATATCCCCGTTTGCAGAGGTTGTCCCAGGTAAGGATTTTAATTTTTCCAGACCAACCAGTGGAAGATGGTTACCTTTAAAGGAACATGCCACCTCCAAGCTCCTATACTAGCAAATGTTAGTTAAAGGGTTGATATTATTCAAAATATACTAGTAAATATTCAAAACCACCATTGAACCCTTTTTCATAACCCCAATCCACACCAATATATCACACAAATCCTTCTTCATGAAGCCAACTAACTGAAACTGTTGTATGAGGCGATGTTAGGTTGTTTCAAGACCACCTGATAATCCGATCTCTTTTGCACTCTTCTACACCGGGTATGGAAGATCCGAATGCCATCGCTCAATAGCTTGATCCAAAAAGAAAATACCTCATATGAAGAGAATCGATAAGGTCAATATTGGAATTAAGCGATGGACCAACACCCAAAATGGAGTGCAAACCAATCAAAATTTTATCAACCCAATCATACCCCTTCTATACCAATCAAAGAAGGCACTGCCTTTTAGATACTTCTCTGCAATAATATATTTCCAAATACCCATACCAAATATAGCCCACCAGAGTGATTTTGTTAGTAGTTCCCAGCTAAACTTATTCAAATCAAGGATACCCCATCCTCCAACATATTTCCCCTTAGATATGGCTTCAAAATTAACTAGGTGGAATTTCTTGTGCCCCTTATTCCTAGACCAAAGAGAATGTGCCATGATGGCTATGATTCTACTGATAACCAATGAGAGAAGCCAAAAGAGATGCATCTAGTAAACATACAACTACTGTAAAATAGATTGGATCGAGATGTATCGATCTCCTAGTGATAGCCAACGACGTGTCCAGAGAGAAAGACACTTCTAAAACTTTTCCACTTTTCATCCCTAGTTTGAGATCCTGTAGCTATTAGGCTTCAATCTAAAGCCCAAATAAGACAAACCAACCTCAATATGAGAGACCTCAACATTGAACAACCTAGGATTGCAATGGATAACCTCCTAATTGACAGAGGAATGTAACAATACAAATTTGTTTCCATTCATGTTCAGACCCGAGGCAACTCCAAATATAACTAGAATGTGATAAAAATCCTTCCATTTCTCCCATGATACTTGTCCAAAAATTAATGCATCATCAACAACAAAAAAGGTATGTAACTGCAACAGATCAAGATACCTAAAATCCCTAGATTATGCCTTGCAAGTGTGCCTCCTTAAGCTTCAGAGTAAGTCTATCCATAACCAATATGAATAATAAAGGAGACAAGGAACATCCTTGACGCAGTCCTCTACAAGACGGGAAAAAGTTCAATATATAGCCATTAATTAATACTACAAAATTTGTTGTAGACACACATGCCATTATCCAAGCAATATTATCAATAGAAAGCCCAATTTTGAAGAGGACTAGGTACAATATGTCTAGTCAACATAATCATATGCCTTGTTTCAAAATAATAACCTCTTTCTTCTTAGAATAAATAGAGCAGAGACATTCATGTGTTGTGGCCATTGCATCATGAATTTGACGACCTGATAAGAAGTTGAATTATTTTGGCAAGATGTAGGTTGACAGTACATCCTTAACCCTGCCTACAATGACTTTAGAGATCAACATATAGGTAATATTACAAATAAAAACCAATCAAAGAAGGAAACAAGATGAGAAGACTTGGGGATGAGTGCCATGAAGGTGGAATTAATTGCACCCAAAACCCGACCACATAATCGAGATTCTTCAACCATATTGAGAAGATCCTGACCCATTAGATCAAAGGAATGAAGGAAGAGCTCCACTTTCCAGTGATTTGGGTCTGGACTCTTATTTTTCGCAAAATATTTGAGAACAAGTTCTGAGATTTTATTGAACATGACATGTCTATTAATGTTAGATGATCTAAAAATACAAATTTTATCATAGGTTATAAAATTAGAATAAAATAATTATTAATTTAAGATATTAAATTAATAATTATTATTCTAGAATGTTTAATTATTTAATGGAGACTTTTAGAATTAGCATATTGTTGTAACTAGATATGACTCTCCAAATGTGTCGTATCTTAGGCTCTATTTTAGGAGATTAGTTAGCTAGTTGGTTTGAATAGCATTTATTGTAAATGGACACTTGTTATTTAATAAGTGATCCATAATTAGAGGTAGTTAGGACATGGAGCTTATAAATAGCTCATTGCAAGAGTGTTTGGTTGTTCGGGTGTAAACTCTTGCAAAATCAATTATGTAATTGTTTTTTTTCTGATTAATAAAATTACGTGTCTGAGGACACTTCTGCCATTATTGTGGTATCAGAGCTCCAGTAATGATGCAGTGGATGTGAGGAGGATATTCCAGCTCAACAAAGTCCTGGAAAACTCCATTCAGTTGGCCAGCAAATCATTGGTATGGAAATTGTACAGTTTTGTTTAAAAGGAAAATAAATTTTATCATTGATTTTAGATTTTTTTAAATCTAAAATTCATTTTTTTTTATTATAAAAAATTGCCTCTGCTCAGCCTTCACACTTTTCTTCTGCTCAACCTTCACAATTTTCTTCTGTTCTTTAGAGAAAATGGAAGTGAGACTAGGCGCACCCTCAGTATTGTTATCAATTGGACCTTTCTCGGACTCAACAAAACTTGGAAACTTCTGATTTTTTGTTTTTACCTGCGATGCGTGCTTTCGTTTGAGTTTCTTTATTTTCTTCTCCCATTAAAGTAGGGCTCAGCCGTAGGTAAGTAAAAGCAATCAAGTGCCGCTCATCAGGATCATTCCTTGGCTTTGCATTCTCAAGTATCCTATTATAGCCATCTCTATCATGACATGGAACAGGATTAACACTTGCAACATGTATGCTAGCATCCCAAGCTGCATTCATAACCTGCCACATAAGGCCATGCGGATCTTCCATTGCTTCGATAAACCCTTGTTCATGATCTAAATTGTTTAAGTCTACACAGCTGAATTTAAATGTAGCATTGTGTTTCTTCAATATCTGACAAAGTGGCCCATATCCATCTAGATGGGATGAATTGTAGAAGCCTGCTGTAAGCTCTGCAGCGTGACTAGAAGTTTTATACCACCAATGAACTCCAGAAACCTTAACAGCTATCCGCGTGCCTTCAAATGCCAGGTTTGCAAGACTGAGTACACGATCGCTATGCTCGATTAGCCCTTGTGAATACCAACGAAGAAAGAAATGACCATAGTAACTGTTATAATCCCCTTCATCACGAAAAAAGCCAGTATCATGAGGTTGGGAGTTATAGTATCCAGCATTGTCAGGACCTCTGGCCAAAACCAATGACGCAGAGCAACCTGTCGTCGCTTGAGTTTACCAAAATTTTGAATTTGCAATTTGCCATAATTATTAGACAATTTACGAACTGACAGATCAAGTGCAGAGGATCTCCGGGACTTGAGCAAAGGGATTGGACAAAGTCTGGTTGATTTCATTGGGCTACTGTATAAATTATGGACGAATAAAGCGTATAAACATAGCATTAGATCTCCAGGTCTTAAAATAACAGTTTTTTCACCTAGGGCTGTTACAGGTTCTTCCTAACAGCCGGTCACAGGCACAGGTGCCGAAGAAGCGAGAGGCTTTTGCAGCAATGGACACGCAGCTATGCATCATCCACTGCAGCCTCAGCCAGTCCCATGCCTACCGTTCAAAAAAATGCCCAGAAGCCAGGGGCAAGCACATTTTGTAAATTTGAAGAATATTTTGTGGAGATATAAGTGTTTTATTTTGTATTTGGAGTAATAAGGAGTTTTATTTGTAATTTGTAAATTGGGGAAATAAGGTGTGTTGGGTAATTTGTTTTTAAGAAGTTTTTTGGGATCATCACATTGTAACTCAAAGTATTTTTTACTTTGAGGGGAGGTAAAATTTTTCTACCATATTGTGCAAAAGCACCATTGTAAAAAGTCAAATTTTGAAAGTTGCCTTGTAAAAATTTGAGAAATTGACTAGAGCCAAGTGCAAAGCTCAGTCAATTGTCTCCTGTTTTGACGACTATTCGAGGGTCAAGGCCAAGCCCCGATAGATCGTGTTTTTGCGTGTTGTGTTGACTATCTTGTCATTTCTGTTCTGATTCTTGGTGCGACGCTACAACGCTAAAATGTCTAAGTTGATTAATTTGTTTTCTGATTCCGACAAACTAGAAGGCACCAAATCTTATAAAACATGGCATCGTCTCATCGAAAGCACACTCATTTACAATGAATTATGGCAGGGAATATGTGATGGAGATGTTAAGCCGAATAAACCCACAGATGCAGATGCACTGGCAAAATGGGAAATCAAGAATGCTAAAGCCTTAGCTCTTATTAAATCGTCTGTGAATGATGAAATGTATGTCCATATAGAAAATGCTTTAGATGCATGGACTGCCTTGAAAACTTTTAAAGACCTCTTTGATACTCAGCCTGAATCAAAGAAGGTTGATCTACAGTTAAAATTGTTGCAACAAAAATTAACTGAAGATGGTGATATTCTTGAATATCTCTCTAGACTTAAGAATATTAGGCAGGAATTGATGATAGCTTTATGGTCACAATTGTAATTGCTGGGCTTCCTTCTTCCTATACGCATTTTTTAGAGACTTTACAAGTAACTGGGAAATTAGAAAAACTAAAGTTTGATGAACTTTGTGAAATGTTAAGTCAACATGATAAAACTTTTGGGAAGAAGAAGAAAGTTGGTGAAGATGTTTTTCTCACAGAGGCCAGCACTAGTAAGTCATCAGCAGATAGTTCTCGAGGAAGAGGCAGATGGAATCAGAATCAAGCAGCACATAATCGAGGTCGAAACCAAAGCAGAGGCAACAATTTTAACGGAGGAGGAAGAAATAATTTTCAAGGTAGAGGAAACAACCAAGGAAGAGGCAATTTTCAAGGACAAGGATATAATAGTCAAGGTAGAGGACAATATCAAAATAAAGGTCAAAGCAGAGGTAGAGGACAATCTTCAGGAAGAGGAAGAGACTTAAGTCAAATTGTGTGTCGAAGATGTGACAAAGTTGGCAATTATGCTGAAGATTGTCGAACATCACTTAATAAAATTCCCAAGTTTCAGCAGCATTCAACACAATTTGCAAATGATCAAGATGAAGATAACTCAGAATATGTTTTTACTTCCTCACCAGCATCACAACTTTCATCCCATCTTAGAAGTGACTATGAAGATGCTTGGATCTTGGATTCCGGGGCAACTCAGCACATGACTTGTCGACGTGATTTTTTCTGGAATTTTCAAGAATGCCAACTTAATTCAATTTTTCTTGCTGATGATACAAAACATACTCCTTATGGAAAAGGAGTAGTAAAAGTTTTTCTCCCTGACATTGGAGAAAAAATGATTTCCAATGTATGGTATGTACCCAGTTTCGAGAAAAATTTGCTCTCTTTAGTCACGATTCGACAAGCAGGACATCAGGTGATTATGGAAGATGGTTTAGTGAAGATTAATTCAGTGAAACAGAACTTGAAAACAGTCATGACAGGTTATGAAGATGGAAAACTGTTACGGATGAAAGAGACAGTTATTCCAAGGCATTCTGATTTTGCAGGGGCAGTGACTACAGGTATTTCACCTATAAGACTATGGCATGTAAGATATGGACATTTGAATTTTGAGAGTCTTTCTCAATTGCGAAAACAAGGAATGATTAAAGGACTTCCCACATTCAAAAGGGAAAATGCAAAATGTGAAGCTTGCATTTATGGGAAACAAAATCGCGAAAGTTTTCCAACAAGTTCATGGCGTGCAAACAGGCGGCTACAACTAGTTCACAGTGATGTTTGTGGTCCACTACAAACTTCATTTGGTGGTTGCAAATATTTCTTACTATTCATTGATGATTTCAGCAGAATGACTTGGGTTTACTTCTTGAAAAACAAGTCAGAAGCATTTGATAAGTTTAAACTTTTTTGCCAACTTGTTGAAAATGAAGTCAAAGAAAAGATAGGTACTCTCAGGACGGATAATGGGGGAGAATTCACTTCAAATGAATTCAAAACCTATTGCAGTGAAAATGGCATAAGACGACATCTCACTAATGTTTACACTCCACAGCAAAATGGAGTAGTCGAAAGAATGAATCGCACTTTGTTAGGAATGGCGAGATCCATGTTAACATTCAAGAGGTTAAGTCCAACATATTGGGCGGAAGCAATACATACAACTGTCTACTTAAGAAACAGATCTCCAACTGCTTCTTTAGACGGAATCACACCTTATGAAGCTTGGTTTGGTTTCAAACCTCGAGTTAAACATCTTAGAGTTTTTGGGTCAGTGTGCTATGCCTTAGTTCCGAAAGAAAAACGAACTAAGCTTGACTCAAGAAGTTTAAAATGCACAATGATTGGCTATTCTGATGAGAAGAAAGGGTATCGTCTTTTGACCAATGGAAAATTCACTGTGAGCAGGGATGTCATTTTTGATGAAACAGAGAGTAAGAGTGCTGAATAAATTGAAAATCTTCTTCACAAATTAGAAACTAAGGGAAGTAAAAGAAATGGAAAAATGCAAATTCAACCAACTTCACCAAATTGGTATGAACTTGATTTTCCTTCCTCTGAAGATGAGTCATCCAGTCCATCTACATCAACAACATCATCTGGGTCTTCTAGCAGTTCATCCGCATCTCCAAGCAGCAGCAGTTCTTCAGACAGTGAGTCTCCACATTCTTCACCTGAACGACGTACATCAGTTTATATTAATCCTCTTTACAATGATGGGGACTTTACAGAAGCACAAACAAGTGAGCACCAACTTCCGAAATGGGCAGTTCAACTTTTGAAAGATGTAAAGCCTGATGAACAGAATAAAACTGGCACCAAAAGGACACATAGAAGTGAAGGCAATTTTTCCTTGATAGCAAATGATTTTACTGAACCTTCCACATACAAAGAGGCAGTAAAACATAAAGAATGGCAACAGGCTATGGTTGAAGAATATCAAGCAGTAATTGATAACAACACTTGGAAACTTGTTGATTGTCCAGCAAATGTTAAACCCATAGGATGCAAATGGGTTTACAGAATTAAGTATAATCAGAAGGGTGAACTTGAAAAGTATAAAGCACGACTTGTCGCAAAGGGTTTTGCGCAGCAGGAAGGCATTGATTATGAAGAAACCTTTGCTCCAACAGCTAAATGGAACACCATCCGATTAACACTTGCATTGGCCGCTCAAAAAGGATGGAAAGTTCATCAAATGGATGTGAAAAGTGCTTTTCTCAACGGGGATTTACAGGAGGAAGTGTATATGACCCAACCACCAGGTTTTGAAGTGGAAGGACAAGAACATAAAGTCTGCAAATTGATCAAGGCTTTATATGGGTTAAAACAAGCTCCCCAAGCCTGGTATGCAAAGATGGATGATTACCTTAAGAAAGTTGGTTTTCAACGAAGTGAATGTGATGATACTTTGTATGTGCGACAACAGGGAAAATATCTAGTAATTCTTGTTATGTATGTAGATGATTTGATCATCACTGACAATCATGATGATCATATTGCACAGGTAAAAACGGAGTTACATGCAGGTTTTAAGATGACAGATTTGGGATTACTTCACTACTATCTTGGAGTTGAAGTCTTCCAACGTCCACATCATATTTTCATTTCTCAGAGTAAGTATGCCGCAGAGGTTCTTCAGCGATTTGGCATGCAATATTGCAAGCCCGTTCTCACCCCCATGGAGCAAAACTTGAAACTTTCAAAATTTGAAGGGGGGGAAGGTGGACAGTACAACTTACAGACAGTTGATTGGCAGTTTGATTTATTTGACAAATACTCGTCCTGATCTATCTTATGTAGTTAGTATTCTTTCACGTTTTATGCAGGAACCACGAGACAGCCACTGGAATGCAGCCAAAAGAGTTCTTCGATATATCCAAGGAACAAAAGATTTTGGTCTTCTTTACACAAAGACTAAAAATTTTGTACTTGGTGGATATTCTGATGCCGACTTTGCTGGGAGTATTGATGATCGAGCATCAACATCAGGTTATTTAATGAATATGGGGTCAACAACAGTATCTTGGAGTTGTAAAAAACAAGCTACAGTGGCCATTTCTTCAGCAGAAGCAGAGTACATTTCAGCATGGGAAGCAGCATGTGAAATTGTTTGGTTGCGCCGAATTTTGCAGGACTTGGGCATTTCTCAGGCAGAAGCTACATCATTGTTCATTGACAGCCAGTCAGCCATCAAACTTGCCAAGAACCCAGTTTTTCATTCAAAGACAAAGCATGTGGACACCAAGTATCATCATATCAGATCTCTCATTGCCAAAGATGTCCTCAAGCCAGTTTATTGTCCTTCCGAAGATCAGATCTCCGACATTTTCACGAAACCGCTTGGCAGAATAAAATTTACTAAGTTCAGGGATGAACTTGGTATCTATTGTAATGTATCTTTGGATCATAGGGGGGAATGTTAGATGATCCAAAAATACAAATTTTATCATAGGTTATAAAATTAGAATAAAATAATTATTAATTTAAGATATTAAATTAATAATTATTATTCTAGAATGTTTAATTATTTAATGGAGACTTTTCGAATTAGCATATTGTTGTAACTAGATATGACTCTCCAAATGTGTCGTATCTTAGGCTCTATTTTAGGAAATTAGTTAGCTAGTTGGTTTGAATAGCATTTATTGTAAATGGACACTTGTTATTTAATAAGTGATCCATAATTAGAGGTAGTTAGGACATGGAGCTTATAAATAGCTCATTGCAAGAGTGTTTGGTTGTTCGGGTGTAAACTCTTGCAAAATCAATTATGTAATTGTTTTTTTTTTTTTTTTTTTTCTGATTAATAAAATTACGTGTCTGAAGACACTTCTGCCATTAATTAAAAGCAACATTCCACTCCTCCGAGAACATACAAGGAAAATTTTCAATACCCCAAAATAGATTGGCATAGTCCACCCCATTACAGGTTGAATATAAGCATTCAAAATATTTAACAACCTCCTTCTAAATATCAAAAGTGGAGAAAGCTTGCCCCCCATCCTTTCCATTTCCCATATGGCATTTTTTTGTTCTTCCTTTGGTTAAGCGAAATGATGGAAGTATTTTGTATTGCAGACTCTTTCTTGTATCTAAATAGCATGGATTTTGAGACCCCAGGAAGCCTCCTGAAAATTAAGAATGTGTCTTTTTTCCCTTCCTAGATTCTGCATTCTATTCAATTGTGAGGAAGATGGAGAGATGAGATCCATAAGATGACCTAAGAGTTCCATTTCTGCAACAATCTGATCTAGATCCTTTTTCATTTTGGCCTTCTTCAATTGTTCCCATTTACGAACTTCCCTCTTAAGAATGCTTAATTTCTTCGTTAGTAAATCCATGGTAGAGGTGATACCCTGATAATCCCCCAAGGACCAAATTTCCCGCACAAGAGAAATAAAAGATTCCTCCTATAGCCACATCTTGTTGAATTTGAAAGGAGTACCCCTCTGAATGGCGTCCCTCGCCACTGCAAGATGCTCAAAAATCTTGGTAAACACTACCCAAGATCTAATGTTACCCACCAACTCCAAAATGTTCTCGTTCACTAGAAATTTATCAAGCCTTTCATTGATATTCTTCGAGCTTGATCTACCATTATTCCAAGTAGGGACTATCGATCAGGGCACACATCCAACATGTGGTTTTCATCAAACAAATGTTTAAGAAAAGTTCCAAGTGGGTCAGATCTATTGCGAGGTACTCAACTTTCATCACTAGCAACCATAACATTAAAATCATCGTCAATGAACATAGACCCAATCTTGATAATTCCATTCTCTTCCATTATGTCCTAAAAGCCCTGTTTGTCTCGGCAAGGAGCATAAAGTTTTAAGAAGTGTAACCGAGATGAATACCCCTGATGAAACTAGTAAGTAAAATTCCTGCAAAACACTTGAACTCTTTTACATTCACCCAATGTGGATTCCAAAGTGCTACTAGGCCTCCAGAAAGATGACAAGAATTAATAGCAATAAGAAACCAACTCAGACAAATAGACGAAAAAATACTCTTTAGCCCACTCCTTTGAGGCCATAGATTCCTGGATGAAGATAATGATAGGCTTAACAGAGTTAATCAAATGCTTGAGGGATATGTTTTTAGAGGAATCCCCCAACCCTCTCAAGTTGAGAGATAATTTTTTCGTTGTGGCACCCTAGCAGTGGGTACAAAAGCTCTAAGGGCCCTAGAGTCTTCAACAAATATAATGGGGATGTGCTAGAAGGCACCATCCAAAGCAGCATTCAAAGACTTAGTGGAAGGTTTCCCACATAAATGTCTACTACCTTTACTCCCTTTTCTTTGGACCGTGATATTCAAGGCAGATCTAGGACTTATGGTGGGAGACAGATGGGCATCATTTGAGTGAGATCCATATATGGTTTTTTCATTAAAAATTCAATGTCACTACCCACAAAATTATGATAGATGAATCAATCAAACATACATCCATCTGTGAGGGGTCAAATTTGTTACCTCGGCTCATATACATCCCCCACGGGGTCAACCTCATACTACGAGGCATGAGAGAGAGAGACTCCCCAAATCTGAGGAACTAGAGGAGGGTTAGACAGAACATGAGCATGGGGAAACAAGGATTTGCAGAGGTTGGGAATTGAAGGAGGCCCAAAGATCAATATCTCGTCAATAAATATAGGATCCAAAAATGGATCACGAGAGTTTGACAAATTGGGGAGTTGATGTACCGAGGGAGTCATAAGGTTAGGAGAACCACTTCCACATTGGCATCAAAATCCTCGAGAGATGAGGGGGGCAGGGTGGATGAAGAAGGAATATTATCCAAATATCCCACATCCAATACAAAATATAGGGAATGAAAAATACATGGATTCTTGTGATGGGATTGTGGAGGAAGGCTCATCTCATGACAAAGTTCGTAAACCAAATTTCAGAGCATACCAACCTATCGATACCAAGACTTATGGAGGCAATGATCCATGAGATGGCCTGTATGATGAAAAAGGAGACAATGGAAAGGGATACCCCAAAATTCCACCCATTGACTAATTTTAAAGGGACACCACTCTAGGTCTATGTTTTCTGGAAGGCCTCCTGAAAAAATTAACCTCAACCAACATGCAAACAATATGTTTTATCCCTAGGCCCTAGAATGTTAGTGTCCATATAAACAAAACACTCGATAAAGTTCCCAATATCGTCAAAAACCTTGCACATCCATAATTTAATTGGAAGACTTGGTAGCTTGATCCACACATGTCGAGTATGCGGGGTCTCAGAAAGAGGATTAAAGCCAATATACCCCATGTGAAGTTGTAAAAAACTATGACCACAGACCCAAGAAGCCTTAAGGATGTGCTTCACGTCATCCTAATGGAGAAAATATATACCAAACGAGTAGTTCATCAATAAATAGACCCTGGGGGAGTATTTCAAAATGGGATATCATTGATGCATAACTCAGTCTTGCATATCGAGTTTAGACATATCGATGAACATCTAGCGCCCCGCCAGAGCATGTTTTTGAAGGCTCACCACTCTATCCCAATGAACGTCATGGACGAAACCAAGCAACTTGGTCTTAGAATTTGATTTTATTGCCTTCTTGTTTTTCCTCTGTTTACTCCTAGTAGGGAGCAACAGGAGGTGTGGCCTCGTGTCCTTTGCATGCAATTGATGTGGCCCCAAAGAGTCAGTCCTACCTGGCTGGATACCATCCACCAACCTTCCAACAAGAGTAAGTTTAGCATACTCTACCTCAGCATCCAACGTGGCTTGTATGGGTGCCTCTGACTCAATTGAGTCAACGCCTGATATAGGCATTATCACGTAGCTTGACAAGCCACCAAGATGTGCATAAATACATGAAAAACAAGGAGCAATAATGTACTAAATTTAGCCATGATCCAATATTAGTAGTCTAACGTATAATTCCAACCTACTCAAAATGGCAAAAAGGAATATTGGACCTAGGATCACCACCAAAAGGGAATGTCAAACACTTGAGAGTAAATGACCTGCAATATCAAACCTCGAGAGGAAAGTTCTCGAGAGAAGGCATGAATAAAAAAATGCACCACCCTAGAAAATTAAGATCTAATAACCAGGAATCAAATCCCCAATACACCATAGGGTTGATACAACACAAATGAAAACAACAAATGAGGAGAAATAAAACCATAGAGGGATGAAACCACTAAAAACTAGGATGGAAAACCACCCTGATGCTGGAAAATTCAAATGCTGAAACTCACAGGCCTCGGAAAAATGTATTGCACTAGAACGTAAGACCAAGGACAACTCTAGAAGGAAGGAGAGACGAAGCGCTAACAACACCAACAACCAAGACAACAACAGCCGAGACAACACCACCAGAAACCACTGCAATTCCAACGGAACACCTTATTGTGTCTAGTGAAAACCAATAATTTAGGAAGATGCTTCCTCTTCACTTGTCCCTTCTAGACAAACAAATTTTGCCACCCGATTTTTGGATACGAGAGCGGGCGATACCATATGATAAAGTAAACCAAGAGCATGGAGACACCCATTCAATCGGGTCTGAATAATCAACAACTAGTCCCCACACCTCCAAATCTCAGGAAAACCAAGGTAATGTAAACCAGTAGTAACACGCTATCACGTAAACAATGAAAAGATATTTAGTGTAAGAGAAGAAGAGACCTCTTAAAAGAAAAGTGTCAATATTTACTCAGTACCCATGATGATGAGATAAAGGATGTAAAATGCACTCAGAGCCAAAACTAATAGTTGAATAATTTCATACACCAATATGGAAGACATGTCCAAAATTCCATAACCACCCCTACTGTTTGATATTATAGACCATTAATACCTATTAATTCCACAACCACCCCCATAGTTTGATATCATGCCTATTAATACCACGTTCATTCGAACTCAATTTTGGAATTTGAAGACCCATCCAACGATATTCAAATTCGAAGTTTGAATTTGAAAATTTGTTGTTTACTAGAAAGTTCTCAAGCGTACATAGACCTGTCTAGGATTGGACCACAAGACCTATGGTGAAAAAACCTCCCCACCTAACTATTAGACCATAACCACATGATCAAAATAGTGAATGTACTTATAAATAGAGGATGTGTAGATGTATATGTGGTTGTGTCTATATTTTTATATCTATCATTGTTTTTTATTTCGGTCCAAAAAAATTGACTTTCAATTGGTTTTGAAAATTTTAAAAAGATTCTATGAAGTTTTCTAAAGTTAAGAAAAAATAAATATTAAATTGAATATTTTAAAATTAAACCCCCCAAAAAAATAAAAATGTAAATTATTTTTTTTCTAATTGGTTGATAACTAATTTTATGTGATTTTAAATTGAATTGTAAGATATTAAAATTCTATTAAAAAAAAAAAAAACAAACAATTATATTCGCAAGTGTCATAATAGTGATTGTTATTGCAATCTTTGCACAACATAATGCCATGTCAATAACTTCCAACCATAAATTAAGCAAGGAATTCCATAAAAAATGAAATGGAACAAAATGTAAACATGTATAATATGAAGTTTATTAAGCATCAACATTGTATATTACACTTGTTTTATCAGATAAGATGAACATGGTGAATGTGATTGGTTATTTACATTTATGAAGAAAATAGAAAAATGTTATTTCAATTTCAAAAGTTAATTTCATTTTAATATTAATAAATTAAAATAATAAATTTTTTATTAAATTCCATTGATATCTCACACATCATGCCTCTGGTCATGTTAAAATGTGCCAAAATAAAAAAAAAATGCCATACAACTCAATTTTTTATTTTTATTTTGAAGACCCATCCAACAATGTTCAAAATCGAAGTTTGAATTTGTAAATCCCTATTGATGTTTGTAACAACATAAACTACATTTTGGGTGGACATATGGAATGTACTTTGAACAGAGGATGTGTAAGTCGTTATGTCTATATTTCTTTAATTCTAGATGACAGGCATGGTGAATATGTGGTTGCTTATTTACAACTAAATTAAAAAGAATAGAAAATAATGAAAAGTGATATTTCCATGTGAAGGGTTAATTTCATTTTAACAAGTTTATGATAAGTCTATAACAAGTTATGACGAGCCATCTGACATTCCCACTGACCGGTACACAACAAAATTGTAGCTAAGCCATATTGTGTATTATGATAGGCTCATGGTAAGTCGTGTTCGGTCTTCTAATTGGTCAGGAGAAATGTATAACAAGAATGTGATTGATTTATAATAGGTGGTGACAAACTGTAACATGATTACAACAGAGTCAGGATGTGTATTTAGTAGAACTATAATCACTTGAGGCATGGTCTTTGAATAAGGTATTGTGACTATCTAAGAAAAAAATGATATCATGTGCCCTAATGAAGGCATTGTATTGAGATTGTAACAATGAACTCGTGAGTTCTGATTTCTTACATTGAGGAGGGATATGCATATTAGGTCACACTAACGGGAATTGGTATGTTAAAGCAAATCTTTATGCAAAATGCACATGGTTGTAGAATGGTCTATGAAAACAATCAAGCACTGAGTTAAGATGTTGGGATGTGTGAAATACATTAATGAATTCTAGATGAACATGAGGATGCCATAGGTGAGATATGGGGGAATTCCTAGCCTACAAAGTTGGGTTATGGGGAACTTCAAGGTAATTGCAACAGCTACATGAAATTGAGGTAGACAAATAGGTTATGGTGGATTTAAAATCACCATATATAACTTAATTTGCAACATAAGCTATAATAGAAATAATGATGGTTATGGAACACAGTTGGCTATTTAAGCTATAAATAAACACTGGAAAAAGCCACAAAATATGATAGTCGTGCAATGGAGTACCAAAATATGTACCAAAAGGAAATAAGAATCCCCTAACCATTCTCCTATTGATTATTATGAATGCAATATCTCATACATTTAAATATTTGATCTCTGAAAATATCAAAGATTAAATATGGTTGAGTTATGCATGTTGTATGTATATTGGAAATAGGTAATGAGTATATGCATATGATGTACAAAGCATACATACATTATGACATGTTGTTCAATAAGGAAAACAAAAAGGGAGTTTTATTCATGACTTGTGAGAAAGGTAATAAAACTTTAAGGCTTTACCCACAGAGGCTTCACTCAATGAACCTCTAACCTATCACATGCGTTCGTGGCATATTAAACAATACCCTTAATTTGACTACATATTGGAAAATATCCCTAAAAATCACATTATTTAACCCCCTACCAATACGAACCTAATACAGCTTCCAAATTTTAAAAACCCCTACTCCCACTCAATATTGTAGGTATCCATTTTTTCATTAATATTTTTATACCCCTTTACCGTTTTTCATTAACTTTGAGCTCCATTTTTTTATACGTGCCAATATAAAAACCCTTTACCCCATATATATCCCCCAATATATTATGCCATGTTTTCCTCAATATATATCCCTCAATATGAACCCATGTGGTATGGTATTTCCCCCCAATGAAGCCCCCATGGCTTTAACCAAGTTGGATGCAGAACAAAATGCAAATGTATGTTGCTAATATTTTCTTTTAGTGGGCATGAAACAAAGATACCATGATGAAAAATCATTATTATCTATGGTATTTGAAGCCTTCATCATTAAGCAAACTAACAACTTTAACATTATGTCAAGATAAATAACAACAAAGCATATAGGTTCTTTTTACATGATGGAAAGAATGCCTATGGGACAAGTTTCTTGTTGTTTTGGAATATAAATAAAGTAATGAGTAAAGGCAACCATAGATGCAGAAATAGTAAAAAAGAAATTTGTCGTATATAAAACTAGCAGTTGGTGAGATTTTAGGGGTAAAATATGCACAAATTAAATGTAGAAGTTGTATACAAGGATGGTATACAAAGTTGACATGAAAGAATAGTGCTTCACAGTTGAGATATAAGAATGCCAACATGTCATGCATTTTTGCATCGTTGTAACATTGAATGAAAATTGTAAATTCATGTTTGGTTAGATGAATGATTGCATGTATGAATGTTGTTGTTGCTCTTTTGAAAGAAAGGAAATGCATGTCCTTATCTGTGTGTGTGTGTGTAAGTTAATTGCTACATATATTAATATTATTTGTTTGATGTCCTCTAGGGATAGTGACGATGGCGTTGAGCTTGCACGCTTGTTAGCATGGGGTAAGGACCTCCAAATCCAATTGATGCATATATGTCACTGGAAGCATGGAGGATGTCCCACAATGAAGCCATGCACGAGGACATGGACTTCCAACTACAAAGTGGGAGCTCAAGTCACTTTGTAGCAACAAATTTAGATTATTGACATATGATGCATTGAAGATAGTGCATAATTAAGGGGGGAGAATGTAATATGTGCTCAACTCATGTTGTACATGTATGCATGTGGATATTGAGGTCGAGGTGTCTCTGGATGTATCCAGATGCTTATGTTGGTGCACTGGAGTATATTATGTGTCCTACGTGCCCATCTAATTATATTAGATAAATTTTGGGTCCATATGCCATCTAATTATGTTGGTTGTTTGGCACTTAGACACTTAGATAGAAATAGAGCTCTTGGAGCAACAGGTTGAGATCGTTCCAATCAACTGTAAAGAACCATAGAAGGTGGGAACTGTCAAAGAACTCAGGCTATGTCAATTGTGTGCAGGTTCGGAGAATGTGAGCCTGTGGTTGAAGACTGAGGCTATTGTGGTTGGTGTCTTGGGCAAGGTTTTTGTTGTTCATTTTACAACTGTTTCCTATGGAGTTGCAAGCCTAGTTCGAGGGTGACCTTTGGTTGAAATTATGAACCACATAATTTATGATCGGTTGGAATATGGACAACACGTAACTAGTCAGTGATTTTATGTAGATAAGTGTTATGTATGCAATGATATATTTTGAGTATTTATGTGTATGTTTATATGTCTCGATAACAAACCCTAAAATGGGTATTTGTTGTATTTATGTGTTATTTGGTTGTACACCCTAGTCGAGGTTTGGTTTATATGCGTATTAATTCTGCTATGCATGTTTCATCTAACATGGATATAATCATTGGTTAAATGCGTGAATAAATGGTTAATTATAACATGGAACATAATGGTTGAGTATTTCTTGATTATGCTTGTTGATAGGAAAATTAGAAATAATAAAATGATGCCAGGGATAAGTACATACCATGGAAGCACTGGTGTGTTCAAATGACTCTAGATATGAGCTAGGGTTTATACGAGGGTTTTAAAGCTTTCGTTGTAAAATGGCAATACTTGGCCACTAGGTTATGGTAGCATTGTGTCGTTGGTGGGCGAGGATGTTATAACCTCTCTCTCCTTGAGCTCTACTTTTGAGCTCTTGCTTTTCTAATCCATGAGGCCCTCTCTTTCTTACACATAATGATTACTAACATAAAATATCCTAACAAAAACCCAGGCTACTTGGACACTTGTCCCTACAACCCATACCTTAACTTAACACTTCTTGAATTTACAAAAGCCCACTTTGGCCATAATCCCAAATCAATAGATAAACTAATAGCCTAACGGTCCCAATTTTTTCTAGAATTAGGACATTTTTTTTTTTCCAAAGGAAAAATCGTAATCTTTCATTATCTTTGAAAAATTACATATAATAGATGCTTGGTAGCATATGCAAGATTTGGCCCTTATAGCCATATCAATGTATACAAGTCAAAAATATATACATCCATGTCCATTTCAAAAATGGTGCTGAGTAATAAACATATTCACCACACAGGGCGATAGCATGATAGTGTCTGAAATAGAAAACCATCACTGAGATATCTACAATATAAATTCACCATGCAAGGCGATAGCATAATAGATAGTCTGAAAATAAAAACATACTATGATATATACAATGAATAATATTATGTCTGGATATGTCCCAAAAATATTTAGGTCTTATCTGCCCTATGATATCCCTTATCAATATAATGCCTGTGGTAGTATTGGTAGTGGGTTGTACCCCTCTCCTCCTAAATCATCCACTGGCCCCTGGGTAGTAACGTGGCCTCCTTGGAAAGCCTATCAGCGCTTTTGTTATGTTCCCTGTAAATGTGATGACATGAGATGGAGTTAGACTGAGATTTGAATATGACCACTTCACGCAAAATATTTCTAAGAGTGTGTGCATGGTAGGAAGTGATGTTATTGAACCAATTTATAATGATTTTTGAGTCTCCATAAATCTGTAGATTGATGCAATCATGGCCTAGTGAGAAATGTAGTAAATGTGGGAGGGTGATTAATTCAGCGTAATTATTTGTCCCTCCTCCAACTCCCAGCTTGACCTTGAAATGATGATGATAAGATAGATACAATAGGAAACCTCCCCCACACCCATGTTCATGTGCAACACCATCAAAGTATGCCCAGGGGATAGATTTATCAATGGGATCAAGTGCAAGTGGTCATCGAGGAAGAGGCATTGTGAAATCAGGCAGTTCGTGGTAAGCGAAGATGATCTTAGCATAAATAATCTACCATCTAGCAACACAATCCTCAAATATAATTCTGTTTCGGGTTAGCTAGATAAACCAACATATAAGCAAAGGGAGGCAAGCAATTTTGATCCATGATGCGCGGTATACTAGTGTCTCCAAGCATGATTTAAGTTTTCCACATCCCATCTGCCAGCAAATTGGATCGATGTAGAGATGGACTACCAAAGGCTTACAGTAGAACCACATTTTAGAAAAAGGTGTTCAATCATTTTTGAGGCCTGCTTACAGAGGACACACCAGTGCGGTCCATATATGGCACGATGGGTTAAATATTCCCCAGTGGGAACTTTTTTACTAAGCACACACCAGAAAAAGAGCCTAGTTCTCGGTGGAGTTTTAAGCTTCCAGATAGTCTGCCACCAATCTTGAGTAACCTCCGACTGTCTGCTATTAATCAGCCCGAGATAACCAACTTTTGGAGTATATACTCCATTATCAGCTAAGCACCAAATAAGTTCATCAGGTCCCTCCTTAATTCTAATGTGAGATTCAGTCAGTGCAGAAGTATAATTTTGCCACATTTGGTGCCATTGGGGTGGGATATCAAGTAAGTGAGTAGACTTCCATCCCTGTGCAAAGATGGAGGTATTATCCTGATCTGCAATGTGAGCGATAACTTTGATGTCTCTCTGATTTAGAAGGTGGATAAGCTCTCTCGGAAGATGGTGTCGATTGCCTCCACCAATGTAGGGATCTAGAGCGATGTGAGCTTTTGAACCATCATTTATCCTCCAGGCCAAATTATTGTGGATGATAGGTAAGGAGTGAAGCAGAGCTTTCCAAATAGAAGATATGCCAATCCTAGACCATCTTGGCAGACACACCCAGTCCATGAGTTGTAGAGGCCAAATGTATTTGTGATAAGTGACAGTGGTCCAGAGGTTCTGTCCAGTAAGTAGTGTCCATCCCATTTTTGTAGCAAGAGCCTGAGAAAAGAGATTTAAATATTTTAATCCCCAACCTCCCCATTTTTTAGGCAGAGCAATCTTATTCCAGCTAACCCAAGGAAAAATCTTCTTATCTTGATGACCGTTCCATAGATATCTATTGCATATCTATTGAAGGCGAGCAAGGATGCTTTTGGGAATCCATGCCAAAGCTATCCAGAAAATAGGGGTGGCCTCTAGTACAGATTTGATGAGCACTAACCTTCCTGCTCTAGATAAGAATCGATGACACCAATTTGATAGCCTTTTCTCCAACTTAATGACCAACCATATCCAATCGGCAATTTTTTGACACCAGGGTTTGATCGAGAACCCCGGGTATTTAAAACCCTGATCAAGTGGGAGGATGCTATATGGGAAGTGCTGCTAAGCATATCGAGACTCCTAGATGGAAGTGTGGGCTAAGGTTATAGTGGATTTCCCATGGTTAGCCATCATGCCCGTAGCCCGAGAGAAAAGGGAGAGTACATTAGCAAAGGAGGCAGAGTCTCGTATGCTACCATAAAGAAAAATGAGAATGTCATCGACAAAAAGTAGATGAGTGAGGTAACATAGGTCATTCACTTTTAGTCCAAACAGTCGACCATTTCTCTTTGCCTGTGCAAGGAGTTGACTAAGTCCTTCCATGACAATAAGGAAGAGAAGGGGAGATAGGGGGCATCCTTGTCTGAGTCCCCTCTCGGCATGAAAGAAATGTGAAGCAGATCCATTGATGAGTACACTGAAGGAGGCTGAGGTGATGCAAGACATGATTCGGGTGATGAAATCATGGGGGAAGCCCAAATGAATGAGAAGAATTTTGATGTAAAGCCAACGAACACGGTCGAAAGCTTTTGCCAAGTCAATCTTTAAGATGATGCCCTTTAGCTTTTTGGTCCTGATCGAGTGTATGGCCTCTTGAGCAGTGCCAATGGCTTCGTGAATCTGTCGATTCTCAAGAAAAGCAAATTGCTCGGGTGATATATGGAGAGAGAGGATGGGCCTGATCCTGTTGGCAATAATCTTTGCAATGATTTTGTAGAGACAATTGCAGAGAGAGATGGGGCGAAAGTCATTGAAAGATGATGGAGAATCAGACTTGGGTATAAGAGCAATGAAGGTGGAGTTAATGGCATCATATAATTTTCCAGTGGTCCTGCATTCCTCCACTACTTTGAGCAGGTCTTGTCCCAAGAGTTCATAAAAGGCCAGATAAAATTCAATAGTCCATCCATTCGGCCCTAGACTTTTATCTTTTTTAAACCATTTCAGGGTCCCCTCAAGTTCAACAGTCGTCACTGGTGAGGTGAGATCATCCGCCATATCTTCATCCACAAACCGAGGAAAATGGCCAGCTACTTGAATAATGTCTGCTAGATTGGACCCAGGAGGGGTTTTGTAGAGATTCTGAAAATGAGAGGTGCCCAGAAGAGAAAGTTTATTGAAAGTCTCTACCACACCTCCATCAGGTAATGACAGATTCCAAGTAGTGTTAGACACCTTTCTTCCCTTGGCATAGTTCTGAAAGAATTTTGTGTATCATCTCCTGCAAGAAGCCAAATGGCCCTGCTCTTGAGTCTCCAAGTTTCTTCTCTCTCCTTCAATATCTTGTCCTTCTGTTTCTCAATCTCAATAAGATGGGATTTTTCATTAATAGTTGTAAACCCCTTGTTACGATCATCCATTAAATCACTCAGTTCTGATTCAATCTGAGATAGGATATGATCATCCCTCTGTACTTTCTCTTTAGCCCAGGTGATAGATAGTTGCTTGAGATGAGAAAGATTGTGGCAGAAACCCTCAGCCAGAGATCTATGTCCCGATATGGGATTTTCTTTCTAGTAGTCAGTGACCAGCTTGATGTATTTCGGATCTTGTAGCCACACATGGTTGAATTTAAAGGGGGATTTAGGCTTTGAATGGGGACCAAGGATCTCCAAATATATGGGAGAGTGATAAGACATGCCACCAAAACCCACCCATTGTCTATATCTATTCAGATATTGTAACAGAGGCACCTTAATCAGGAATCGATCAAGCCTTCTAGCTAGCGCTGCATCCCCAATCCTTTTGTTTCTCCAAGTAGGAAGCGACTTATTCATGGGGACATCAGAGAGGTCGTGCTGCGCCAATAAATTCATCATATAACTTGATAGATGATCCACTTGGGCCTGTGAACCCCATGATTCCCCAAATCCGAGGGAGAAATTGAGATCACCCCCAAGGACAAGGTGATCAGATGAAGTCATAGATGGATTGAGGAATCTGTTCTAGAAATCCTCTTGCCTATGGTAGGGTCCATATATGTTAATGATCCAGAGATCCATACCAAGTTCGGCCGAGAAAATATCCATACCAATAAACCCTAATCCACCCCACGATGATATGACCTTAATGGTGTGAGGATTGTATCCAATGGCTAACCCCCCAAAACGCCCCATAGCATCAAGAGAATAAAAGTGCCAACCAAGTTTTAAGGGTTCCAAAGATCTGGTGATGAGATTAGCATCACCAAGGGTTTCTTGCAACATAATGATATCCACAGACTCAGTATCAAATAATCTGCGCAAGGCTAGTTTTTTGGAGGCACTAGCCATACCTCTGCAATTGAAGGAAAGCCACTTCATGGGGGAAACCACTCGGGTATTCAACGCTCTAAGAACCCTGTCCAAGGAGGATTGTTTGCCCGAAACAACTTCTGCCCTAGCCTTTTGAATGGCTTTAGAGAGATAAGATTTTCGGCCACGAGACGATTTGGTGAAAGATCTAGGGAGGGCAAGTCCCAGCCCTGAATAGGAGGGTGTTTGACCTTCTGAGTGAGAGCGAGAGCGCAAATTGTATGAATGAGGCGGTTCAGACCAGTCCTTAGAGGATGAGAGAGGAATGGAGGGTGATGGTGGGAATGATGGAGCAGTGGTAGAAATGATGGGAGGGGGAATGGTGAGAGTGCAGGGTATGGAGGGAGTAAAGTGCTTAAAAGATGATGAATCTTGAAATGCAATGCTAGAATTAGATACAGAGGAGTTAGGGTGAGAGGAAAGAGGAGTACCTGCTTTTCTCGCAGCCTCAGCAGCAGCCCGAGAGCGTGTCATAGGAGGAGATGGTGTCCTGTGCGAACATTCTGCAGCCGGGGGAGAAGCGGCCCGAACGGTGGCCCAGGGGACCGAAACAGGAGTACGGTCTGGAAGAGAAACTGCTTGACCCTTTGTGGCTTCTGGTGCGATCGGAGGATCAGGTGATTTTTTGACTAGAGGGCATTCCTTGAATATATGCCCCACCTTATGACATCTTCTGCATCGAAACGGGACTCCTTCATAGTCCAGAATCTGAACCCGAGTGAAATTCCTCCACTGTAATGTGATTTTCTCCTCCAAACCCTCGCAGGTATCCAAATGAACCAGAATGCGGGCTAGGGTTCGATTCTTGGACTGAATGTAGGATTTATCATAGTCAAGGTAGGTGCCGAGCGTATTCCCAATCCTGACGAAAACATCCTCCGACCAATACTGTAGTGGGAGTCCTGGTAAACAAACCTAGAGTGGTCCAGCCCCAATCTGTTCCCTATCCAGATCGAACAATGGACTCCAACGCTTAAGGAGGACCAGAGCCATCTCTATATGCCAATATCAAGCAAGTACCAGATCTGTATATTCCTCCTTTGAAAAATGCAGAGCAAACCACCCACGAGGGAGGATCTAAACCTCCGGCAGTTCCTTTAGGGTATTGCCCCAAATTTCTTGTACCGAGAGGGTCAATTTATGCGTCGAATAAGCCCTACCATGGACATGCCCAACTAGAGCAGCGCTGGCCTCATCCGCGACTTTATCCATTGACAAACCCTCACTGAATTGGAGGGTGAAATCCTTTGACGAAGCCTTTACACAATTAACTTTTCGCTTACCAGTCTGGGACGCAGTAGGATGATCCTGAAGCGGGTCGGAAGGAGTGTGCCCATCCTGTTGAAATTGAGATGCCGATTTAACCCTAATCATAGGTGTTTCAAAGCATCCAGACAGGGAATTTGCAGTAGAAATTGACGGGATGGAGCCGAGATTTGAAGGACCCCCAGCTGTGTGATCTATAGCTTTAGTCCTCGCTTGATCCTGCTGTGGTGTAGAGCTAAACAGATGAAAAATGTTTTCCGAAGGGTTTGGCTCAAACGAGGGTGAGGGCGGTGAGACCGTGACAAGCAAGTGAAGAGTACCAGGTGAGAGCGGCGAACAATCCAACGCAAGTGAGTCTATAGAGAGGGTGCCAAAATGAAGGGAGGATGCTATGAGACCAGGGAGGGTGACCACCAGGTCGGATCAGGATAGGGCAAATACGGAAGGCGAAGGAGAAACAGAAAATGTCGGGTTAGGGTTACGACTTCCAAAAATAAGCTGGTCGGGAAACTGGTCCAGTGAGTAATCCACCTCGAAATCCATGTCTTCTTCCATATTCAACAGGGAAATGACACTATGACTGCCAACGATAGAAAGCAGCAACAAAGGGAACAGACACAGTCGGAGAGCCAGCTGGCGTTTGTGGGGTAAAAGGAAAGCCTGCAGTAAACCGAGAAAAATTACCCTAAACCCTTTCTAGGCAGAATATTTGGGAGCTCCGTCATCATGCCTCCCACTAGGTCTAGAATTAGGACATTTATTTACATAAAAATTCCAATTTATACAAAACCAAAATGGAGGAAAATCCATTTTTTATGTACCTCTTGAGTGTAGACAAAATTGGTTGACTTGGGATTTGATGCTTTTGCATGAATTTTTCATGTTAAAACCTGTGCTTCTAGAGATAAGCAATTTGACATATGAGAACCATGTTATCCATCATCCAAATCATTTTATGCATCATCTCAATCATCTTATAGTGGCATACTATACACTAATCCAATCATATTTGTCATGGCTCCATGGTTTCTTTATTTTGTTTAGCTTTCTTGGGTTGAAGAGACTAAATTTGCATAAAACCTTCTATCCTTGATCCCAACAACAATCCTTGTTTGGAATTTAGTCTTGTATGCAAGGCTTTTCATGGTTTTCTAGTTCACAACCACCATTTAGAAAATTGAATGGATTGCTTCCAAAGCCATCATGGGAGACAACATACTTCTTACATCCTTATCTTAGAATTCAAGGAGCTCTAAGATGCTTGGCCACAATTAAAGTTGAGATGTAAATGATGCATAATTATCATACACAATGGAAATCTTAATTGAGAAGAGACAATAGTCTTATTGGGAAGAGGACAAAATCAATAGGCTAAGGAGCTAAATTTAAGAAATAAAGTATGTTAGGGCTGACGTTACTCTCTCTTTATCTCTTCTATAAATTCTTTCAATCATTCTATCCTTTTTCTATTAGATTTGAATGTAGAAGATTCAAATTTAAAGCCTATTTATACTCCAAGTTTGGACATTACTCCAACATTGGTATAGGTTAGTATGGAAGCAAATTTTTGTTTAATACTTGAAGTTTTTATAGGGACTTGTCGATTAAATGTATGTTTACTATTACTTTGGTTGGAGATGAGGCCTTTTTTAGTTTGAAGTTAGAAGTATACAAAATGCTCTATAAATAATTGTTGCTTATTCAAATATAGATTTTGATGAATTTAATATTTTTCAATTATAATTAACTGAAACAAAAAAAAATTAACCTTTCAAATTATTTTCATTACAAAATCTCTAATTCTTAATTTTTTCATTTGCAATTAAGTTATTTAACTTTGAATTATATATATATATATATATATATATATATTACCATTATTTTATTTTATTATATTATAATGATATTTTCTTTGCAATCATAATATTCCAAAAAAATAATAAATTAAAACTACATGAAAAAATAATTACTGAAAAACATAGAATTTGAATTAAATATATATATATATATATATATATATATATATTTTACAAGCAATATTCTTTATAAAAAACAGCTTTAATTGCCGAGTATTGCCTAGAGCTTACATTGCTTTTTTAAATCAACAAGGCTTTTTTTTCAAGAAACTAACCACCCATCAAAATAATAGTCAGCCAAAAATCTAATGTGAAGTGCAACTCACATAGTTGATAACACCATGCTATCTGATTTGTAATGGGAAAAGATGCAAAGATTTTCCAAAAGTCCAGCTTTAATTGCCATTAAAAAGTATTCCCTAGAGCTTACATTGCCTTTTAAAATCAATAAGGCTTTTCTTCGAAAAACTAACCACCCATCAAAACAATAGTCAGCCAAAAATCTAATGTGAAGTGCAACAACTCATATAGTTGATAACACCATGCTATCTGATTTGTAATGCGCAAAGATGCAAAGATTTTCCAAAAGTGCAGATTGAAGGGCAAAGTCCAGGCATTCATACTGTAATTCATCTAACGTTACATCAAGGAAACAGAGATTGATCTGCTTTTATATATATATATATATATATATATATAAAGGAAATATTTTGTTGTCGGACATAACTAAATAGAGAGGTAGATTACCTAAAAATATTTTACCGCTATAAAACTTCCATTATTTCAAGAGCACAAGCGCTCTCCAGCAACTTATCCATTATAGTTATTTCCCCTTTATCAAATTGGTACATACGCACCTTCACTTTCCGAAGATTACCTAGTAGAGAGGTTACACATGGTAGTATTGGATCCCTTACTAGCTCCTGCATTTACATCCCATGTAAAAGTTTAAAATGTTCTTCTCGTTAATAACTAACACATTATCAATACACCGAAATATGGTCCAGATATTATATACATTATACAACGGCAACCCATTAATCCATCGCAATACAATAATTCAGAAATATATTATGGCGATGGCAATTCAGTAATCGATCGTAATACAATAATTCAAGATACATATATTATAGGATGGCGATTCAATTCAGTAATCCATCTAATACAATAATTCATTCATGAACATGTTATAATTAAGTTATTTATAGTTATGTTTATTTTGAAATAGTTATTAAAATTTAATTATCAATTATTTTAAATAAATGATTAAAATTTAATATTTATAAAATATTTTGGAATATTTTTAATAGTAATTTTATATCAAGATAGACATTCATCTTAAAAATGTTGGATAAATAAGTGTCATATAAAATAAATCATGATTTTTAAGACATGTGGTATTAAAACGAATCATGATTTTTTAAACATGTGGTATTAATAACTTATGATATAGATTCATGGCCTTATAACAAAACATTATAAATTTAAAAAATTTATGATTAAATAGGAGCTGAATATCCATGATTAAGAATCTTGTATATATGTTTAACTCATATATTACATTTTTTATTATAATAATAATAATGATTTAAAATAATGTTATAATTTAGTTGATTTTATGATTTTTTCAAGGTTGAAAATCCATGAAATAAGTGTTTTGATGTTTATTATAGATTGATACTTGTCATGGTAATAAAAATTAACTACAATTATAAAAAACTTTTTCTTTCATTTAATCTAAATCTTTATTTTTATACTATAGCTGTTTTAATTTTTACATTAATATATGAAAATTTATTTATTAACTATCTTATATATTTAAATTTAAATTTAATTTTTCACATTTACCACACACAATTATGAAATCATCATAAAAATTATAACAAACAAATAAATTATGAAAATCAAGATTTCCTTTTCAAATTTACCATACAAATTATTAATATAACAAATAACATCTTGTAAATTCATCTTTTCAGATTCACCTGATACAATTATGAAATTGCCGTATTCAATTATCAAATTCATAAATAATATACCAAGCAATTTTCATCCGCAAACACAGCACAAACACCGCACAAGACACTACATATCGGTCAGGCTACTGATATAGTAGCAGAGGCAAAAAAACATAACCATTGAAACATGCATCGCAGATAGCAAGCAAGTTAAATAATATGTTTTTGGCCTTACCAGATAATACATGTCGCTCACCCGCAGCTTCGCAAGTCCAGGAAGCCTCTCGAGCAGATTATCAACGAGAACAACCATCTGGTTTTGTCTTCCCCACCAGTCATTGATGTCGCTTCTTCAATGTTTTGAAATCCCCCAATATCTCAACAATTCTCTCTACTGAAACTTGCAATGTCTCGGCATGAGTCAAATCCAATCCAACCACAATTCAGTAACATTGCTCCCACACTACATTTTAATTTTAGAGACTAAATATGAAAGTTCGTGAAACAACACCCCATTTATTCTCAGATCACGTATGCTAGTTAACTCCATCTCCAGATTTCTAAGCTTAAGACAGTTCAGCGTTAAAACCTCCAACTTACCACGCATAAATAACCTACGATGTATAGAGAAATGTGTAAGGTTGGGAGCGGAGATAACCGGCTTCCTTAGGCCGACGTAGAAGCGTAGGGCAAGTGTCTGAAGAAACGGGCTATGAGAGATAAAGGTGGATAAAGAGTTGTCTGTGAACTCCGTGTCTTTGAAGGAGCAAGCAATGAGATGGTTGAATCCGGAGAAATGGGAAGATTGGTAAGCTTGTAGTGGGAGAGCGTGACAGTAGTGAGACGAGTGCACGAAAAGAGGGCAGGCGGCATTTCCATTACAGGGGTATAGGAATCGGAATCACGGTAAATATCTGGCGAATCACAGAGAGTGAGGTGTTGGACATTCCTAGAGGCTGCGTATCTCACCCATTGCCATACGCTTTCGCGTGTAAACTGTAGACAGTCATAAGGGGTAAAGTTGTTGAACAAATGAAAAGCTTCAATATCTGGCGAATGCAACAGCAGAAGGTTGGAGATTATTTTCTCCACCGTTGCAAGAAAGAGTGGATAAGGATATGGGTTAATATTGGACACAAGAAGAATGGGAGAGAGGGTGAGTTTGGGAATTTGGGCGTAGAGGAACCTCCATTTCTTCGACAGAACGGAACATCTGACGGCTTCTGTTATTGGAATTTTAGAAAGGATGAGGCCAAGCAATGGGCCTGGTATTGGAATTTTAGAAAGGATGAGGCCAAGCAATGGGTCTGGAAGAGCAGAGAGTATATCTGCAGCAGCCGGCATGACTGCACTTGACAAACCTTGAGGTAAAATGAATGAAAGGGGATTTTGACCATGTAAGAGGACGTAGAAATGAAAGAAGTTGCAGCAGAACAGAACGAAAGATTAGAATAGTCGATAACGTAATTGGTTTTCTTAAGAAGTAAACGCACTGATATGTTATCTTATCAGGCTTTGTCTATTGAAGCCGCAATTTCGCTGGAAGAGTTTTTGGATCTGAATTATTCTTAACCCGTTGTTTACTGAGGTTAAAATTTCTTGTACTAATATAGCTCAAAACCTTTTTAATGGTTTTATTTAATAGTTGAAAAAGATGTAACCAAAATTTCTAAAAACTTCAAACTAATTTTATCCCAATCTTACCAAATTTTGTGGCCTCGTTATTACGGCAATCGAGACTCGAACATTTTTGTGGCCTCGTTATGACGGCAATCGAGACTCGAACATTAACTCGCGTGTGAGAATGTGTATTTAAGTGGCGGCGGCGAAATGCTTCCACTTAATGATGTTGATGTTTGAAAATCCATCGATATTAAATGGACGTACGTCTCCTGAGATTTCCATTCAAATCTTCATCCTGGGGAACCTACCCACCCCTCAGACTCTGCCGCGGAATGTCCACATCGTCCTTCTATCCCGCCACCACTTTCTAATATGGATCACCGTGACACGATCCCTATGCAATCGGAAGGGAGATGCGAATTTTTGGAGATTGATTTGACATTTGTACAGATGGATGTCATAGCCATGAATGACCATACATCGACCATACATCAACTCTCTGGTGTCATCACCAAGCGTGCCATCAGGCGTCACACGTAAAAGTTACCAGATTGACTGTTACTGGTTTCTCCTATTTTTCATTACTCATTTGCTCATGGTGTCTGTTGACATCACCCTTTCTGAAGGATTCAGTGTTTTTATCTTCATGGATACTTTAGATTTCTGACTTTTCTATGTCTACCGTAATGTAAGGGATTCATTGTTTTTCTCTTCTTGGCTACTGGACACAGACTTTTTTCTCTCTAAATTTCTCTGTTTCCTGCCTCTTTTCCAGCGTTAGATTAGAGCTACAAAAATAATTGCAATGCTTATGGGAGCAAAAATGTTAGTGAGAACCACCTCATAAACATACTTTTCATTTTCACCCACTTTTCATTGCATATCGTTTTTTACTTCTCCTAGCTCTTGCCATCATTTTTTTACTTTTTCTATATCTCTTCATAACTTCTCCTAGCTCCTGCCATCATTTTTTTTTTCTCTTCATAACTTCTCCTAGCTTCTGCCGCCATTTTTTTGGGTGGAATCTTTTTTCGAAATAATATTCTCAATTTGACCTTATGCCTCGATAGTTCTTGGTAATATTCTCAATTTGAACTATGCCCCATAATTCTTGGTATTGATATTATATACAATTTAATATTAATTTTTTTAAAAGAATTATTAAAAAAAGTATACTCCCGCCAGTTGAGTAATTTTGATATCAGATTTCTAGATATATCATATTATGTTTTTAAGTGTGGCTCATGATCATGATATTTTGATAAGAAAACTGAACAATTTTTATTATAGGAATAGGTGAGTTACAGAGTGAGAAATTCTAGAGATTTTAAAACAAAAATGTTTTTCATAATAGTTACAGGTTATTGTACACAATTAATTTAGTTAGATAATTTATTTTAATAATAATTATCTTAATAAATAGTTATTTTGGAGTAAGGTTTTCAAAATTTTAATTTAGTTATTAATAATTATTGAGTGGATGGTAAGGATTTGATCTCTCCACAAAAAATAAAGGTAAAGAAATTGGAAGTGGACAACAAGAAGGGATCATAGGCAACTAAAGAAGGCAACAAATTCTCTAAGAACATGGATTGGCAAGGAGAGCAAGCCCTTGCTCTCAACCATGAACTTCACTAAAGTTGAACCATCCAAGTAGCTTTCCTAGCATGGGTTTTGCAAATGTATGTTCTACAAATACATTTTGTATTTAGGAGTCTTTTGGAAGTTAACCAACATAGATCGATCTTAACTCCAAAGCTACCAAGCCCCTAGTGTAATGTCCCTTATAATAAATAATAAATAATAAATAATATAATATAATATTAAATAAATATAAACAATAAATAAAAAAAGTAATATTAAATAAATAATAAATAATAATAAATTAATTACATGCTCTAAATAAATATAAATAAGAATAAAATAATATAGCAGTAAAAATTAGTAAAGCTATCAAAAAGTAAAAACAAAAGAATAAAGCAAGAAAGCAATAAAGTTGCATGTTGACACATGGAGTGTGTGCATGTGGTTCCCCTTCCAATGTTTGCTCTATTTAATAGATGAGGAGGAAGATGAGAGGCATTCCATGATTCCATCATCCATTCTCTTTGGAGAATAGTGTTGTGAGACAAAGGATTCCCTAGTAAGAATACGTTGATTGAGGGCTCGGGGGTGGTCAGTTGTAGCAAGATTTTGTGCAACTGAGCCTACGGTTGGGTGGAGAGTTGTCCCCAAGATTTTGTTGCAAGTAGCAAAATTCAACTAGCGTTCCATAGGTAAGTTGTCTCTCTTCACTCATATTATTGTAATTTAATGTTAAGTAGTTGATAAATTGCTTATTCATTATAAATCTGTTGATTAATCTAATTAATTATGTGTTGTTATTTCGGCGCTGTTACATATGGTATCAGAATCCGGTTCAACTCTTAGGGCCTATAGACATTTTAATGTAGAAAACTTCGATCTAAATGATTTTAACCAAGAAAAAAAAATGATGCTTCGATCATATAACTTTCTATTCAACCATTTTTATGGTCCTGCACAGCAAAATAAAAGACAAAATAATATAAAGGTGTTTTCAATTGATTGCCGTGAAGAAAGCTATAAAGCAAGGGAAGATTTGCACGACATTAAAGTTACAAAGCAAGGTAGGACAGATTTAATGACATTGACCAGTCACGTAAGCATGTGCAGCTGTCTGAAACTTTAGTTTTTGATGCAAAGGGGATTGACTAAATGTTGACAATATTAAGAATTTCCTAGATGAAATCATGACGCAGCAGTATCACCATGGTATACTTATTTCAGTTTGCAATGCTTTCTCTGTAGCCTGTGGATTTCTGTTTGTCACTGAGAGTTTTTCTATTTTCCCCGTGGTAGTGGAGTCACCTACCCTGGAGCTTAATCAAAGGAGAAGCATTGTATTTATCTAATTATTCAACTTCCTCGAACTTTTTGTGGGACTCCTTCCCTGTGTTGCATTCATGTCTCTGATCTTCTATATCGGTATAATATCTTGCTTTATGGAGATTTGATGGGAGTAAATGGAATTGCTTTTTATGGAGTCGGCATTGCTTAATAGTACTGGTAGTCCTTAAATTCCCTTTATATCGATTGGCAAGTAGTCTCACTGAGTTAAAATTTCTGGAGGCTTGATTAATTCGGGCCTATGGGGTTTTGGTGTTTGGAATGGATAGGCAAGTAAAATCATCTGTGTTTAAATTTCTGGAAGAGTCAATCTCACCTGTGTTCAAATTTCTGGAAGAGTCAATCTCACCTGTGTTCAAATTTCTGAAAGAAGAATCACCCAAATAAGTCCCATCACCAACACCCTCTGAGCTTCTTTAACATCATTTTCTTGGTCTGTCAACCTACCCACTTCATCTTTTGAGGAATAAACCCCGTGTAATATATTCCCCTCTCTAGAAGTTTCCAGATTTTCCAAATGTGCTTCACTAGTAAATACGACAGCAACATCTTCATGATATTCTTTACATTCTTCATTTGGGGGACAAAAAAAAAAACAGCTTCAGAGCAGAGCCTGTTCGCAATATGCAATCCACTAATCTCTTCTTGCAATTTTCTGAGATTCAAGGCATGCTGTCCATTTTCATTGCTAGAAGAACACAGTTGTTCTGCCTTAATCAAGTTTGAATTTGATCTGGAAAGTCTTAACTGCTTACTACGATCTGCACGTTCAGAAGTAGCTTTCTCACACAAATTCTCAATGACACGGTTATCAATGTTTTTTGGATATGTTCAGTGTAAATCTTGCCATAACCAGTGGATGACTTTTTCTCTGATTTATACAATATAGAGATATTTCCCCTCTGCTCCTCATTTCCTTCTAGGTATTTCGGAGTACATTCTTTATTTGTTTTTTTTTCAAATTAGCTATGGTTTCCACTTCTTCCTTTTCATAGTAATGGCACACGTCAGACTGCTCTCCAACTTCATATATCATTTTCCTTTTAGGAAAGCCAGCAAAAGGTATATTTTCATGATGATGGTATGAAATCTGAATAACTTGGTTTTCATGAACCATTTGTTGGCTACTAATAATATTTGTTACATCCTCTGGGTTCTTTGTAGTGGGAAAATTATCATTTTTCAACCTGGATTCCTCTATGTCTGGCTTTGCTATCAAGGACCTTTGCTCGACATTCCCAAGAACAGCCCCATCCTTATTCACCTATGAAGGATGTATTTTTATTTTCTTAGATATCGTTTCTTTGCCTACCCTTGTTATGGAAACCACTTTCCCATCAGCAGACTCATCCACTTTCTCTGTATTAGAAGCTTTCAAAATGGAGTTTGATTCATTATGAGTTGATTTTGTTCCATTCTTGTTTTTTTTTTAGGAGCATCAAAATCCATTATCGAAATGTGAGCAGAATCTGTATATTGCTTGGAATTCCCAATATTACTTCTACATAAGAGTTCATCATTGCTCCTATAAATACGCTGAGAAATATCAATATTTTTTCCTGGGTGAACCTCTATGTTTTTGGAAGGATCCGCTGAATAATGTCTGGGACTCACTGATGATATTTTCAGATCAAACACTGATGATATTTTCAGAAATCAATTTTAAAATCTCTGCGGCTATCAGAATTTGAAATCAACCTATAACAACCCCGAAATTTGACGTTGCATGCTAACCGTTTGACGAAATGTGTTCTTGAAAACTTTGCATCTGCTCAACAGCTAGGCTCAAATTTGTAGGCTGGAATGCCCACTTTATATTCAGGTTTAGACTCAAATTTTTAAGCTGGAATGCCTATTTTCTGTGCCTAAAAGTTTATAGTTCCATAACTATGTGTCACAACAGTTTTTGAATTTAGTATTTTAATAAATCTGAATAATATGCTAGCTGTAGCATGAGTCTTGGTATGGGCATTAACATTGACAAATCATAACAAATCCCTGGGCATATTTTCATTTGGATTATATTTTTGACATTATTTCATATTAGTGAAATCACCGTGACTATCCCATCAAAATGGATGCATACAAACTATTTGATAAAGTTTTCAATTGCATGATGATTCGAGAGTTGAGATAGAAAGTGGGAAGCTTTGCGTTTTTTATTCTTGAATCACTTTCACCACTTTGAAATTGCCTCAGAATTTGACTTCTGAAATATTATATTTGCCATCAGCACTTGTCAAAGGATTATGTATCTAGTTGCATTGGTGTTTACATAAATAAATAAGCAAACTTTGAACTAGGACCATTTTTTATTCCTGGGTGATTTCTTCAAATTCAAAGAAAATACATCTCAATTCTGTTTCAGATTTGTGACTCTGTCTTCTTGCTACCCTATTGGAATGTTGTCCATGTATTTAGTAAACACACTAATTTCAGAGCTTCCTCTATTCTATTGCTGTCTGAAAATATGTGCTTCGTTTTGATAATAACTCAATACTATTGTCACAGTAAATCACATAGAAAGCGTTCAACCTATAATGGCACCGACTTACAATGTTCCAATGACTTTGCTCTTTATGTAATTTTAACCATTATTTGATACCCTATCTACCATTATTTGATACCCTATCTTTATCATTCAGTGTTAAATCATATTCAAATCATTTTGGCCCATTATCATATCCACATCCATGAAATGATATTCTCGGACGAGATCATTTCCGGAGAGCTCGACTCGAATCTACATTCGTATTATTCCCTCTTGGAAATGGCTCAATAAACACACTATAATTTCTGAGTTTTGTTGAGTTTTTCAGTGAGATGTTTTGTCAAACAACTTATAGATGCATTGCTGTAGGTATATTTTTTTCTTGCCATTTACTTGAACGCAGTTATACAATGACCATAGCAACATCGTGGAGTGTTTAAATCACAAGCATGAAACATATATTGTGCCCAAAAATGGTTCATCTCGAAAAATACTCATTTATATCAGTCATAGTCATAAGATACCCACTTAGAATATCTTAGAAATTTCCACAAAGAAATCTGAGTTTACTTGTTTGGTTCACTGTGGTATTACATCAAAATAGTTGGTAGACAGTGTATTGTAGATGTTTCTCTTCCAAATTGTGATTAAATAACATGCACAGTACTAAGCATACATAAAAGAGACATTCGACAACAGCTGATATACACCTTGCATTAAATTTAAAAGCGCACACACCACTGAAAGTATACAGTCTAGCAATAGTATGATTTCTGAGGTTCGAAATGATGATTGTGTATCAAATTTATCCAACATAAAAATCGTAGGTTCGGTTGCTCACATTGTTGTCACTGAATGTTCCTGTAATTAGCATTCAAAGTTCTATATTTTTGTTTCATTCATCGCATATAGTCATTTTATTTCAAATTATTAAGTCAAAGGGTTCAATTCTAGCATGTTGTGGTGGCTCAATAAAATCTTATCTGATCATTATCCACTCAGTGTACAATGGCTCAAATTGGAGTTTAATTATAAGGTGGACAGAAATTGGAGTTTAATAAGGGATGCTTGGAGCTGCACGAGATTTGTCATTATAGTATGGGTTTATTATGGAAACTGTTAGGTTTTCTTTAATATCTTTAATATCCCTGTTTATTTTCTTTAATATGTTGTCATTATAGTATGGGTTTATTATGGAAACTATTAGGTTTTCTTTAATATCTTTAATATCCCTGTCTATTTTCTTTAATATGTTGTCTTTTGTTTTTGTGACTGTTGCAGAATTTTGTTACTTTTTTAATTGGAAATGGTCAATCATAGAAATATGTTCATGAATTTTACATTACTTTTAATTTAGCCTCTACACTACTTTACCTTATAGATCATATTCTTCAAAATTTACATTGATGGATTTTAATGAGTAGATTGATTGCTTACTTAACTAAGGCAGATACTTTTATGGAGCATCTAAAGCATGTTTTATTGTTTAAACTTTATGATACATCTAAATTGTATACTATGATTTCAGTTTAGTTTAATTAACTATTATGATGTTGAGTATAATGTTACATGAGGTTTCGTGATTCAAGGTTAATTGCATATATTGGATAAAGTTGTCTAAGGAGAAATGGAAAGGAGAAACTTGCAAATTTTCTAATGATGATAACTAATGATAGCTCATGTGATTATGGCCAACTTGGATCAGATGAAAAAAAGAAAAAGAAAAAAAAAGGTGCTAGATAGATACTTAAGGTGGTTGAGAGGAAGTGTCACAACAAGGGTAAGAAATCAATAAGAAAAGGCAACCTATTTTAGAACATAATGGAAAAGTTTGGTATAGTCGTACATAGAATTTTCTTTTCAAGGCTAATATGGTCATGTCATGTGATTGGAAGAGTTTGGTATAATCATAACTTGGTACTCTAAAGGTATCACTATAAGGTCTATCTAAAGATGATGCACATAAAGAAGAAAATATTGGCAATCAACTAATGAAGTTGAATAATCATGGTAATAATGAAGGTCATTTTGAAGGAACCTGGAAGGTAGGATGACATAGAAAAATTGATCAATTGGAGGAGATAAGTTGTGTGCATGAAAGCATCTATAATAGTTTTTCCCTCTAATGGGAGAGCCTCATTGTAAAGATTTCCTTCATATGACTAAACCAAGCCACTTCCCACAATATTCAATATTCCATAGGTGACTAACTATATGCATGAATTATGGATAACAAGATGTATGATCAAGCAATTTTATTATCTTGATGTCTTAAAATAGGAAATGATAAGGGGATTACATTTGGTAGCCATCTTAATGAATTTATTTATCGGGTATTACCCAAGTTGGGGAATAGTAAAAACATTTCCAAAGTATATCAATGTTATGCTTTTAAGAGAGTAGGAAAAGAAACCACAATGACTGGAGGTGAGAAATTAAAGTCAATTTAATAAAATAGAATGAAGTGAAGAAGTTTCCATTTTTGAAGCTAGTAGACATGGAATATTAGGAAATTAAGTCTAGGAGAAAAATAAAAATATATCTATAAATATATGGTAGAGGAAATGGAGGGATGTTCTATCAAGAAGAAAGTTATTTTAAGGGTATTGATGAGTGGACCGAGAAACATGATTGGTAATGTTCATAGTCATGATCTACATAGTTTAAAAATGTGAAGATATGAAGTTGAGAATTTTCATAATGACCAGTTATGATAAACGAGGAAGATGTTTAAAGGTTTAAATGGTAAAAAAAATAAAAATAATAGTGAAGTATAGGAAGGAATGTTGCTAGAAATTTTATAAGGATACCTTGAGAAGGATTGTGTACATATTGACAAAAGAAGTGAGAGTCAATTAATAGAGGTTGTACTTGACTGATTTGCTCTCATTGTTTCATGAATAGGAATTCACATATAGAAACTTATCAAGTTTTGTTCCCATAGCGTTAAAAGAGGTTGTTTCCACATAACACCACATATTTAAATTTTTCATGGACAATGATGGTAGTAGTGTTTCCAACTGTTTCAAAATCTAAAATAAAGATACTATTTAATGAGCAAGAGCCTCTTGTCCAACTTGAAGAAGGGTGAATTTACGATAAAGCAATCAAGTGGTATTGAGATAGGAACTTGACGAGATAAAAAAATATTTTTGTGGATGAAAATGATAATTGTTAAGTGATGTATGTATAAGTCAACATGGATCAACAAACCCTCATGCAAGTAAATTAAGAATGATATAAAATTAAATCATGATGACCTAGTGTTTATATGCAATTGCATATAGCGGTATTGGAATCGGTAAGCCAAAGGGTAAATGGATGTAAAACCAAGGGATTTTAATTTTGAGATAGATGATTTAAATAATGATTGTATAACTAGTAATATCTTAACAATGAATTTCACCAAAATTTATTTGGGGAAGGAAGAATATATGACGAGAGATTAAGACTCAAGATGATGAGGCTCATGTGAAATTTAACAATGTACTTAGATGATTATACCTATGGTGTAAATGGTCAACTTCGTAGTTGGAAGGAGTGGAAATTTTATTGAAAAAGTAATTGGTATCTTGATGAAAACATAACACTAATAACACTGATAAGATAACCTAGATCCTAGATGGATGTTGAATAATCTTAGTTCATAGTTGAATGTTTGTAAAGTAAATGAAAATGATTTTTCTGATGAATCATGATAAGGATGCTTATAGAGTATTATTCTATATTTGATAAGTATTGAGATGTTTCTCATATTGATGATGTTTCATGATATGATGGTATGAGGGTGATCATGCACATGTGGTTCATATTTATATAGTTGTTACAATATTGATGATGTATCCTTATGATGATGATGATATGCATAGGCATTATGATGTTATGTCAAGGCATATTGACATATTCATTTACTACGTGATGATAGGTATTAAATGTTGAATACTCATGATGGATATGATATGCATAACGTGGCATAGGGATTATGATGCTATAATATGAGGTTTATTGACATGTGGTTCATTTATTATGTGAAGTCATGATATGTCTTTGATGCAAATATGTTGATGTTATAACTTATGATGGTATTTCATGAGGTGAAGCATGTGATAGTTGCGTACAAATTTATGACATGCACGAGCATGCAGTTTGTTATTATTCACAATGTTGCGATTAACAATGCTGAATGTTACATGATGACATGCAAGACTTGGTATGTGGATTATTTTCTATGATGCTATGATGGTATAGCTAATGCATTGATTGCATGTTGAGGTGTGATGATTGACAGGACTCCACAAATGGGTCGAGATGGCCGGTTTATTTGATGATCTCGTGTGAGCCCATACGCACAAGGGAGAATAAGTAACACCATATGGGCTGGGGACAAACTCAATCAACACTACATATGCCAGTGGTTCCTTTGTCTTGTATAGCTCTTGAAGGGCTATGGGACCATCTTGAGGAGGCCAAGTGCCTGATGTTCTAGGCTAGGTGCCTGTTATTGTATTGGGATGCCGAAGTCTGGTAGGGGTGTAAGGACTTTGATGCTTGGGGTTGTGCGCCTTAGTGAGTTGTGGAGGCAGTGGGCCAACCTTGCGAGATGCCCGGAGACGTTGAGCACTGTACCAGATTCCTGCCTTGGGGCCTTGGGGGTAGATGAGGTCTGAGTCAGGCGCGAGCCTTGGGGCCAGCCTTGGACTAGGATAAAGGCCGAGGAGGCTTATGCCTGATTCCGAAAGTGGGAAAAAGGATAGAGATTCCTTGGGATTTCCCGGGTGTTGTGAAACTTTCGATGCTTGCTGGTTATACTAGTTTAGCAGAGGGTGTTAGGATTGTTACATGAAGTAATAAATAACAAAATAAATGGAATGTCCCTTAATAATAAATAATATAATATAATATTAAATAAATAAAAAAATAGTAATAGTAAATAAATAATAATAAATTAATTACATGCTCTAAATAAATATAAATAAGAATAAAACAAGAAAGTAGTAAAGTTGCATGTTGACACATGGAGTGTGTGCATGTGGTTCCCCTTCCAATGTTTGCTCTATTTAATAGATGAGGAGGAAGATGAGAGGCATTCCATCATTCTATCATCCATTCTCTTGGGAGAATAGTGTTGTGAGACAAAGGATTCCCTGGTAGTAGTACGTTGATTGAGGGCTTGGGGGTGGTCAGTTGTAGGAAGATTTTGTGCAACTGAGCCTACAGTTGGGTGGAGAGTCGTTTCCAAGACTTTGTTGCAGGTAGAAAAATTCAACTAGCGTTCCACAGGTAAGTTGTCTCTCTTCACTCATATTATTGTAATTTAATGTTAACTAGTTGATAAATTGCTTATTGATTATAAATCGCTTGATTAATCTAATTAATTATGTGTTGTTATTTCGGGGCTGTTACACCTAGACATGTCAAATCTCTTAATCTCTTATCAAGTTTTGCATCCTTTTGCATTTTAAGATATTTGATGCCTCTAGGTGCTTGATAGGTCCAAGATCTATGATAATTTATATATCATAAATTCTTTTCTTTTCTTTTTTACATTGAGAAAATTTAGGAGACAAAAATGTTTTTAAGAATGATAACAATTTACTAAATTAATATATATGAAATATTAATTATTTTTTACTTTGATAAAATTTATCTTGCACCAAATTAATCATTTTAGGCAAAATTTTAGTTTTGTAAGTGTTTAAATTTCATACAACATTTTTCATGCACTAGAGTTGGACATTTTAGTTTTGTGAATATTCCAATTTCATGCAACATTTACAAACCATAAGAATTAACCTATTTTTAATCAATTTCAATTTTTGGCAAATTATCTTATAATATTTTTTTATGTTACAAAGAAAAAGACAAAGAATGAAGAATGGGTGTTGAAAAGTTTTTTATCTAAGTGAGTTTGTTGTCTCAATGTGATGCTAGACAAAATTTACAAAAAATTATTCTTATTTCATTATTATAGGTTGCAACTTATATAATTAAAAAAATTGAAGAACAAATATACCTTGAAGTTTTTTGGATAGATATATTTGGCTAAACAAACCTTATACTCTTTTTTTTCTTCAATTATGTCTACACTTGGTTTCTTTTTGTGATTAATAATATTATGGTATATATGTGCTTCTTGTAAAAAAAAAAAATTATACCAACATATTCAATATTATTCTTTATTGTTTTTATTGATTAGCCAACATATCTTTAAAGAAAAAAAAATGTAACATTACATGACAATGTCTCCTTATATATACAATATTTCTCAACTCAATTAAAAATATATCAATTTAGTTTTATAGTAAATTGAAAACATAATAAGAAAAAATAAACTTATTGTATATATAAAAACTTAAAAAAAAATACTAAATATATATAATACTAGTCTTATAACCAAATTCTACTTATAATATAAAGTTATAACCATTTTTTTGCCCTGTAAATATAAATAAATAAATAAAAACAACATAAATATTCATTGAAATAATTTTTTGCAAAACCTGTAATAATTAAAAATTAGGTGCATATTTCAAGGCTATAATGGACAATACATCTATTCTTATTCACTAAAACAATCCAAAATTTTCACTCCAATTCAACTTCAACATTTTTATACATCTACTCTCACTAAAACCATCTAAGAATATTCTTAGATGCAATTCAATTTCAACCTTTTTATATAATTAAGAGAAAAATAAATAACATGGTATAAGAGAATAATTTTTCACAATAAATCACAGATTTTGGATAATTTAGTGAACTATCCCCAACACATTTATTATAATTTACCTAAAATTAAATCTCAAATAATTTTACCTAATATCATTTTAGGAACCTCCACTAATTGCAAATTCCCAAGCCATACAATGCTAACAACCCCAAGTAACAACAACTCCATTGAAAATAAGTGCTAATTTTATCGATACCCTAAATGAGAGTAATGCAATCCGTTGATCCAATAATAAGTCTTTCTCGGACACATGAAACCCAAAACACTTATGCTTTGTTATGTGTAAATGTACAGAGACAACACTCTGCACCAAATCCCTATAACGCATTTGGTGTTAGGGAATTGTCAAGGTTACCATTTTTGAATAGAGAAAGGGTGGTGTCAACAAACATCATGAGCAAATGAGTAATGAAAAATAGGAGAAACCAGTAACAGACAATCTGAGAGCTTTCAAACAAATGGAAAACAAGTGGTTTCCCTCTATATGAATTCCGTGGCACCCTAAACTTCAGCGGATCATGCAAACGACAAATATTATTACTAGTTTTTAGAAGTAGTTATTAATGTAACATCATTTTAGACACACTGATTGGTTCTTAAATTAGTGATCACAACTCTTTGCTCGATGAAAATATATGTCGTGCACTATAAAGCGCAACTGAAACTATGAGAACAAGTGTAACACAAATGTCGATAGACTAGCTATTATATTAAGCTAGAGGCAATGCAATATGGTGGAGCTCGAGTGGTACAAAAACGTTTGTGAAAAGGGGCAACAACACACATCATATTATGATTCTTTCAAAAATGAAAATGATAGGAAATATTTCGAGGGTAATGTGGGGAGGTTAAAGCTCACACAGTTTTGGGATGAGATTATTGATATGTAGTAGAGTCATGAGTCACCATATGATTCCAATCCCAAAACATACATATAGAAGACTTGTAGAACCTTTGGATATTGCATATCATCATCACACCGAGGGCAACATCAACTATCCAGATGAAAGACCTGATCATCATAAATCTCTTCCAAAATGGACGTAAAAGAAATAAATAACTCATAGCTCAAGGGCTAGAGGATGCCACACAAAGCCTACACCCCTCACTCAAGAATCTAGATTTTGGGCATATGTAGAAGGGGGTGTGAAAAACCTGCAAAATCTGAGAAAAGGCTAACAAAAAGAGCCACAATAGTAAACTCTATCAACATTCTTCTGATTTTTTCTTGGGAGGAAGTAGCTTCATGGTGTGTTGGGAAGAGTGTAAAGAATACAACCAAAAACAATCCCCTGAATGAAGATCTTCTTTGTATGAGACAATGGAAAATGAAAGTTGGAAGGGGTGAATTTGTAGGGTATCTGAATAAAGACGTTGTCCCCAAATTTGGAGACGAGGACCTAATCCTCCCAATTAGGTTTGCTTGCTTTTTTTTTGTAGATGTATATAAACTTCATATATAAGATGTAATCTATGTTTCTAACTCTAAGGAAGAGGAGTTTGTTCTAGTGAAATTGCATGTTTTGTTTGTGAGATGGCATTCCCTTTCATTTGTTTAGTATGAGTGTCGTAGTGCTTTAATAGTTAAAACAAATATATTTTTCTTCCACAATATTGATAAAGAGTTTGATTATTTCCTTTCTATAGTAGATGTTTGATAGATTCATTTAACACAAAATTCTGAGAAAGTACAAATTTTGTCTCATAAATCTGCATCAAAACAATACAATTTTTGTTGCAAGTGTTAAGTTTTTCATGTGGAGATTTAAAATGGATTAGCATATATTTGAAATGATTGTTACACGGGAAATATTCATATTGATATTTATTTTAACTTTTAAATCCATAATTTCTTTATGTATGTTTATCATAAAAATGAGAGTGAACATTCTTGCGTCACTGATTTTGTATGAGAATTTTATATTTTTCAAACATTTATATTTTTTATTTATGAAAATGATTATTACTCAAATTATAAAAATAGTTAGTTTTTTATCATTGCCGGAAAGCAAAAGCTACCAGCAACAACACCAACCCTAAAGCCTGTCAAAGTTCAAGTACAATTCCCTAATTAAATTATATAAATTTCATGAATTGCAATTAGATAAATTCAACCAACCACAACAACGTAAATTTGGGATCTTTGAAACTAGTTCATGACTCAAGGTAAACATGTTCTATTTGCGCAACACATGCATATTATGAATATCAAACTATGCATTGAATAGTGTTGATCCCTTTTTTTGGCGGTGGCTTTGCAATCTGAAATAGGGTTTGAGTTAGGGTTTCGTCACTGGTAACCATGGCGGGTCGTGGAGGAGGGAGTTCTTCTCCCTCCTACAGTCAAGTAGCTGCGAACAAAAGCAAGGGAGCTGGTCTGCATCGCTTCAAGAAACCAACGGAGGTGATAACTGAGGATATTAACACAAGAAATATCAGACCTCACGGATAGGAAGAAAATCATGAGGAAGATAGCAGGGAGAAGAGGAAAGAGGGTAGCAGTCAGAAAGCTGCACCTATGAGTGCGACAGGGGTCTGTAAACCCAAGTTGACCATTATTCCTCGGGTCGTTTTAAGTGACCCAGCGCTATAGGTGCATAGAGATCACGTGGCAAAACACATGGTTATATGCAAATTTATGGGGATTTGGCTAACGGAGAAGGCTTTGCATGCAAGGATAAGGAACCGCTGGAAACCAAAGGGAGAAATAAACCTTCACCTTGGGTCCAAGGGCTTCTTTACAGTGGTGTTCACGAGCTTAGAAGATAAAGACAGAGTGTTCGAGGGAGGACCCTATTTTTACGCCGCTGTAGACCTTTACATGCGACCATGGGTGATGAATTTTGTCCCAGAATGAGAAACGTCCACTTCGATACCGGTATGGATAAGACTTTACTCCCTTCCTTTATATTATTAGTTGCCGGAGTCTCTAAAGGCTATTGGCAATAAAATAGGGCATTTTTATAAAGATATCAGATGCGACTCTAAGAGGAAAATACACTTCCTTCGCTCAGATTTGTGTGGAAATGGACTTATCTGGGGCACTTCCAGACGAGATCATTTTAGAAGTGTATGACGAAGAATGGGTGTAGGCAATGGACTATGAACATGTCCCATTTAGGTGTCGTAAGTGCCATGAACACGAGCATCTATATAGAGACTGCCCATTAAATAAATTGGAGAGAAACACAAAAACCACCACAGGCAAAGACCCCAAGGGTTTCACTAAGGTGGGGGGTAAAGGGAAAGGAGGAAAGCGGTACCAAAAGAAAATCCATGAGGACGGGCAACTAAGCCACAATAATTTCAAGATTTTAGATGAAGAAGTTGCAAACAACGGGGCAAACCAAGAATCAGAGACTAATCCCACTGAGAAGGATAAGGATGCCAGCATGGAGGATATACTAGAGAACAACCAGCAAAAGGATGATCTACCAAGAATTGTGGAGCTCAGTAGGGACCATGAGATGACCCCAAGCGAGGTGGGAATGGAGGACCATGAATGGCAGGAGATTCTTGAGAGGGAGAGCTTATATTTAGAAAAGTTTCTGGAGTAGGGTATTACCAAAGGGGTTGACTCCCTGCCAAAAGAGGAGTTTGACAGGGTTCAACAGCGCTTCCTCCGGAGATCCCAATCGAAGGGTTCTGGAGTCAAAAGAAACCATGACATCCAGGAGAATAGAGGGATGAAGACAATGGAGGAAACAACGAGGAACTCTTCCAAGAACCCGGGTAGAAAAAGAGGAAGGAAAAGACAGAATGAGCTGCTGACCAAATGTGGAAAAATCATGATTAACTCAGGTAAGATGAGAGATCTCACCAGTTACTCATTTGCAAACCTTTCTTAATGAATCTTACAACATGGAACATTAGGGGCCTAGGAAGTAAAAGGAAACAAAGAAATCTTAGCAGTAGAATAAAAGAAGAAAAACCAGATATGGTTTTTATTTAGGAAACAAAGTGTTCGATGGACAAGATTAGAGAAATACATAGCAAATGGTTAACCAAGTATGAGTATCTAGAGGTTAAGGCAAATAACTCGGCGGGGGGGATTCTTATTGTTTGGGATCCCTAGAAACTTGGAATCTTGAATGCTGAAGCATCCAGGAACTATCTATCGTTGGTGATTCAACCTTTGGGTGATAAGGAGATCTACATGATTACAAATGTCTATGGTCCTCAAAAAATAGAAGACAAAATCAAGCTTCTCATCTCTCTTGAGGAGCTAAGAGAGAGATATCTTGATATGCCCTGGATTTTGGCAGGGGATTTCAATATGATCAAACCTCTTACAGAGAAAAAAGGTGGCACCAGAATACTAGGCAGAGACTCCATTTCCTTCCAGAACTTCATAAATAACACGGGACTAGTGGATGTTGAAACAATAAATGACACTTTCACCTGGAACAACAAGAGAGGAGGGGCTTCTTAAGTTGCCTCTAAAATAGATAGATTCGTAATCTCAGAGGACCTCCTTCTCACAGGCCTTGACATGTCAGCTTTAATCCCTCCCTCTTGAGGCTCGGACCACTGGTTTGTCCAGCTTGAAGCCACTTTTATGGGTACGTCGAGGAACAAACCTTTTAGGTTTGAAAATGTCTGGCTCTCTCACCCTGACTTCAACAACAACATTGACAAATGGTGGATGGGGGATTTTCCCATTCAAGGCACTAAAATGTTCATGCTACAACAAATACTTAAACACATCAAATCCAGACTCAAAGATTGGAACAAAAAAGAGTTTGGTAATATTTTTAAATCCAAAAGAGAAGTTGAATAGAAACTCCAGGGGATTAATCAGATCATCATCACCGACGACTTTACCGAGGAAAGGAAAACTCAAGTTGATTCTCTTCAGAAGGAATGGGAAGATAGGTGCATGCAAGGGGAGGATTTCTGGAGACAGAAATCGAGGGTGCAGTGGATTAGAGAAGGGGAAAGAAACACAAAGTTTTTTCATAAATCAACTTTGGATCACAGGTCACATAACAAAATTTCAAAACTCAGAGATTTTCAAGGGAAAGAGCTCGTCTCCCACAAAGAAATGGAATCTGTCCTAGTACAACACTTCCTTAGCATAGCAAAAGAGCCTCTCTTAGACAGGTCACGGTTCATTAATAATTTCACAAAGTACATTCCCAAGATTGTAACCATGGAAGACAATCACAATCTTAATAGGCCAGTGTCTGAAGATGAGGTAAATGAAGTTATCAATGAGATGCAAAATGGGAAAGCTCCTGGCCCGAATGGGTTCAATGTGGACTTCTTCAAAGCATGCTGGAAAATAGTCAAACAAGACATCCTTGATGTTGTGGAAGACTCAAGAAGATCCAAAATAGTTTTGAAGGCTCTCAATGCCTCTTTCATAGCTTTGATTCCAAAGCAGGAAAAAGCAATGATACCGGACATATTCAGACCCATAGCTTTATGTAATGTGGTGTAAAAAATTATTTCCAAAGTGATCGCTAACAGACTCAAGCCCCTTCTTCCAGCTCTTGTCTCAGAGGAGCAAACTAGCTATGTGGAAGGAAGACAGATTCTCAATAACATCATACAAGCTCACAATGTGGTACACTCCCTTAAGAGCAATAAACAATCTGGTATGATCATATAGCTTGACCTAGCGAAAGCTTATGATAAGATAAGTTGGTCTTACATCAGGGCAGTACTAAGAGCTTATGGTTTCGACTACAACTGGATTAGATGGGTTATGGCCCTTGTATCCACGACTAGTTTTTCAATCTTGATTAATGGCTTGCCCTCAAGAACATTTATGCCTTCTAGGGGTCTCAGACAAGGAGATCCACTCTCCCCCTTCCTCTTTGTGCTCATGATGGAAGGGCTAGGCAGAGCGATCAAAATGGAAAATGTTGAAGGAAGAATCCAGGGACTAAAACTTACCATATATGGAGCTGCTTCAACTCATCAACAATTTGTGGATGACACTATGCTGCAGGGTATTCCCACAGTCAAGGAAGCCAAAGCTTTTAAACAAATCTTGAACGACTTTGCTATGGCTGCTGGTATAGAGGTAAGCCTTGACAAATCAAAGGTTTTCTTTTTTAACACTGACATTGCTATTCAGAGGAACCTCACCAGAATTCTAGGGTTTCAAAGGGATCAATTACCTTCTAAGTACCTTGGAATGCCTCTTATGGACAAACCCCTGAGCAAGGGAGTGTGGGAGCTGGTACTTAACAAACTTCAAGACAAGATCAGGAAATGGACATGCAGGGCTTTGAATTTAGCAGGGTTTCTTGTGCTTACAAAGGTTGTCTTGCAAGCCATATCCATTTTCATGCTGTCAGCTCTTCTTGCTCCTAAAGGAGTTATGCAAGAGATCAAGAATATTCAAAGCAATTTTCTTTGGGGCAAAGGGGAAGAGAAAAAGAAGTGGACTTGGGTAGCTTGGGACAAGCTCTGAAAACCTAAGGCCCATGGTAGTTTGGGGCTTCATGACCCTAAAACCCTCAGCAGAGTTTCAGGTGCAAAACTTTGGTGGAGGTGGCTTAAGGAATCGGCAACCCCTTGGGCCAAGCTTTGGAAACAAAAATATGAAAATAATTGGCAGGAGAGGGATCATATCCGAATGTCTGGGCTTATCAAGGGCTCCCACATTTGGAATCTTGCTTGGGAAAATAGAGCCATTGTCCAGTAGCACAACTTCTTGGAGATCCGAGCTAGGAACATGGCAAGATTCTGGGAGGACAACTAGCAGTAGGAACCAAACTTGTTTAGGGAAGAACTAACCGCTCTCAAGAATGACACTAAAAATAAAGGTTTATGTATGGTAAGTGACTTCTGGGATTAGGTAAGGAACAATGGTAAATGGAGAATATGGAAGGATCTGGGCTATAGTGAAGAGAGCCCTTTGAAAGCCCAGGCAAGCTCTCTTGCTCTGGACTTGGAACATAGGAAGATTTTAGTATCATCCTCGTTTGACCAACTGAGATGGGGAAGAAACACAGAGGGTAACTTTAACCTCAAAGAAGTTATACGAATAGCCCTAGGTTTTGATTATCAAAACCCTGACAAGGTATGGAAGGACCTTTGGCAACACCTGCATTGGATGAAAATAAAGCTGTTTTCGTGGTTGGTTCAACAAAAAAAAATTCTAACTTGGGAAAATCTTCTGAAAAGGGGTTTTATTGGCCCATCCAAATGCCATCTATGTGGTTCACAAGAGGAGATGATGGAACACTTACTCAACCTTTTGCTCATTCACCTCTACCTTGTGGGATTGGGTGGCCTCAATCTTCAAGGGAACCGACAGGGACATACTCAATATCACCAACACTTTGAAGAATTGGAGAAAAGACTTCTCAGGCAATGAAATCATCAACAAATCTTGGACTCTGGTTCCAGGATTTATAATATGGGATGTCTGGAAAGAATGCAATGGCAGGATTTTCAAGAACAAAACTAGGTCAACCCAGAACATTATTGCACAAATATTATGACAGCTCAAAGACACTGTTGGAGCCCTTTTGGGGAGACCTACTGAGGACCCTACTTTTCCCTAGGACGCTAGCATACTGTTGCAATTGGGTCTCCATTCACTAGCTCGCCTCTAAAGGTAACCCAGGGATGGCTGGTTTTGGCGGGGTCATCAGAGATGAGCAGGGGTGCATAAAGGATATCTTTCATAGTCATTTGGGGACTGCCACTAATAACATGGCGGAGCTCATGGCCTTAGAGCAGTGCCTGGAAATACTGATAGAGTCAAATTTACACAATGCCATCATTGAAGCAGACTCTGAATTGGTTATTAATGCGGCCAAGAAGACATGTAATGGAAAATCAGCTGGAAAAGTTTCAAAACATTGGTGGCTTTTGCATGTCTTTCAGCGTATTCATTCCCACCTACAAACCCTGAGAATGGTCAGCTTCGTTCATGTGAGAAGAAAATCCAATATCCTAGCTGATCGTCTGGCGAATGAAGGAGTGTTTAGCAAGGAAAGTTATAGTAGGTATGCTTGGGATTTGACACCCTCGGGAAAATTACGTGATGATTGTCAATGACAAGTGGCCAAAGACATGGATCACTTCCAGACCATGAGGAATGAACAAGGAGGAAAACTAGTGGAAGCAGGAGAAAGAAGAAGTGAAAGTCATTCATAACTGTTGATCCCACAAAAATTCTTAAAACAGAGCTATTTACAGGGGAGGGGCACTTGGTAAACAACGGGCTTGTTGGAAGGTCACCCACCACAGATTTTGATAGCCTTCGTCATTGAATGGATATCGGGTGGGAAATTGATCAAAGGTTAAGTCTTCAAGCGGACCCAAATATTTATCGATTAGCGGTTCATAATCTTCATCGGATCCATAAAGAGGGTAAAGATCATGCTAGTTTCTGATTCGATATCTCGGAGGACCGTCAGATCAACAGGGGCCTAATCGTATGGATATCGGGTTCTAAAAGTGATCGGAGGTTAAGTCTTAGACCGGACCCGAACATTTATAAACCAATGGCTTATAATCCTTATCAGATCCGTGAACCGGGTAAAAGGGGCGCATGTTGCCGAGGCGATATTGTTAGTGACCATCAGATCTTACGGGATTTGGATCGAAAGGATATCGAGTTTCAACATGGGAGGAGGTTAAGTCCAAGAACGGACCCGAAGTTTTATACATTGACAGTTTATTTTCTCTTTCGGCTTCGTAAAGCAGGCAAGGGTCGCGGAAGTCTCTGAAGCAATTTCTTTAATGACTGTTGGATCACTGGGGGTCTCAGCGAATGGCCATTGGGTTGGATAATGGGTGGAGGTTTATGTGTAAGATTTAGGTGTAAGGTTTCGGGTTTGTTTCGGGTTTTGTAGACGGTTAATCATCAACGGGTTTTCCCTTGCTGGTCTTTACACTTGTAAAGACATGTAACATATGTAATCTTTCTTGCAGTTAATTGAAGGCTCCACTCTTACTTGACCAAAAAAAAAGAATATCAAACTATGCACTAACTCAAGTTTCTATATATTTCGCCTATAAGTGTACTTATTTCAACTCGGGGTGGATGTCAACTTGTGGAATTTTTTTTTAATGAAGGGCGAGGATCGATAGTGCAGGGAATGTTTGTTGTCTGAAAAGTTAATCTACAGTTGTGATTATTGGAATACTTGTCGTCTGAAAAGTTAATCTACGATTGTGATTATTGGGAGTGCAAAGAGGTAGATGTTACTTTCTTGCCACTGGTAATGTGGCATTAAAGGCAATCTTAATGTTTAAGGATGGTTGGTCACTCTTGTTTCCCGTAATGTGGTTATTTGGGGTATTGAATCAGTTTCAACATGTCGATCTTGAAAATATTAAAGACTAGTTGTATGGTTTTTCTCGCCTCACTCTGCGTTTATTTTGCTCACATATTTGTGAATTGTTTGGGTGTGGTGCTCATGTCGGCTTAGGGCAGTCTTGTGTTAGTGTTTCTTTCCATTGCAGTTCATTGGCTTGGGGTAGTCTGCGTCGTATTTAATAAGACAACCACGAGCTCAATCTTTTAATAATGATTTTTTTATTAATTTTTTTTATATAGTAATATAGTTTTTTCAACTGCGACATGGTTTTTTTAATATAGATATATAATTGAATCTGAAAATGAAACTATCATATGAGTAATGTAGAACATTAAATGCAAGAGAACATCATAAAACCCAAGCAAAAATAAAACGACTTTCAATTCCATGCGAATAATTTTTAAGCAAAAATACAAAGACCATATCAGTCATAGAATGAACTAATATCAATCAATATCAACCATAGAAAGAACCACTATCTTCGCCATACGTCTCATACTAAAAAATATACATATTTTTAGAAGTAGAAGACAAAAGTTTAGATACAGGTCTAGGGTACAAGATAAAAGTTTAAATAGTGGAAATAGTTTCGTTAGAGTATACAAACCTCTCAGTCATTCCAAAGTTGTTAATGGCCATTAGATCAAAAAATAAAACAGTTTGGTAAGCCCGTTAAGGAACTGGATTTACATATAGATGATTGGAACCCTTGTAGGGTTGAGCCATAAGTGGTAACATGCAAGAAACATGAGAGAAGTTTGTGTAAGAACCTGGGTATGTAGAATGAACGTGAAAACCCTTCCTCTAGGTAGCTTCCCACCGACAAAGCATACATGCAGTGAAGAAGTGACCAGTGAGTCGAAAGCCAAACTCTGAAAACACATAGAAAAACCAATTAAAAGATGAAGCTAACATTACTTGTAGGACCGAAAAGGAGGGTCATCATGGCCATTGTGCATATTGCAAACACAAGCCACAAGAATTAAGGAATCAGGGATTAATTGTCTTGGTAAAGGAAGCAATTCTAATTTTATTTCGATTGATGGCCTGAAATCCACCTTCAGAGGGGGCAAGCCTTTGTTTCCTCGCACCAAAAATTTACAGTTACAGACACAACGTTGGCCATAGTTTCAACCCTGCATTGGAACGTTGTAAGAATGAAATTAAATGACGTAATCGAATGATAGAACAAGAGCAATAAAACATTTTTCCCAGAGAATTCTATCCACACGGGATTGATTGTAGAGACAACCTTCCCAACTAGACACTGTGCAAATGAACGAATGGGCAAAGAGAGTGGTGGGGGTATTTACTATCATAACTCTCCTGCTCGAGATAGACAGGACAAAACAAAAACCCAATCCCTAAAATGTCACATGATTGACACATCAATTATGAAATACTTTTCTAACTCCGTGACAAAATAATAGGTTCTAGAGGCCTCGACTAGATAACCAGATAAAGTTAGCCAGATGTTAAAAACTAAATGAAACATTCAACCTTTGATAAATTTGGTTTAAATCAACATTAAAGAATTAAATTAAAATTAATAAATGTGATATACGCACACAACAAACCCTAAGACTTTTCCAATATGCGAGGCCACCGCTAGGTCATTCACAAAAAACTCTAAAATTTAATGGCATTTATAAACAATTATCAAGTGTAAAATCTAACAACATTTGTGCTATTTATTAGCATTTGCACCAGAGGCTGCAAAGAAACGCCGTAAGTTGGTAGTGCATATGGAAGAAGAGCATAGATGAAAAAAATGTGATATGTTATGTGATCTAACTATTGCCAAATTTGAATGAGAAAAGAAATGAAAAAAAAAATCTTAATGTTAAATGTAATACACACCAATTTACCAATTTTTGTTATTGCAAGGAGGTTGATCTCGTTCTTCTTACATAAGAAATCCTCTTCTTACATAAGAAATCTACTACTTTCAGTGCAGTTATGTTCTCTACCAACACCACCACGAAGCTGTAAACATCAATCTTATTAGTGAAGTGGTAATTCTCACGATACAAGGGATCTAGATAACTGAAAGTGCCCTAAGGTGCACTGGAAATGTGTGAGGCTTCTGTTTGAACAATCCTGCACAACCCAAAATCTGCAACTTTCGCATTGAAGCCATAATCAAGCATAATGTTGCTTGATTTCACGTCCCTGTGATAAATTGGAGGATTTAGGCTTGAATGAAGGTAAGCAAGAGCACGAGCAGTTTCTGTGGCCACTCATACTCTTGCTCTCCATGAAAGATCTCTTCCTATTTCCTTATGTAAACACTGATAGCGTGTGCTATTGGGTATAAATTTATAGAAAAGAATGGGTTCATTGTTTTGAAGGCAACAACTTAAGAGTTTAACCAAATTTGGGTGATGTACAGTTGACAGAAGCTTGACTTCGTTGAGGACCTATTCCATTCATTGAGTATCTTTATACCTTATCTTCTTCACTGCAACAGTATGTGTTCCCTCAAGCTTTCTTGCATAGACTGTGCCAAAGCCTCCTGTACCCAATCTCAATTCACAGGAGAAGATTTTTGTGGCTATTTACATTTTTCTGTAGGTGTAGATTGGAATATTTTGTGGACCTCCCTAGACAGACATCAACCATTTGAGGCTTCTCCTTGTCTTCAATGGACCACGATACCTTTGGTAACAACAGTAGAGAAGGATAACACGCTCAGGTGCTACACAACCTCTATCTACATCTGCATCATGATCATATTCTAATATTAAATTTCTCATATCCAAGCAAGTGACCTCTGTATCCACTTTATTTTATGATTTTACCACTTTTGTGGTCAACTATGTAAGATTGGAGAGCTTTGAAAGATCCTCCACACTCATTGCACAAATAGACTCCATTAATGGCAAGATGAGAGTGTTTAATGAAGTGACTTGAGAAATGTTTTTTGGAAGCTCATTTATACTATAGCATGCATCCAATTTTAGTTGATTTAGATTCTTGAGCTTTCCCATTTGACTGGGAAATGAATGCTATGCCAAACAAGAACTAAGATTCAAAACTTTAAGGCTAGATAGAGTGCAAAGAATCTTTGGCAAATCAACAAGTTTGGTGCACCTAGTCGAGTTAAGAAACTTAAGTTTCTGAAATTGTTGCACTGTAATTGGCTATGTTCCTATGGATGTGCTAAATCCAAAACCTTCAGAGACTTGATGTTTGAGAAAAATCCTTTCGAAATCTCTTCCAAATTAGTATTAGAGACCAATACCAAGCTCTCAAATTTCGAAAATTTCAAATAAGTTATAAGATCCTTAATAGCTTTATGGACAACTAATATATCCAGGTGTAATCCCTTGTATCTCTTTCACCGAGAAAGTTTTGCAACTTTTGACCTACTGAAAAAAGCATTTCTCCTAGCTTCGTATGTAAATCGCCATGCCACAGAGAGCTTCATGAATTTTTAAATACTCCACAGTATGATAGTCATCATCAACAATATATTCCACACACTCCAGTAGGCACCTACTTACCAGTTCTTTTATGTGATGTCGCTAGGCATCCACTAAATAAGGCATCCCTGCCTTGTTGAGCAACTCTTTAGTGTCCCACATTTGCACCAACGTCTGCACAAGAACTTATTTATCTCCGAGAAATTCTTCACAATTTAGAAAACATTTCCCTCGATGGGGATCAGACAAATTATTAAAACTCCATCTTAAAGGCTGATAAAGCTCTGTGTCAATGTTCGTCTCGCTCCTTTGGAAGGAAGTACCAAATAAGGCAACCCTACCCCATTGAGAAACTCTTCAGTGTCCCACATTTGCACCAACATCTCCACAATAATTTATTTATCTCCAAGAAATTCTGCACAATTTAGAAAACATATTTTTGGGTGGGGATCAGACAGATTATTAAAACTCCATCTTAACACCAACCTGAAGCTGTAAACATCACTCTTATAAGTTAGGTGGTATTTCTCATGATACAGGGGATCTAGATAACTGAAAGTGCCCTGAGGTGCACTAGAAATGTGTGAGGCTTCTGTTTGAACAATCCTGCACAACCGAAAATCTGCAACCTTGGCATTAAAACCATAATCAAGCATAATGTTGCTTGATTTCATGTCCCTGTGATAAATTGGAGGATTTAGGCCTCAATGAAGGTAAGAAAGAGCGCGAGTAGTTTCTGTAGCCACTGATACTCTTGCCCTCCATGAAAGGCCTTTTCCTATTTCCTTATGTAAATGCTGATAGAGTGTGCCATTGGGCATAAATTTATAGACAAGAATGGGTTCATTGTTTTCAAGGAAACAACCTAATATTCTAACCAGATTTGGGTGATATACAGTTGACAAAAGCCTAATTTCATTGAGGACCTATTCCATTCACTAAGTATCTTTATGCTTTATCTTCTTCACTGTAAAATTACATTTTCCCTAAAGATTTCCTGCATAGACTATGTCGAAACCTCCTGTACCCAATCTCAATTCACTGGAGAAGATTTTTGTGGCTATTTCCATTTGTGTGTAGGTGTAGACTGGAATATTTAGTGGACCTCCCTGGATAGACATCAACCATTTGTGGCTTCTCCTTGTCTTCAATGCACCACAATACCTTTCGTAACAACAATAGAGAAGGATAACATGCTCATGTGCTACACAACCTCTATCTGCATCTGCATCGTGATCATATTCTAATATTGAATTTCTCATCTCCAACCTAGTTAACTCTGTATCCACTTTATTTTCTGATTTTACCACTTTTGTGGTCAACTACGTAAGATTGGAGATCTTTGAAAGATCCTCCACACTCATTGCACAAATAAACTCCATTAATGGCAAGATGAGAGTGTTTAATGAAGTGACTTGAGAAATATTTTTGGGGTTCTCATTTAGACCATGGCATGCATCCAATTTAAGTTGCTTTAGATTCTTGAGCTTTCCCATTTGACTGGGAAATGAACGATATGCCAAACAAGAACTAACATTCAAAAATTGAAGGCTAGATAGAGCGCAAAGAATCTTCGGCAAATCAACAAGTTTTGTGCACCTGGCTGAGTTAAGAAACTCAAGCTGCTGAAGTTATTGAACTGTGACTAGCTATGTTCCTATGGATGTGCATGATAAATCCAAAACCTTCAGAGACTTGATGTATGAGAAAAATCCTTTTGAAATCTCTTCCAAATTAGCATTAGAGTCTAATACCAAGCTCTCAAACTTTGAACATTTCAAATAACGTAGAAGATCCTTAATAACATTATGGCCAACTCATATCAGGTTGCAATCCCTTGTATCTCTTTCACGGGGAAAGTTATGAAACTTTTGACCTACTAAAAAAGCATTTCTCCTGGATGCCTATGTAAATCACCATGTCACAGAGAGCTTCATGAATCTTTAAATACTCCACAGTATGATCGTCATCATCAACAATATATTCCACACACTCCAGTAGGCACCTACTTACTAGTTCTTTTATGTGATGTTGCCCAACATCCACTAAATAAGGCATCCATGCCGCGTTGAGAAACTCTTCACTATCCCACATTTCCATCAATGTCTCCACAAGAATTTATTTATCTCTAAGAAATTCTGCACAATTTAGAAAACATTTCTCTCGGTGGGGATCAGAGAGATTGTTAAAACTCCATCTTAAAGGTTGATAAAGTTTTGTGTCAATGTTCGTCTGGCTCCTTTGGAAGGAAGTACCAAATAAGGCATCCCTGCCTCGTTGAGAAACTCTTTAGCGTCCCACATTTGCACCAGCGTCTCCACAAGAATTTATTTATCTCCAAGAAATTCTGCACAATTTAGAAAACATTTCTCTTGGTAGGGATCAGACAGATTATTAAAACTCCATCTTAAAGGTTGATAAAGCTCTGTGTCAATGTTCGTCTCGCTCCTTTGGAAGGAAGTATCAGTGCTTTCCATAAACTTTAAAGAAATGAAAAAAGAAATCTTAATGTTGAATGTAATACACACCAATTTACCAATTTTTGTTATTGCAAGGAGGTTGATCTCATTCTTCTTACGGGAGAAATCCACTAATTTCAGTGCAGTTATGATCTCTACCAACACCACCCCGCAGCTGTAAACATCACTCTTATCAGTGAGGTGGTAATTCTCATGATACAGGGGATCTAGATAACCGAAATCCCGCACAACCCAAAATCTGCAACCTTGGCATTGAAACCATAATCAAGCATAATATTGCTTGATTTCACGTCCCTGTGATAAATTGGAGGAATTAGGCCTGAATGAACGTAAGTAAGAGTGCAAGCAGTTTTTGCGGCCACTGATATTGTTTCCCTCCATGAAAGGCCTTTTCCTATTTCCTTATGTAAACACTGATAGAGTGTGCCATTGGGCATAAATTTATAGACAAGAATGGGTTCATTGCTTTGAAGGCAGCAACCTAATAGTCTAACCAGATTTGGGTGATGTACAATTGATAGAAGCCTGATTTTGTTGAGGACCTATTCCATTCACTGAGTAGCTTTATGTCTTATCTTCTTCACTGCAACAATATGTTTTCCTGAAGCTTTCCTACATAGAATGTGACGAAACCTCCTGTACCCAATCTCAATTCACTGAAGAAGATTTTTGTGGCTATTTCCATTTGTCTGTAAGTGTATACTGGAATACTTAGTGGACCTCCCTGGACAAACATCAATCGTTTGAGGCTTCTCCTTGTCTTCAATGCACCATGATACCTTTGGTAACAACAATAGATAAGGATAACATGCTCAAGTGCTACACAACCTCTATCTTCATATGCATCATGATCATATTCTAATATTGAATTTCTCATCTCCAACCAAGTGACCTATGTATCCACTTTATTTTCTGATTTTACCACTTTTGTGGTCAACTATGTAAGATTGGAGAGCTTTGAAAGATACTCCACAGTCATTGCACAAATAGACTCCATTAAGGGCAAGATCGGAGTGTTTAATGAAGTGACTTGAGAAATTTATTTTGGAAGCTCATCTAGACTGTGGCACGCATCCAATTTGAGTTGCTTTAGATTCTTGAGCTTTCCCATTTGACTCGGAAATGAACGTTATGCCAAACAAGAACTAAGATTCAAAACTTGTAGGCTAGATAGAGTGCAAAGAAACTACTTACCAGTTCTTTTATGCGATGTTGCCGAGCATCCACAATTTTAATTTACAATATTAACTAAATTCTATAACTCATTTTAACATTAAAAATTTACAACTATAATTGAATTTTATACTTGATTTTAACTCAAAAAAAGATGAGAGTTATAATATATTGAAATGAATTAAAATTTATATTTATATTTGAATTAATTAATAAATGTTATTTTATTTTATTTAATTAATTAATTTGATTATTTTCTAACTCAAACATAGATTGAATAAAAAATCAAGTGGAAATGGGAAGAGGGTCACAAAAAGCTCCATGGTAGTGTGTTGTAATCTAAGATTCACAAAATGTCCTTTATACATTAATTTTACAAACATATACGTAGTAATTAAACAAATTCACTTAGGATGTTGTGCTTGACATTCTAGTGGTAAGGGGTGGGCTACCAAATTAGACAAAGGGTGCTTGAGATGTCCTTCATATAGACATTTCCAATTTGCATCATGTGGATTCTCATAGTTGAAAATAAGACAATTGCATTATCTCATTAGTATACTTGAGATAAGTTTTGCAGTTTTTTTAGGTATAAATTTTGGTTGAATTTTTGGAAAATAGGGCAAGCAAATGCCCTCAAATATTTTAGAGTGATAAATCCATATAGGTAGTGAAAAAGGTATTTTAAAGAACAAAAAAGATTGTTTGAATAAAATTTGTTTTTATTGAATTCCTAAAATGGACGTCTCATATCTCTAGAAATTATAGATAAACATCATTATAACTATTTTTAATAAGCAACACTATGACTGCGAAGAGATGCCCAATATGGTAGAGATGTTGTAATGTAATATTTAACATTTTGACTAAGTCAAATTACATAAAAATAAAAATTAAATTAAATTAAAAAAAACAAAAATAACTAAAAAGATTAATGTAATGTAAGTATTTTAACTTGGTCAAAATAAAGTAAAAATAAAAATAAAAATAACCCTATAAAAATAAAAATAAAAATGGCCCATGGTATTAAAAACCCCTGGTATTGACCCATGGTATTCATGTGGAATTTAGCCTATTTAAAGGGAGAAATTGATCCATTTTAAAGGGAGAAATTGATGAGGTGTGTTTTACATTGTTCTCTTTTGAAAATAAGCTATACTAGCAATTGCACCATATGTTGCAAAGGAAATAAGGCTTCTAATACTAAAACCCTTAAAAAGCTTCTCACTAAAATATTAAAACCCGAGTAGTCTAACAAGTTGCCCGGAAAATTATGGAAATTCCGGTTATATTTAGAGAAAATCCGGCAAGGATTTTTGTAAATCCAAGTTATAGTTGGTAAACTTCAAAATTTTAGGTGTCCTAGACGTTTTTGATGGTGTTGAATCCATTTCCACTATCAAAAACAGAATTCAAACACTGTCTCTAAAAGATTTTTTGAAATTTTTTTGCTTGGATTCCGACCACTTTTGGCCGTCCGGGCAATTCCTCCGCCTCATTAGACAACTCCATTAAAACCCCTTAAAATCCTGTGGGTGTGCCAAAGCAACATGGTTTTGATGTGCGGGAGTTTTGGGTGTGCCAGAGCAACATGGTTTTGATGTGCGGGAGTTTTGGGTGTGCCAAAGCAACATGGTTTTGATGTGCACACTTATATGCATTAGATGATAATTATCATTTCATGGAGGACTCTATTATCTAGGAAATATATAATGCATAGGGTGCCTTGGAATTAAGTAGGGCTTTAATATTAGGTGAGGTTTCAAAGAATAAGTCTTTAAAGTTTAGTTGGAGTGAGGTTTCAAAGAATATTGGGTGTCTTGGAATTAAGTAGGGCTTTAAGGTTTAGTTGGAGTGAGTTTTCAAAGAATATTTTATGTTTCTCCTTTAAAATTATTAAGCATTTTTTTCTTAGCCAATGCTAATTGTTTTTTTTAATAAAGAACTTTTTTCTAAAGCATAATGAATCTCACTATTTCACTAGTAATTTTAATTTCATTATATATATAGTAATGTTAGTTTAATGTTAGTTTAAATTATTTTAAAATCATATTTAATGTTTAATGTTAGTTTAAATGATTGATTTTAAGAGACGATTTAAAGTTAATTTAAATTTAACATTTAAATAATGAGCCTGATTTAATGTTAGTTTAAATAACATTTAAAAATAATAATAAAATGCAATTAGATTTGAGAGCATAATGAACCTCAATATTTCACTAGTAAATTTTTCATAAAAACTATATATAAATCATTAAAATAGTGCAAATATAACTAAAAATAAGAAATTCTTTTTATTTTTTAGAAACAAAATAAGAAATTCTTTTGTTTTAGTAACTTTAATTTCATAAAAAAATAAATCATTAAAATAATGCAAATATAACTAAAAATAAAAAATTCTTTTTTAAGAAATTAAATAAGAAATTCTTAAATATATATAAATTATTAAAATAGTGCCAATATAACAAAAAATAAGAAATTCTTTTTTTTTAAGAAACAAAATAAGAAATTCTTTTGTTTGAGTAACTTTAATTTCATAAAAAAAATTATAAATCATTAAAATAGTGCAAATATAACTATTTTCTTTTTTTAAGAAACTAAATAAGAAATTCTAATGTTAGTTTAAATTTAACATTTGAAAAAAAAAAAAAAAAAAACCAATTTGATTTCTGTATTTGTGCACACTTATATGCATTAGATGATAATTATCATTTCATGGAGGACTCTATTATCTAGGAAATATATAATGCATGGGGTGCCTCGGAATTAACTAGGGCTTTAATATTAGGTGAGGTTTCAAAGAATATTTTATGTTTCTCCTTTAAAATTATTAAGCATTTTTTTTCCTCCAATGCTAATTGTTTTTTTTAATAAAGAACTTTTTTCTAAAGCATAATGAATCTCACTATTTCACTAGTAATTTTAATTTCAAAAAAAAAAAAAAAAAAATGCAATTTGATTTCTGTATTTGTGCACACTTATATGCATTAGATGATAATTATCATTTCATGGAGGACTCTATTGTCTAGGTAATATAATGCATGGGTTGCCTTGGAATTAAGTAGGGCTTTAATATTAGGTGAGGTTTCAAATAATAGGTCTTTAAAGTTTAGTTGGAGTGAGGTTTCAAAGCATAATGAATCTAAATATTTCACTAGTAAATTTTTCATAAAAACTATATATAAATCATTAAAATAGTGCAAATATAACTAAAAATAAAAAATTCTTTTTATTTTTTAGAAACAAAATAAGAAATTCTTTTGTTTTAGTAACTTTAATTTCATTAAAAAAAAAATCATTAAAATAATGCAAATATAACTAAAAATAAAAAATTCTTTTTTTTTAAAGAAATTAAATAAGAAATTCTTAAATATATATAAATCATTAAAAGAGTGCCAATATAACAAAAAAATAAGAAATTCATTTTTTTTTAAGAAACAAAATAAGAAATTCTTATGTTTCAGTAACTTTAATTTCATAAAATAAATTATAAATCATTAAAATAGTGCAATATATATATATATTTTATTTTTTTTTAAGAAACTAAATAAGAAATTCTAATGTTAGTTTAAATTTAACATTAAAAAAAAAGAAAAAAAAAAAAGCAATTTGATTTCTGTATTTGTGCACACTTATATGCATTAGATGATAATTATCATTTCATGGAGGACGTAGGGCTTTAATATTAGGTGAGGTTTCAAAGAATAGGTCTTTAAGTAGCTTTAAGTTTTCGGAGTGAGGTTTCAAAGAATATTTTATGTTTCTCCTTTAAAATTATTAAGAATTTTTTTCTTCGTCAATGCTAATTGTTTTTTTAATAAAGCACTTTTTCTAAAGCATAATGAATCTCACTATTTCACTGGTAATTTTAATTTCATATATATATATATCTATATATATATATATAGTAATGTTAGTTTAATGTTGGTTTATGTAAATCGAGCTTTGCAACCTGCGAGTCTCGGCCTGCAGTGAGATCCGCTCTTCGCGGGCTCTGAAAACCACGGCCGTGCCCGCTTCCTGCTCATCTGACATCTGCAAGCGTGCCTGTAGAGGGCTTGTCTTCTTCCTGCGGTCATCCCGGTATTGAGGCTAGGGTTGGGCTCCTGCTGCGCGGCTACCCCTTCGGCGGCCGGCCTCAGGCTCGATCCTATGGAGATGCAGGGCCATTCCAAGGATCCACCTCCGGCTCCTGCCTTTGACGCTTTCAACCAGCTCCTGGCCAATCTGTCTCTAAGGAAAAGAAGTGAAGCTTCAAAATTCGTTAAGAAGCTTGATGAGATCCCTGAGATCTCGTTGCCTCCAGAGACCCACATTCAAGTAGCATTATCACTGGCTGAGCGTGGCCTCATCGGTCAATTCATGGGACCTGGCCCTCTTCAAAAACCAATGAGCAATGGGTTAACAGGAACTGGGCTCCCTTGATCAAGAAAAGTGTTACCTCTTACTTTTTGGGGCGAGGATACTTTCTCTTCGAATTCACCTCCAGGGAAGACAAAGATCTGATATTTCAAAATGGGTCGTATTTCATGGGTCCTCAGGGCCTCTATTTGAACAAATGAACTCCAGACTTTGACCCGACAGTTGATGTTCCCAAGGCAGGCCCAGTGTGGGTTCGTCTTCCAAATCTTCTAGTTCACTGCTGGAATTGGGATTCCCTAAAGCACATTGGAAACTCTCTCGGGAAATTCATAGATCAGGAAAATAACAAGGATCAGTATGACTGTGCTAGGATTTGCGTAGAAGTAGATCTGGAGGTGGGTCTCCCAGAGGCAATCAAAATTAAACAGCAGCTGGTCTCATGTGCAGATCTTAGATTATGAGCAATTGCCATTAAAGTGCAGGAAATGTCACGTCCATGGACACTTTGCTAGAAAATGCCTGTCCAACGTAGAGCCAGAGAAAGGGAGCGAAGAGGGCTGGAATCAAGTCAAGCGCGCAAAAATCCACCACAAAGGGCAGAAACCGGGAGGACCCATTGGAAAAGGCTCTCTCCAGGCTAATGCTCATCGTCCCCCTACCAAAAAGGCGCAAGAAAACAAATTTGATCCATTAAGCCAGCAGACAGAAGACACTCAGGAGACCGAGACCCAAAAACAAGCTTCTCCAAGCAAAGGCACTCCCTCAGCCTCCATCAAAGGAGCTGAAGACCCTAAAGGTATGACTTCAAAAGCTGAGGAAGAAGAGCAGGAATCAGACGAGTCAGAGGAGGAAGGAGAAATAGGAGAGTCCCAGGCCTTGGTAAGAAGATCTACAAGAGGACGCAAAACTGACAGGGAAAAAAGAGAGCAGGAGACTTATAAAGATAAGTTACAGGGCAGCCAGCCAACTTTGGAAAAACTTCTAGCCTCAAAGCCCAAGATGCCGAAAAATCAGCCCCAAGGCTCCAAGGGAGCCCATTAGAAACACAAATAGTGAAGGTCATCTCCTGGAATTGCAGAGGTATGGGGAGCAAAGTCAAGGAAGAAGCCATGAGAAGCCTAATAAGATCTGAAACCCCAGACATACTTCTCGTCCAGGAGACCAAGCTGGAAGACACTGTCTTCCTGCAAGCAAGCAAGAAAATTTGGCCTAAAAGTGAAGCAAGAGCAATCTTTGCCTGGGGAGCCTCGGGAGGGATTGGTACGCTATGGAACGCCAATAAATTTACAGTCATACTCAAGGCAAGCAATACCCACTGGTTGCTGCTGAAAATGCAGAATCTAGAAACTAAGGAAAACTTTTGCCTCTTCAATGTATATTCTCTAGTCAACATTAGGGAAAAAAAGGATTGTTGGGATTCTATAAGGATTCAAGCAGACATGATAGATCTGGAAAACATAATCATTGCTGGAGACCTCAATCTCACTCTTCATCCGTCTGAAAAAAGGGGAGGCAGCACAGTCCAAGATCCGGCAAGAGAATGGGTGGAAGGCCTAATGCAAGATTAGGACTTGCTGGAAATCAAGCCATCTTCCGGTAAGTTCTCTTGGTCCAACAAAAGAGTAGGCCCTGGTCACATTGCCACCAGATTAGACAGATTTCTCATTCAAATCTCCTTTTTGTTACTAGGTTTAGAACCCCGATTGCTCATCCTTGCTAGCAATGTGTCGGATCACAAGCCCTTAAAATTAGATCTCCTTGCCCACCTAGATCTGGGCCCTATTCCCTTTTGATTTAGTCCCCTCTGGGTCAAGGAACCAAACTTTTTGCAATTAGTCGAGGATATTTGGAGTTAGCCCGTCAAAGGATCTCCTTTTTTCATATGGGAAGAAAAGCTTATAAGGGTAAAAAGAGCTCTAAAACGTTGGGCCAAATCACTATCCAATCCAGCTACTGAAAGGAAAGCCATTAAAGTCGCTCTAGTCTCCCACCAATCTCTCATGGAGACCGCCACAGTTACAGAGGAGCTATTAGAGAAAGAAACTCAGCTGCAACAGAGCTTGCATAAGGCCTGCCTAGCTGAAGAAGAATACTAGAGGTTAAAATCTCGAAGTCTCTGGCTCAAAGCAGGGGATAGGAACACTGCTTTTTTTCACAAACAAGCCCAGGCCAGGAAATGTTTTAACACTATATCTGAGATCAAGGAGGACAATGAAATTCATAAGGACTTTGCAGACATCAAAAAAGCAGCTTATTCCCACTTTCAAAACCTGTACAGCGAAGATAAGGATACGCTTCAATATTCAGATCTGTTAGACGTCATCCCCCCATCCATTTCCCCTCGTATGAACAGGTTACTTGAAGCCAAAATCACTAAGGAAGAAGTCAAAAAGGCCCTTTTTGATATGGATCCGGACAAGGCCCCGGGCCCGGATGGCTTCTCTGCCAGGTTCCTTCAAGTTTGCTGGCCGATTGTCGAAAAGGACCTTCTCAAAATGATACAAAAGTCTCAAAACACTCAGAAAATAGGAGGCAGTACAAACTCCGCCTTCTTAGCCCTCATACCCAAGGAAAAAGGAGCCAACAATTTTAGCAGATTTCGTCCGATCTCTTTATGCAACATTGGGTACAAGTTAATCACCAAAGTAATTGCAAATAGACTGAAGACCATCCTTCCCAGAATTATTCCGTAGAACCAAGGAGGCTTCATCCAAGGGAGGCAGATCGTGGACAACTTCACCCTCGTCCAAGAGGCAATCCATTCCAGCTTTCTTAGAAAAGAACAAGGTATGGTGATTAAACTTGATTTAGCAAATGCCTTTGATCGAGTAAATCATAGTTTTCTCTTAAAAGTCATGAGCAAGTTTGGTTTTGGGGAAATCTTCATTAAATGGGTTCGGGCATGCATCTCACAGCCATGGATTGCCCCTCTTGTTAATGGAAGAGCTACTGACTTTTTCAAAGCTTCGAGAGGACTTAGGCAGGGGTGTCCTCTCTCCCCCCTGTTATTTGTCATCCAAGCCTCAGTACTCAGCTTCCTGCTAGATAAAAAGATGCAAGATCAAGAAATTAATGGGCTGTGTATTGCTAGAGGGATTAAAAACATAAACCACGCCTTATTCGCGGATGACACCCTTCTATTAGGCAACGCCTCTCTTTCCTCTGCCTCCAAATTTAAAGTTGTGTTGGATAAATTCAGTGAGGCCTCAGGCAGCATTGTAAATAAGAATAAATGTCACATCTTCAGCTGGAATACTACGCCCAGAATTCTCTCTGTTATTTCTAGATGCTTGGGCTTTGCAGCCTCCTCTTCATGGACCTCGTTCAAATATTTGGGCCTTCCTGTTTTTCATAAGAGACATTCAATCAAAGATTGGCTTCGTCAGCTTGAAAAATTCAAGTCCAAAATTCAAGCCTGGGGCTTTTCCTGGCTCAACGCTGTTGGCAAAGCGGTCCTAATAAAATCCGTGCTCTCCAGCCTTCCACTATTTCAATTTACTGGGCTTCTCACTTCGGCATTCATATTAAAAAAGATGGAAGAATTCATGTGCAGGTTCTTTTGGAAGGGCGGAAAACAAAATTAAAAAAACATTCCCCTTATCAGCTGGGAAACCATTTCCAAGCCTCTGCGGAGGGTGGACTAAACTTCAAAGATCTTAGTCAGCAAAATGTGGCTATGGCAGCCAAGATTGTTTGGAGGATCATTGCGCCCAAGCCTGGCTGGGCCCAATTGGCTCTCTGGAAAAAGTATTTCAGAGGCCCATGCACAAGCTGCTTAGAAAACGTGATTCATCTGCCAAATTCGTCTTTCCTCAAATTGTATGCTAAAGCGGCTTCCTTGATCAAAGAGCACTCCTACTGGATCCCAGGAAATGGGAAAAAAATCAATATATGGACTGATAGAATCATGAACAAGGATCCAATTAAAGACAGAGCCTCCCTTAAAGATTTGCGTTGCTGGATGAACAAAGAGGGGCTGAGCTCATTGTGGGACATTTACCATTGGAGCGACTCTATATGGGCAGGCTGGAAAAGAATCGAGATACCGGCTCAGTTGATCAATGAATGGACCTCACTGCTGGATCTTCTACACGGCTTGGCTGCCACGCATATGAAGAAAAAAGACACAAAAGGATGGGGGCTGAAGGAAAGTGGATACGCTGTCTCTAAAGGTTACTCCAAGCTGATCGAGAAGCCACACGTCCCCCCTGACCCAACACCTTGGTAGGGAGTCTGGCATGTTCCTTCTTGGCCCAAGATCGATTTCTTTGCTTGGCTCCTTTGCCATGGTAGAATTCTAACTTATGACATTTTGCAGAGGAAAGGCTTCCATGGTCCCTCCAGATGCTCGTTGTGCACAGAAAACGCAGAAACAACAGTTCACTTAATGCTTGAGTGTAATTTTTCCAAACAGATCTGGGCCTCCTTTATCAACAACTTGGATCCCAACCTCCTTCTACCTAGCTCTATTGTGGATCTTTTCTCAAATTGGGCAAACAGATACCCTGGTCAGCCACCCAAAAATCAGGTAATCAAATCTACATGGGCTATCCTTCCAAAGATCATTTGTTGGCAGATATGGCTAGAACGGAACAGAAGAATTTTCAGAAATACTAACCAGAATCATAAGGTCTTAGAAATCAAAATTAAATGCCACATAAAGGAGTGCTTGACAGAAATAAAAGATGACTCCAACCTCAGCCAACAGGACATTGACTAGGAATCATCTCTAGATCTGCAATTTCAACCAGCAGTCAGAATCGCCCCTACTCTTAAAGACTGGCAAATAAGGAGACCTGAAACTGACTTCCAAGACTGGCTCAAATCGCATTCAAGACACTCTCTCTTCTTTGATGGAGCAGCAAAGGGCAATCCGGGCATAGCAGGAGCAGGAGGTGTTGTTGTAAATCCACTGGGGGAAAAAATTCATTCCTATGCTTGGGGACTTGGCCATGCTTCCAGCATTCAAGCTGAGGCTTTGGCCCTCTTCCAAGGCCTAAATATCCTCAAAGAACTAAACATAAGGGAAGCTATTGTGATAGGCGACTCGCAGGTCCTTATAAATGCAATGATCTCCAACTCCCCAGCGCTGGATCTTAATCTAGCTAGACTGATATCCAGAATCAAAGGCCTGGGAAACGCTTTCCAGAAGCTGAATTATTTTCATGTGCTGAGAATCCATAATAAACAGGCGAACAAGGAAGCCAACAAAGCAGTCCTTCTATCTGCCGGGGTCAAGATAAAAGACGAAGAAGAAACATGGGAACCCATTCCTTAAGCTGTTTACTGTCATGTTTTTCTGCCTGCTTCTAAACAAATTTGTTTGTATCTTCAAGTGGGGGAATATCTCTGAAATTGAAAAACTAGAATCCTTATCAAGGAAGAAGTCTTCAAGATTTAACAGCATTCTCATTCTTAGCAGAGAGATGCATCAAGACATAGAAGTCTTCAATGTAATCAAATTTTCGGCTTTCAAGCCAAGATGAATATAAATACCCCATAACCGTTTCTGTCAAAAAAAAAAATGTTAGTTTACTGTTAGTTTAAATTATTTCAAAACCAGATTTAATGTTAGTTTAAATTATTGATTTTAAGAGACGATTTAATGTTAATTTAAATTTAACATTTAAATAATGAGTCTGATTTAATGTTAGTTTAAATAACATTTAAAAATAATAATAAAAAATGCAATTAGATTTGGGAGCCTAATGAATCTGAATATTTCACTAGTAAAGTTTTCATAAAAACTATATATAAATCATTAAAATAGTGCAAATATAACTAAAAATAAGAAAGAAACAAAATAAGAAATTCTTTTGTTTTAGTAACTTTAATTTCATAAAAAAAAAAAAATCATTAAAATAATGCAAATATAACTTTAAAAAAAAAAAAAAATTAAATAAGAAATTCTTAAATATATATAAATCATTAAAATAGTGCCAATATAACAAAAAATAAGATTTTTTTTTTTTTTTAAGAAACAAAATAAGAAATTATTTTGTTTCACTAACTTTAATTTCATAAAAAAAAATTATAAATCATTAAAATAGTGCAAATATAACTATTTTCTTTTTTTAAGAAACTAAATAAGAAATTCTAATGTTAGTTTAAATTTAACATTTAAAAAAAAAGAAAAAAAGAAAAAACCAATTTGATTTCTGTGTTTGTGCACACTTATATGCATTAGATGATAATTATCATTTCATGGAGGACTCTATTATCTAGGAAATATATAATGCATGGGGTGTCTTGGAATTAAGTAGGGCTTTAATATTAGGTGAGGTTTCAAAGAATATGTTATGTTTCTCCTTTAAAATTATTAAGCATTTTTTTTCCTCCAATGCTAATTGTTTTTTTTAATAAAGCATTTTTTTCTAAAGCATAATGAATCTCACTATTTCACTAGTAATTTTAATTTCATAAAAGAAAAGGCAATTTGATTTCTGTATTTGTGCACACTTATATGCATTAGATGATAATTATCATTTCATGGAGGACTCTATTATCTAGGTAATATATAATGCATGGGTTGCCTTGGAATTAAGTAGGGCTTTAATATTAGGTGAGGTTTCAAAGAATAGGTCTTTAAAGTTTAGTTGGACTGAGGTTTCAAAGCATAATGAATCTGAATATTTCACTAGTAAATTTTTCATAAAAACTATATATAAATCATTAAAATAGTGCAAATATAACTAAAAATAAGAAATTCTTTTTATTTTTTAGAAACAAAATAAGAAATTCTTTTGTTTTAGTAACTTTAATTTCATAAAAAAAATAAATCATTAAAATAATGCAAATATAACTAAAAATAAAAAATTCTTTTTTTTAAGAAATTAAATAAGAAATTCTTAAATATATATAAATCATTAAAATAGTGCCAATATAACAAAAAATAAGATTTTTTTTTTTTAAAGAAACAAAATAAGAAATTCTTATGTTTTAGTAACTTTAATTTCATAAAAAAAAATTATAAATCATTAAAATAGTGCAAATATAATTTTTTTTTTTTAAGAAACTAAATAAGAAATTAAAAAAAAAAAAAAGCAATTTGATTTCTGTATTTGTGCACACTTATATGCATTAGATGATAATTATCATTTCATGGAGGACTTAGGGCTTTAATATTAGGTGAGGTTTCAAAGAATAGGTCTTTAAAGTTTAGTTGGAGTGAGGTTTCAAAGGATATTGGGTGTCTTGGAATTAAGTAGGGCTTTAAGGTTTAGTTGGAGTGAGGTTTCAAAGAATATTTTATGTTTCTCCTTTAAAATTATTAAGCATTTTTTTTCCTCCAATACTAATTGTTTTTTTTAATAAAACATTTTTTTCTAAAGCATAATGAATCTCACTATTTCACTAGTAATTTTAATTTCATTATATATATATATATATATATATATATATATATATATATATATATATATATATATATATATATATATATCGGTATTGATGTTAGTTTAAATTATTTTAAAATCGAATTTAATGTTAGTTTAAATTATTTTAAAATTGGATTTAATGTTAGTTAAAATCGGATTTAATTTTAGTAATGTTAGTTTAAATTATTGATTTTAAGAGACGATTTAATGTTAATTTAAATTTAACATTTAAATAATGAGTCTGATTTAATGTTAGTTTAGATAACATTTAAAAATAAAGAAAAATGCAATTAGATTTGAGAGTATAATGAATCTGAATATTTCACTAGTAAATTTTTCATAAAAACTATATATAAATCATTAAAATAGTGCAAATATAACTATAAATAAAAAATTCTTTTTATTTTTTAAAAACAAAAGAATTTTTTTTTAATTTTTTAGAAACAAAATAAGAAATTCTTTTGTTTTAGTAATTTTAATTTCATTAAAAAAAATAAATCGTTAAAATAATACAAATATTCCTTGATAACAGTCAAACCGACAATAAAAAAAAAAAATACAAATATAACTAAAAATATATATTTTTTTAAGAAATTAAATAAGAAATTCCTAAATATATATAAATCATTAAAGTAGTGCCAATATAACAAAAAAATAAGAAATTCTTTTTTTTAACAAACAAAATAACAAATTCTTTTGTTTCAGTAACTTTAATTTCATAAAGAAAAATTATAAATCATTAAAATAATGTAATTATAACTAATTTTTTTTTTAAAACTAAATAAAAAATTCTAATGTTAGTTTAAATTTAACATTTAAAAATTAAAAAATAAAAAATAAAAATAAAAAAAGCAATTTGATTTCTGTATTTTTAAATTTATTGTTATTCCAGAACACTGTTCTTGGATACATTTTCACAGTGTGCCCGGAGACACGCTGTAAAATAAAATTGCCGAATAGCACACTGAATTTCACTGAATTATATATTTCGAAAATATCCCATAAATGAAATAACTTCTGGAAGAATTAATTAAAACCAAATTCTAAGTCTGAGTTCATACTTCAACAAATACACATTATACCAGTAGCTGATGCCTGTAATACGCCTTTCATCTTTATTTGTGCAGCCGAGATTCGATCTCACGACCTCCTATCGAGGCAGCAACTGATGCATGTAATACGCCTTTCATTTTTATTTATGCAACCGAGATTCGATCATGTGACCTCCTATCAAGGCATGGCCGCAGCATCAACATACGAATTTGAATAGTAGTCGGCCAATGCGTGCATGACCTGACCCTGCATTTTAAGCGTGACGATGTACTCCAAAGCTTCTTTTAGAAAAATGGCCGTCCGCGGCTTCCTGGCACGAGCCTCCTGATAATCTGCATACAAGAAGCGACGGTGCCTCCTGCTTCTTCATCGCAATTACCAGGTGACCCTATGCCTGTGATCACCCGAAGGTTGGGGTTTACTCTAGTCATCTGTCTGCCAGAATTATTGGAAGCAACGTTAGGCTTGTAGAGTCTGGCTTTGGCAGACAGCGATCTCTTTTTTCCCAGGGAATTCCATCTGGACTTAACCACTTGCAGTCGGCGGTGCGCTTTGTTATGCCTGAAAATATATTTACAAATGATTTTCCTGCTACATGCACTTCGACCCCTTGACGTCATGGCCAATGACAGATCCGCCAAAGATTTCATGGTTCGACTTCAGGCGGTGAGGTTCGTCTGGCATTTGACTTTTCGACTTTCCCACGGTGCAGCGACCCCTCCATGAGGCGGCTCAAATATCTTCGTTGGAAAGCGACTCTGCATGCCCCTTCTTGCCCACGTCCAAAAGGTTGTTGCCAAAACGGTTTGCAATTCAAATCAATGGCCGAGCAGAAGTTAATTGTCTAACAAAAGATCCAAAGGGGCAAACAGAGGACACGTAACCAGCTAAGGAGTTGGTTTCATAGAGAAACGCTTTACGATGTAATTAATTGTTTAATAAACACTTAAATCAACATTAAACAATTGAACAAAAAACTAAACAATATAAAATTAAAGGAAAATTAAAGAGTAAAAAATTAAATATGATAAACAAAATTACAAAATTAAACAACAAATTAAAACTAAAATGAAAAAACTGAGAAATGGAAAAATTGAAATGAAAAATAAATTTAAGAAAAAGAAAAATGCAAAAAAATAAAAAAGAGAAAATGAAAAATGAAAATATTGAAATGAAAAAAAAAAATGAGAAAATTAAAAAGAAAAAAAATTAAAGCATGAAAAAATTAAAATTAAAATTAAATATGATAAACAAAATTTAAAAATTAAATATGATAAAAATAAAAATAAAATGAAAGATTCAAAATAAAATATGATAAACTAAAATATAAAATAAAATATGATAAACAAAATTAAAAAAGTAAACCAAAAATGAAAAATATAAAAAAATGAAAGCCAAAATTAAACCATAGTTGAAAAATTATGTCTGAAGTGAAGGAGCAACGAGTGAGCGGAAAGTGAAACTTTGAAAATGCATAGCACAAGAAATTAAAAAATGAAACTAACATTACCTTGAAAAAATATGCCTGTAATGAAGGAGCAATGAGTGAGTCGAAAATGAAACTTTGAAAATGCATAGCACAACAAATTAAAAGATGAAACTAACATTACCTGTAGGACTGACAACGAGGGTCGCCATGGCCGTTGTGCATACTTGCATATACAATCGTAGCCATAATTGCAACCCTCCAGTGAAAGGTTGTAAGAATCTAATTCAACCGCATACTCAAAGGATAGAAAAATAGATGTAAAGTTTTTGGGCCAGAGAACTGTACCATAGGTTCTGTGAGAGTTTGGTTGTAGAGGCAACCTTCCCAACTGGAGACTGTGTGGATGAGCGAAGGGAAAGTGAGAGCAGTGAGGGTAGTTACATCATAACTTTCCTGGTATGGATCGACGACTAAAAACAAAAACTTAATCGCTAAACCATTAGATGATTGACACATGATTTATGCAAAACTTTTGTAAGTTTATGACAGATCAATAGATTTGTGATGCTTTGATTAGATAGTGACTTTATCTTGACTATGGGATAACATTAGTAAGATGATAAAAAAAATATATCAAACATTGAACCATGCCCGTCAGCGGAAAACAACATGCAATAATTTAAAACATTAAACCCGAGAGAATAACATAAAACCCAAGGAAAAATATAACAACTTTCATTTCCATGCTAAGAATTTTAAAGCATAAATACGAAGACCATATTTAATAAGAACATCTTCTTCTTAAATGGCAATATAAAGTCTTAGAAAGAACCACATTGTTCGGAGAAGCGATAGGTCCTATGATCATAAATACACATATTTTCAATAGTACGAGACATAAGTTCAAATAGTGGAAAAAGTTCCATTAGAGGATAAACACCTCCCAGTCATTCCAGAATTATTAATGACCATTGGGCTAGAAAACAAAAACCCTAGCTATGACCATCAAGGAAGCGAAATTACATCTACATAAGTGGAACCCTTGTAGGGTTTACCCATAAGTGGAAATCTGCAACAAACCCTTCCATTACAGGATAAAAATTGTTGGGAATTGGATAATCCAATGCTCCCCGTGTATTTTGTGTCATGGCTTAACCATCTCTCATGGATTCATTAACTCCAGTAATGTGTCCGTTTACTAACACCTGCGAGTTTTGGTGCAACGACAATCGTGATTCCAACAAGTGGTATCAGAGTTGTTAGCACTTCATAAATTTCTCCAAGTTGAGGAGAGAAATCCCAGAGGCAACCACAAACCACTTTTAGGCTAAGGTCTAGCCCCCCCAGCCTTGAATAGGGCCCTCTCGCTATGTTGTTCTATCAAGAAATTGAATGACTAAAGGGATTTGGGTTTTAGGCTGGTTATGATAATCAGAGTGAAAAAGTTTTTAAAATTGTGGCTACAAGGTGAAAGAGAGATTCCATTGGGCATGGAGTCAAAATAATGTTTCATTATCCAATCACAATCAACAAAGCAATTTGAACTGGGGCGAGGTAGGTAGACTTATGGATCTACAAAAAAATTTGTATTATGGTTGAGATGAAATGAGAGTAAGGATCCATTAAATATAAAGCATGCATAAATGAATCGTATATCTAACTTCAGAAGAAAACACTGAAATTGTTTGATAAGCATGAGCAGGTTACTAATGTAAAATCCGTAACTTACTTTTTTCAAACAAGTAAGAAGCAAAGGTACATGTGAAAACTAGAAGGGAATGCAAATAAAAAAGAGAGACACTTCACCATTATTTCTAACACAAGAATCCTGGAAAAAAACAACCCTGTGTTGATGTACTGATCACTACTTTAAAAATTTCTCCAATGTTTATAGAGTTTTCTCTTTTCACTCCCGAATTCCCTTTTACATGTTTTTACATCGTTAAGTACAATAAGGATTTCTAAATTACCACTCTATGTGGTTGAATTCACTTCACAAAAGTAGAATAGTCTAGATGAAATGCATTTGCAGAAACGCAGGAACTACCATATCGAAGCTATCACAATTTAGAAACATCACTTATTTAAAACTTAAAATAGTTTAGAAACATCATGTCTAGAAACTCAACTAAACTAAATTATCCACACTTATCCAACCAACAAAATCACTTCTAGAAGGTCCCAAAATACAAGTTTACGAAAATAACCATGACTAATAAAATTGCGTAGAAGAGGGGGCTGATATGTTTGTGCAGCAGAGGGGACCAAATTTATGGAAAAATAGGGTTCAAATACGAGCTCATATATCCCAAATCCTGACAGAATTTACAAAATCGACGGCAATTTTGTGCATGAGGGTGTCTCTAAGAGAAACCTCTCTCTGTTTCCAAATATTCTTCTCCAACGCTTCAGATATGTACCCAAACAACATAAATAAAAGAGGAAAATACAAAAGCTAAAACATAGACTGTAAATATGCATTTGAATATCCCAATATATGACACCTGTGTAAAAGCTGAAGGAGGTTTTCGTTCTTTGGACCTTTCTTGGAAAAAACCTATTTCAGTTTTCCAAAATTCATCTCCATTTCGTCAGAAACAACTTTTGAAAATGATGACAAAAATAGTTAGTTTCCCAACAAATTCATAGCGACTATTTGAACTCGACCTACAACCTCTCCTTCGGCTTTCTCAATGATGTCTTTCACTTTCAACTTGATCCAGAGCTAAAACCAGACTTTGGATGAGATAAATTAAGAGAAGTTTCAAACAATTTTGAATTTTTAAGCTGCCTAAATCCCTCTCATGTCATGATGATGAAATTTGAAATCATGGAGGTATAAGAGATATAAACCACTAACAGACCCATGACATGACCCATTCCACTCTAATAATAACCCCTCATGTACTATTGAACCTTTACAAATTCAACCTTTATAAATATTTTTACCTTTTTACACAAGGGACTCTTTAGACTATTACACATAGTGACTCATAGGCTAAAATTGACAAACAAACCTCCAAAATGAAATAGTAAGATAGGAAAACACTTTCATTCCTAGACTATAGAACCCTAACAAGAGCCAAAGGTCTCAAGTTCAAATCACACCCGACTTGCGTTGGGGGAAGATTGTTGAGCATTGGATAATCCAATGCTCCCCGTGTGTTTCGCGTCATGGCTTAACTATCTCTAATGGATTTGTTAACTCTAGAAATGCGCCTGTTTACTAACACTTGTGGGTTTTGGTGCAATGACAATCATGATTCCAACAACAACCTCTCAGTCATTCCAGAATTCCTAATGGTCGCTCGTCTGCAACAAACAATAACAACCCTAGTGAAAATGTCATGTAATAAAAGTTAATAAAGGAAAAAATAATAACCATGGTCATGGGACACTGATCCCCTGCTGAATGTTGGGAAAAACATCCTAGTGTGGGTGTTCATTTTGTTTATTATGGCTAAGGAAATTGGCAAAGGCAAACGAAAAAGCTTTGGAAAGGCAACATGACATTTTTGGCAATTTATTTATGAAAATAATGGAAATTAGGAGAAAAGGAAGGTGAAAGATCACAGGTTGCATGTGGGGAGGAGAAAAAAGGAAAGTCATGGAAAACTGAAGAAAATAGAGGTCTCCTTAATAAAAATGCTTTTGAGGATCAATTGGTACCCTTTTTAGTTCAGTTTCAGAGCTCTCTCTCTATTCTCTCTCTCTCTCTTTCTCACTCTTGGACACTTAGATTTTTCTTGGAGCACTTTTGCATTGGATCAAGAAAGGAAAAGAGGAAACAAAGATCAAGCAAGGAAGAGTAGGTTCAAGCGGTTACAACGGGATTCTTTGTAGGTATCGAGTTGCATGCATGATTTCCTTGGTAGTTTTCACATGCATGGTTATGCATGCGTGTTCTTGGTTCTCTTGCTGTCATTGGAATGGGATTTTCTAGGTGTGAAAATGTTCTTCAGCCTTGTCTTTCCATTTCTGGATAGCCATGGTGTAATGGGGTTCTCATGATTTGGTTGTGATGGATAGTGAGATGGGTTCAAAACTGAGTGAGGTGGTCTCTGAATAAGAACACATGGCATAGTGATCCCTGAACTACAATGTGGATTGCAGTAAAGACACTGGCCTAGCAACCCATTAACCAGACTATGGGTTTTGGTAAAGCCAGATATTGTGTGCCTCGGTGGGCATAGGAATCCTCAACCGGTGAATGATAGGATATATGGTAAATCCTAGAGGTGTGTACCCTCGGGAAGGTCTAGTGATCTAGTGGTGATTGCGTAAAACTTGGAGGGTGGAGTCTTTATTAGGCCTAGGGATACTCGACCGTTGTATGGTGGGATGTATGTTAAAGCCTAGAGACTAAGAGACAAGAAAATTCCTCACGGTGTAGGTAGAGAAATTCAGTGGCATCCATGATTGTTTAGGGCCTAGTGATCCAGTGTGGATTGCAGTAAAGTCTGATTCTATTAATGAGGGTGAATTGGTGTAGAATGAGGAATCCCTGGTTGATTTTTGGTTATGATTCCCATATTCATGCTTAGAATATGGCACGGGGGTGATTGGTTGAAGAGAGATTTGGTTTAGCGAATCTATGGTCGGGTGGAACATGGAAGTCCCGAACTTGGTTGGTGCATTCATTCATTAATAAGAGTTTCTTATCCTTCGTATTTTATGTGTAAATGTATTGGTTCATATGTCGAATTCATGGTTGTTGTATCCTTGTTAAGTCTATTGGTTACACACTAGTTATGAGTACGTTTTATGACAATTATGATGTATGACTCTCATCATCTTTTGATTAATAAATGAATCTACAATGAATAGATGACCTAATAGATGATAATGCAACTAATGTGATAAGGCATCAATTCTTCCTTATGAATCTCATATAAGTATGAGACCCTTATGCTCAAATCTGTTGCTATGACTTATAGATTACATCTTTGTGACATGTTTGTCGAAATTCCTATCATCGCTAGTAGGGGTCCAGTTAAGTCTTTGATAAAATTTTTGCATTAGTACCTTTGTTTCAGTGTTAATTATCATTTCTGAAAGTCTCATGGAGTTCTGGGAAGTGGCTTGAGTCCTAGCCTTGAAAATGTGGCATAGAATTTGGGGTTGCTAGCACTAGACTACCTGAAAAAGTTCACAATCGTTGGTATGGCCTTGTTGTGAGAGTGACTAGAGGGTTCCAGTTGCACTGTTGCCTTTTTTTGGGAGCGATTGGGGTGTTAAGTGAGTGAAGGACAAGTTGCTTCAGGGGTTAAGCACCTGGTAAGGTTGGTTGGATCCTGGAGGTTCTGTAGCTTGTGTGGAAGTTCAGTTTGGTTGTGTTCCATCAGCTCCACTTCCTTAAGGTCACCTAGGAGGTTGAATCACATCATAGTAGTCTCTTTTCAAATGTTTACACCAGTGCATTGGTTATCTTGGATAAATGTGGGAGAAGGGTGTTACAGGGTGGTATCAGAGCATGGTTCACCTCTTGGACTAGATGGGTGGTGTGTGTTGGTCATGCATTCATGTCGGTTAGATATGTGTTACTTATACTTATGGTTTATGTGCTTGTTGCATATGCATGGTGTCGGTCATGGTTGTAGTGGCGTCGCCATGTGAAAGTTGATGGTGTTGTTGTTACATGTGTCGTCATGAGTGTATGATTGGTTATGTATTGTTTATGCATATTAGTGTTCACGTGTTGTTATGATTACATTGATATGGTTGTAGTTGTCATGCATGAGGTCACAGTGTGTGGTTAGTATGGTCATGCATGGATGATTGGATAATGGTTGAAATGATGTTTATATGTTGTTATGATTATGATTATACATTTATCGTGCTAATTTGGTTGATCTTGCATATAATATATCTTTCCATGAGCTATACTGAGGTATGTTGGTTATGTTTATGTTTTAGTTTTAGCTGACATTGTATACTTGCAGGAAAGAGATTAAAGATGACTAGTAAGATGGTAAACTAAATTCATGAGATTCTCCTGATGGGTTAGATGAGCAATGTGCTGGTGGTCATTATTCTAACTTAGTAGATACATCAAGAAGTTTGAAGGCGGAAATAAGAAGTTGCAAAGAATACAATGAAATAATCATGCAGGCACAAGAGAAACAAGTAGAAGTCAATGTAGTAATCCTTCAAAGTTTGTCAGAATTGCAAAGACAGGGACCACTTCGGATCAACCATGGGCAGGAGGACAGGACTAATGGGGTATATGGTTGTATGTTGCATGGTGGTCACAGGTCAGATAGGGATGACAAAATTAGATATGTTAGGCTTTTGGATACACCAGATAGGGGGGGTGATGGATGCAGGTACTATTCTAGTTCTGGTTCTGACAGACATTATGATCGTCATCGTTATCATCCTTACAGGAGGAGTGATAGAGAATATTTTCCGAATGAGTTCAAGAAATCAAAGGCACCCACTTTTGATGGGTATTTGAGGAATTCGGAGGATGCAGATGCTTGATTACTTGGGATGAAGAAATTCTTTGAGTTGCATGAGTACACAGAGAATATGAAGGCCAAAATAGCCATCTTCAGCCTCAAAGGGAAAGCATACATCTGGTGGGAAGATGTGAAGTAGGTCAAAGACATTAGGATATAAGACTTGAGTTGGCATGAATTCAAGAGAATTTTCAAAAAGAAGTACTTATTAGAGAGGTACTATGACAACAAAGCCAAGGAGTTTATGAGCTTAAGATGGGATCGATGATAGATGATGAGTATACGACTAAGTTCCTAGAGATATTGAGGATATATTGCATCTTAAGGATGAAAAAGCTAACATTCAGAAGTTTGTCAATGAATTTCCTTTAGCATTTAGAGATTGGATTGAGTATGATGAGGTTTAGTCACTTGAGGAAGTCATTGGGAAATTGAAGCATTGTTATGAGCATTCAAAGCGCAAGAATGAATATCATTAAGGATGGAAAGGGAAATACAAAGGTAAAGGTATATGTAAGCTGAAAAGAATAAGGCCTCAGAATGAAGAAGAGAAAGAAAAAGTTGCACCATACAAGAAGTTCAATGTAGCTAGACAGTACATGGGTCACAACCTGGAGGGCATCATAATAGAGGTTATGGTACAGGACAGTTGAAGTTTTGGACATGTGGTAGGGAATATCTTAAGAGGGATTGTGTGCAGAATCAGGGTGGTAGGCCTCAGATCTATAGTGCACAGGAGGCAAAGACTCTTGAAGATGTTGGGTAGAGCATTCCTGGTATCTTTGCAACACTAGATAGCAGGCAGGTGTATCATTAGGCATTTATCATTGAGATGGACGATAAGCTTTATGACCAAGTTGTCTCTATTTTGATTGACCTTGAATCTAATTATAGTTATGTTAATCCTGACTTGGTGGATAAGTGTGGCTTGAATAAAGAAGTGGATGCAGAATCTTAGTAAGTGCAGTTCACTGAAGGTACAAAGAAGAGAGTTCATCATTAGGTAAGCCCTTGTGCTTTTGAGTTAAATGATATGCATACATCAACACATTTAAATGTACTTCCATTGGGACCGTATAGTATGCTTTTGGGTATGGAATGGTTGTATCTTCAGAGGACTAAGGTGGATTGTTATGACAAAGCTATTGAATGTTTAGATGAAAATGGGGAATAAATATTTTTGCAGGGTAAGGATAAGGAAAAATCAGTTATGATGGTGACAACTATGCAGGCAAAGAGCAGTCATAAAAAAGGGTGTGTCTTATTTGCAGTGCACATTTCTAGTGATAAATGTAAGGGGGAGGAGGATTCCTAGATATTGAGCAAGTATCTAGTTCTACAACAATTTTAGGATGCATTTCTCGCAACGATTTCAGAGTTGCTGGTTCATGGAGAAGTGGACTTTTCTATTGAGTTGGTACCAGCGGCAGTACCAACATCGAAGGCACCATACAGGATGAGCACTCTAGAGTTAGTAGAGTTGAAGTTGCAGTTGAAGGAAATGTTTGACAAAGGATACATTAGGCCAAGTGTATCACCTTAGGGTGCACCGATATTTTGTGAAGAAGAAAGATGGTACTCTTAGGTTGTGCATTGATTACATGAAGTTGAACAAAGAGACCATTAAGAATAGATATATGTTGCCAAGGATTGATGACTTGCTTGATTAGTTGAAGGGAGCAACAGTGTTCTCGAAGATTTATTTTAGATCCACATATCATCAGGTACACATAAAGGAAGAGGACATATACAAGACAAATTTCCAGACCAGGTATGGGAATTATGAGTTTGTTGTAGTTCCATTTGGTTTGATTAATTCTCCATCTACCTTTATGTGCTTGATGAATATTGTGTTGCATCCTTATCTAGACAAGTTTTTTATTGTATTCATTGATGGCATCTTGATATATTCTAAGAATGAAGAAGAACATGCCGAGCATCTAACATCAGTGTTGAGTTTGCTAAGAGAGCTTTAGTTGTATGCCAAGCTTAGAAAATGCAGTTTCTTTCAGATAGAGTTGCATTACTTGGTATGAGGTTGTTTCGAAGGAATGCATAGTAGTGGATCCAGAGAAGATAAGGGTCATTATGGAGTGGGAAGCTCCTAGAAATGTGGAAGAGGTAAGATCATTTATGGGTCTAGTAGGATATTATAGAAGGTTCATCAGGAACTCGTCTCAAATTGCATATCCTATCACGTTACTGTAGAGGCAAGGGAAAAAATTTGAATGGACAGAGGAATGTGCAGTGCATTTTGAGGAGTTAAAGCAGTTGTTGACAAATCCTCCAGTCCTAAAGATTGCAGATCTGGACAAAGAGTTTGCGGTGTGTATAAATGCTTGTAAGAGAGGACTTGGTGGATTCCTAATGCAGGAAGGATAGATAGTGTGCTATGAGTCACGTATACTAAATAAGCATGAGCAGAATTATCCAACACGTGATCTTGAGTTTACAAAGATCATTCATGCATTGAAGATGTGGAGGAACTATCTTATTGGCAGGAGGCTTGTACTAGTGAGTGATCATAGTGGATTGAGATACTTGTTTGATCAATTGAATCTGAATGCCAGGAAAGATAGATGGTTGGCCACGATTAGTGATTTTGACTTTGAGATCGGGTACATCAAAGGTAAAGAGAGCAAGGTTGTAGATTCTCTTAGTAGGGGGATATAGGTGAGTCATAGAGAAACTATGAGTTCCTATGGGATGGAATTACAAGTTCAGATCTTATGAGTAGGACCATAGGATGGCAGGTATATGGAGCTTATTCACGTGTTACAATAGGGTACAAGCGATCAAGATGTGGATTATCATCCTACAACAGATGGTTTGATCATATTTAGGGACATGATATACGTGGAAAATAGTAGTGAGCTCAAGAAGACTAGCTTGAGAGAGTTTCATGCAAAACTATATTCAGGTCATCGAGGATACCAAAATACATTTATAGTGGTGAATAGGTTTTATCATTGGTCGAATTTGAATAAGGACATGGTAGAGTTTTTAGCTAAATGTTTGGACTGGAAGCAGGTGAAGGCAAAATGTAAGCATCAAGGTGGATTAATTCAGTTGATTCTGATTCCAGAATGGAAGTGGGAGGTCATTTTAATGAATTTCATCACAAGTTTGACGAGGACATCTAGACAACATGATTCCATCATGGTTGTGGTTGACAGGTTGACAAAGGTAGCACAATTCATTGTAGCGAAGTCTACATATTTAGCTAATGTCGTAGCACAGGTATTCATCAGATATGTAGTGAGGTTGCATGGTGTTTCGAGGAATATTGCGTCAGATAGGGATGCTAAGTTCACTTCTAGATTCTGGAAAGAGTTTTCTGAAGGTTTGTGAACAGAGTTAGCCTTCAACAAAACTTATCATCCACGGATATATGGACAGACAAATAGGGTCAACAAGATATCGGAGGACATGTTTAGGATGTATGTGATACATCAAAAACGAGGGTGGGAATAGTATCTTCCACTAGTTTAGTTCACTTAAAACAATGGTTACCAGGAGTCACTAAGGATGAGTCCATTTGAGGCATAGTATGGGCAGAGTTGTAATACCCCCATCAGTTGGAGTGATCTGGTGAACATGGTGTTGATAGGACCAGATATGTTGGGAGAGATGGAACAAGAAATGCAGGTAATTAAGAAGAATTTAAAGGCAACACAGGTAGACAAAAAAAATGTGTATATTAGAATAGATTGTTTAAGGATTTTAAGGTTGGGGAACATGTGTACTTGCACATCAAGCATAAGAATAGATCTTTACGGATTGGATCATGTGCCAAGCTGGCACCTCGATTTTTTGGATCTTACAAGACTCTTGAAAGGATTGGACTAGTAGTCTATCGACTTGAATTGCCTTCGACAATGAATGTCCATGATGTTTTCCATGTGTCATTGCTTAAGAAGTATGTTAAAGATGTGATCATGTGATTGATTGGTATGTATTACATGTGCATCCAGAAGGAGAATTCCAACCGAACTGCAGTGTATTTTGCAGAGAAAGATGCTCATGCCCCAGAATCGAGCAATCGAGCAGGTTAAAGTGCAGTGGAAGCACTTTAGGCCCGATGAAGCTACATGGGAGATGGCAGATTAGATGCAGACTATGTATCCTTCTCTATTCGTTGGTTGAGAGAATGTTTTGGTATATGTATTTCGTATATGTTTTTGGTATATGATTTGGTATGATGTTTTGGTATGTGTACATATGTATATGGATGTAAATATTTCCATGAGTGGTGTTATAAAGCTCCAATAAGTGGTATGGGTGTCATGTCATTATAGTTGTCATGTTGGTTTACTTCTCAACAGGTTGATCATTGTAAATACTGCAATGAACTAAGTTATAAACCCCCATGGGCGATATGTTTTTCTTTAAATAGATTTGTTGGTTTTAGGTGTCATTAAACACCAAGGAAGGTGTTCCCCCAAGGGGGAGGGTTTTGCAACAACCCTAATGAAAATTTCATGTAATAAAAGTTAATAAAGGAAAAAATAATAACCATGGTCACGAGACACTTATTACAAGATGAATGTTGGGTGAAACATCCTAGTGTGGGTGCTCATTTTGTTTATTATGGATAAGGAAATTGGTAAAGGTAAAGGAAAAGGCTTTGGAAAGGAAAAATGGCCTTTTTGGCAATTTATTTATGAAAATATTGGAAATTAGGAGAAAAGGAAGGTGAAAGGTCACAGGTTGCATGTGAGGAGGAAAAGGAAGGAAAATTATGGAAAATTGAAGAAAATAAAGGCCTCATTAATAAAAAGTCTTATGAGGATCAATTGGTACCTTTCGTCAGTTTAGTTTTGGAGCTCTCTCTCTATTCTCTCTCTCACACACTTTTGGACACTTAGAGTTTTCTTGGAGCACTTCAACATTGGATGAAGAAAGGTAAAGACAAAGCAAATATTAAGTAAGGGAGAGCAGGATCAAGCAGCTACAACATGATTCTTTGCAAGTATCGAGTTGCATGTATGATTTCCTTGCTAGTTTTGGCATGCATTTTGTTACATGTGACAGTGTTCTTAATCCTTGGCTTGCCATTCCTGGATAGCCATGGTGTGATGGGGTTCTCATGTTTTGGTTGAGTTGGATTTTTGGATGGGTTCGAAACTGAGTGAGGTGATCTTTGAATAAGAACACATGACCTAATGATCCTTGAACCAAACCATGGATTGCGATAAATCCAATGGCCTAGTAACCCCTGAACTAGACTGTGGGTTGTTGTAAAGCTATATATTTTGTGCCTCGGTGGGCCTAGGAATCCTAGACCGGTGAATGGTGGGATATACGGTAAAGCCTAAAGGTGTTTTCCCTTAGTAAGGCCTAGTGATCTGGTGGGGATTTTTGTAAATCCTGGAGGGTGGAGTCTTGATGAGGCCTGTGGATCCTTGACCGTTGTATGGCGAGATGTATGGTAAAGCTTAGAGACTAGGAGATAGGAAAATTCCTCACGATGTATGTGGAGAAATATGGTGGAATCCATGTCTGTTTAGGGCCTAGTGATCTGTTGTTGATTGTGGTAAAGCCTAGTTTTATTGATGAGGGTGAGGTGGCATAGCCTTGATTAATTTTTGGTTATTAGTCCCACTTTCATGCTTGGAATATGGCATAGGAGTGATTGGTTGAAGAGAGATTTGGTTCAACCAATCTATGGTCGGGTGGAACGTGGAAGTCCCGAACTTGGTTGGCCTATTAATTCATTAATAACAATTTCTTCTCCTTGGTATTTTATGTGTAAATGTATTGGTTCATATGTGGCATTTATGGTTGTTGTATTCTTTTTAATTATGTTGGTTATATGCTGGTTATGAGTATGTTTTATGACAGTTATGATGTATGGATCTCATCATGTTTTGATTGATAAATGAATGTAAAATTAATATATGACCTAATAGATGATAATGCAGCTAATGTGAGAAGACATCAATGCTTCCTTACGAATCTTAGATAAGTATGAGACCCTTATGCTCAGATTTGTTATTATGACTTGCAGATTACATCTTTGTGACATGTCTGATGAAATTCATATCATGGCTAGTAGGGGTCCAGTTAAGTCCTTGATAAAATGTTTGCATTATTACCTTTGTTTCAATTTTAATTATAATTTATAAAAGTCTCATGGAGTTCTGGGTAGTGGCCTGAGTACTGGCCCTGAAAACGTGGCACAAAATTCGGGGTCACTGGCATAGGACTACCTAAAAAAGTCCATAGTCATTGGGATGGCCTTGCTGTGGGAGCGATTAGAGGGTTCCAGTCACACTATTTCCTTGTCATGGGAGAGACTAGGGTAATAGGTTAGTGAAAGACAAGTTTCTTCAGGGGTTAAGCACCTGGTAAGGTTGGTTGGCTAGTGGAGGTTTTGCAACTTGTGTGAAAGGTAAGTTTGGTTGTGTTCTGTCACATGTTTACCCCAGCGGAATGGTTAGCTTGGGTAAATATGGGAGGCGGGTATTACACAAAGAAAAAACCCTAACTATGCCCCTGAAGGAACTGAAATGAGATAAAGATGACTGGAACCCTTGGAGGGTTGTCCCATAAATGGAAACCTACAACAATATCTTCTTGTAAGAACATGGGTGTGTAGAATGAATGCCAAAAGCCTTCCTCTAGATATCTTCCTACCAAAAAATTATACTTGCACTAAAAGGAGCAAGGAGTGAGTCGATGAGCAAACTATGAAAACAAATAGGGCAAGAAATTAAAATGAAACACCCCTCATCAAAATTCCATGTAATAAAATTAATAAATGAAAAATAATAACCATGGTCATGGAACACATATTCCAAGTTGAATGTTGGGCAAAAACATCCTAGTATGGGCATTCATTTGGTTTATTATGAATAAGGAAATTGGAAAAGGAAAAGGAAAAGTCTTTGGAAAGACATGAGGCACTAATTGGCATTTTATTTATGAAAATAGTGGAAATTAGGAGAAAAGGAAGGTGAAAGATCACAGGTTGCATGCGAGGAGCAAAATGAAGGAAAATAAATGGAAAATGAAGAAAATATAGGCCTCATTAATAAAAAGGCTTCTGAGGTTCAGTTGGTACCTTTTGTCAGTTCAGTTTTGGAGCTCTCTCTATATTCTCTCTCTATCAAACCCTTGTACAAGAGTTTTCTTGGAGCACTTTAAGATTAGATCAAGAAAAGAAAAGAAGGCAATGGGAAGCAAGGATGAAGCAAGGAAGAGCATGATAAAGCAGATACAAAAGATTATTTGTAGGTATCGAGTTGCATGTATGATTTCCTTACTGGTTTTGGCATGCATGGTTATGGATGTGTGTTCTTGGTTCTCTTGTTGTCATTGACATAGGTTTTTACAAGTGTGACAATGTTCTTCAACCTTGCCTTTTCATTTCCGAATAGCCATGGATTGATGGGTTCTCTTGTATTTGGTTGAGCTAGATTAATGGATGGTTTCGAAACTGAGTGAGGTGGTCTCTGAAAGAAAGAGCACATGGCCTAGTAATTCATGAACCAGACTGTGGATTGCGGTAATTATAGATATTGTGTGCCTCGATGGGCTTGTAGGTTTTAAACCTGTATAGAAATTACTTGCATACGAATTCTAAAAACAGAAAATAAACAATGGTGAGAACATAAAACATAAAACAGATATACACAAAGATTTTCCCCTGGATCCCAAAACCGGGACTACCAGATTGATTTTTCATTATATTCCTTTCAATGTTACTATACATATATATACATGTCGAAGCATCCATAAACCCCAATCCATTAACTCTAGATTAGAACATAATCGTAGTTCCCTTGACCGGATCTCCAAAATACCATGGACAGAAAATCATCATGCCCAAAACCACGTCGAAATCCATGCACAAAACCATAGGTAGGTATGCCCCCCTAATATAGGGTCTAAAAAAAATTCCCAGGGCGCTACCCTGAACCTCGTACTGCCCCCCTACATACCCCCCAATAAGGGGTAAAGCCGCCCCCCGAACGTGGGGTAGTCGTGGAAAGAATTTAACACAACCCAACATTCTCCCACTTGTTGTTTTCTTTCCACAGGAGAGCTTAGTCATTGATCCAACGCTGTAATGCCCATTGTTTCTCTACACTAAGAGAACTTCTCAGTGCTCACAGACTTTGTTAATGCATCTGCAATATTCTTCAAAGTGTCCACCTTTACTAGCAACACCTTTTTTTCCTCAACCATATCCCTCACAAAGTGATACTGAACATCAATTTGCTTTTTCTTTGAATCATAAGCATGGTTCTTTGCCAAAAAAATTCACTTAGGCTTTCACAGTCTATCCTTATAGCTCGATGTACTAACCCCATACTTGAACACAATCTCCGTAAACAAACTGCTTCCTTGCTTGCATGAGTGTCTGTCATGTATTCATCCTCTGTACTTGAAAGTTCCACTACAGACTGCCTTTTACTCATCCAACTGAATGCACCTCCAAATAGGTTAAACACATACCCACTTGTAGATCTTCTTTGATCCAAATCTCCAGCCCAGTCTACATCAAAATATCCATGGATGTCCAAAACTCTGTCCAATCCTAGTCTTCCTTGGTGGCACAAACCATAATCACTAGTGCCACGCAAATACCTGAAAACCCGCTTCACTGCTGTCTAATGCGGCTTCCCTAGTTTTGACATAAACCTGCTCAATACTCCCATTGCATGTGCAATTTCTAGTCTTGTACAGACCATTGCATACATCAGGCTATTGACTGCACTTGCATATGGAACATGGGACATGTCCTCTTCCTCTTCTTGTGTCTTGGGACACTGTTCAACAAATAAATTTACACCTACAGGAATAGGAACCTTCCCCTGTTTGCTCTCCTGCATATTAAACCTCTGCAGTATTGTCTTGACATACTTCCGCTGGTTTAACCAGAGCTTCCTCTTTGCCCAATCTTGTTTAATTTCCATGCCCAAAATATAGTTTGCAGCACCAAGATATTTCATGTCGAATTTGGAGGACAATTGGGTCCTCAAATCCTGGATAATTTCTTTGTCATTTCCAACCAGCAACATATCATCCACATAAAAGACTAGATAAATAACACAGTCACCAATTAATTTAAAATACACACAGTGATATAATTTGCTTCTGATGAAGCCAAGTCCCCGTATAAATGTATCAGATTTATGATACCACATCCTTGCTGACTGTTTTAACCCATATAGAGACTTTTTTTGACTTGCATACCAACTCTTTCTTACCCTTCACCGCAAAGCCTTCATGTTCCTTCATGTAGATCTCTTCTTCCAGATCCCCACGAAGAAATTTTTTCTTCACATCCATCTGTTCTATCACAAAATCAATAGATAAAAGTAATCTAATAGAAGCTACCTTGGCAAAAAGAAAAAAAATATCACCAAAATAATTCTTGGCACCTGGGAATAACCGTTTGATACCAGCCAAGCTTTGTATTTCCCCACCTTTCCTTCTGCATTCATCTTCTTCTTGAATACCCATTTGCTGCCAAAGGGTTTCCTTCTGGCTTACAACTCCACTAGATCCCAAGCCTCATTTTTGTGCAAAGATGCCATTTCATCAACCATGGGCTCTTTCCATAGTTTTACATCCTTTGAATCTACTGCTTCCCTCATGGTTCTGGGATCATCATCAGTAATAGATAAAGCAAAGTTTGAATAGAAAGAAGATGGAATGTACCTTTCTCGCTACTTTCTTTTTCGAACTGATATTCTCGTAGCTAGAGTTTGTGGCTCTTCATCTTCTGATTCCTCTTCTGCTGTTGAGTCCGATTCTTCCTCCTTTATCTCAAAATCTATTTTATCAGGTTCCGTTGGTAGGAATATTTCACCTCTCTAAACACCACATCTTGGATGTACACAACCTTCCTTGTTTCTAGGTTCCAAAGCTTATAACCTTTTAAACCATCCTTATACCCAATAAATATGCACTTTTCAGATGTACTATCCAACTTTGTTCTTTTCTCCTTTAAAACATGTACATATGCATCACATCCAAATACCCTTAGATGTGAAAGAGAAGGTTTCTTACCAGTCCATAACTCTTATGGAGTTTTATTCTCCAATGTTGATGAAGGTGATATATTGACCAGGTAACATACAGTCTCCACCACCTCTTCCCAACATTCTTGTCCTAACCCGAAACCATTGAGCATGCTTCTTGCCCTTTCCATCAATGTCTTGTTCATTATTTCTGCAACTTCATTTTTCTTAGGTGTGTATGGAGTAGTGTTTTGTCATGCTATACCACACTTCTTATAGAACTCTTTAAATTCCTTCTTGCAAAACTCTCCACTGTTATCTGTCTTCAACACCTTTATCTTCTTCTTTGTTGGTTTTCCACTAGAGCCTTAAATTCTTTAAACTTGTCAAATACTTTAGATTTCTTCTTGAGGAAATATAGCCATGTATTCCTTGAGAAGTCATCTATAAATGATACATAGTACATAGACTTACCCAGTGATGGAATCGACACAGGTCCAAACATATCACTGTGCATAAGCTCTAATATTTGTTTTGCCCTCTGACCACTAGAGGGGAAACTCACCCGATTTTGCTTCCCATATACACAATTTTCATAGAAATCAAAATCCAGAGAGAAATTAGACATACCTTCTACCATACCATTAAGATGAAGTATTTGAAGGGCCTTCTCTCCAATATGTCCAAGCATTTGATTCCATAGCATGGTCTTTTCTACAAAGACCACTAGATTTTATGTTCCACTTTCAGGAACCACAAAACTATTTCACCCATCAACAAAAATGCTACCTTGAAGCTTGTATAGAGTTCCAATCCGAACTCCCTGCATCAATACCAGTGATCCCCAAACCATCTTGCATGTATATTTCTCGAACACTGTTTTTACACCTGCATCATCCAACTTGCTTACATAAATCAAATTTCTATCCAATGTAGGAAAATGTAGAACACCTAGAAGTGTTCTAATCCTTCCACCTTGCAACTTCAACTTCACTTTTCCGCGACCAACAATTCTAGCCTTCTTGTCATCCCCTAAGAAGACATCACCACCATCATATTTCTCATACTCGCAGAACCACTCTCTATGGGGAGTGTAGTTAAAGGATGCACCTGAGTCAATCAACCACACCTCATGATCTACATGTGTACTTGAAGAAGAAGCCAAGTACACATCCCCACCTTCATCTGAGGTGGTTTTCACCTCTACAGAAGGAGAATCATCAGATCCGTTTCCTTTCTTGGGATATTTTGATTTACATTCGCTTTTATAGTGCCCTTCCTTTTCGCATTTCCAGCACACCTTTACAGGTTTTCCTAGAGATTTAGATTTCCCTCTAGATTTAGATCTCCCACTCGAGGAATTATTTTTGTTTTTGTTCTGGGACCCTCCTCGTACAGACAAGGAATCACTATTCTGGCCCTCCATATTTTTTTGTCTCATCTCCTCTGAGAGCAAGGATGAGACTATTTCATCAAACTACAAGGCAGTTGCATTGCTACCTATTGCAACAACGAAACTATCCCACGAATTTGGTAAAGAACACAACAAATTGATGCAAATATCTTCCTCTGAAATTTTAATATCAATAGATAATAATTGGCTTACCACAATATTAAATGCGTTCAAATTCTCTGTCACCGAGTCTCCATCTTTCATCCTTAGGTTATACAGTTTTTTCCATAGGAACAGTTTATTCACTAGAGACTTAGATTGGTACAAAGTCCCTAACTTGTCCCACAAATCCTTCACCGAAGCTTCCCCTAATACATTCAACAATACTAGATCTGAGACACACAATCGTATTGTGCTCTTTGCCTTCTGATCTAACTTTGCCCAGTCTCCAGCTGACATTGTTGTTGGTTTAGTACCCAGATCTACCACAATCCACTGATCTTTATCCACCAGCAGATCCTCTATCTTAAGTTTCCACAACTCAATACTATGACAATTAAATTTCTTGATCTCTATCTTTCCACTGATCGCCATCTTCTTTCACCACAAGAATCGATTTCGCAGATGTGCCACTGAACATGGTCTACCACATGCCCTAGAAAAAACCCCTCAACAGCAAAGGCGCCCCCTTGAAGCCAAAACAACTCTGATACCAAATGTAGGTTTTAACCTCGTACAAAAATTACCTGCATACGAATTCTAAAAACAAAAAATAAACAATGGCGAGAGCATAAAACATATATAAACATAAATTTTCCCCTGGATCCCAAAACCGGGACTACCAAATTGATTTTTCATTATATTCCTTTCAATGTTACAATACATATATATACATGTTGAAGCATCCATAAAACCCAATCCATTAACCCTGTGATCCCCCGACAGCACTCGATGCAACATACAAGGGAGACCTACGCCCCCTATAACCCCCCCACGTGTGGGGTAGTCATGGAAAGAATACAACACAACCCAATGGGGCCTAGGAATCCTCGATCAGTGAATGGCGAGATATACTGTAAATCCTAGAGGGTAGATTCTTGATTAGGCCAAGGATACTCAACCATTGTATGACGGGATGTATGGTAAATTATAGAGACTATGAAACAAGAAAATTCCTCACGGTGTAGGTGGAGAAATAAAGTGGCATCTTGTTGTGGTATTCAAAAACTCCCCATTTGTTAATGATAGTAGTTAACATTACATTAACTAAATTAGGACCTGTTGTAGCCGCTACAACAACCCCTCCAAACTTTTCAAACTCTTCTAAATTTTGGAGCCCCTCCACCTTTTCTATAGCTACCGCTCATCCTTAGAGTCTATTCAGAAGCCGGGAAACCCCAGAAAGGTCTAGAAAAGACTCATGTATCTTTCATAAGCCAAACCAAGTTGCACAAGTCGCAATTTCACACAATTCCCAAAGGTCACACAAGTCGCACAAGTCACAGGTCGCATAGGTTGCAGGTCGCATAGGTCGCAGGTCGCATAGGTCACAAAGGTTACATAGGTCGCAAAGGTCACAAAGATCGCACAAGTTGCATAGGTCGCAGGTTGCATAGGTCACACAGGTCACACAAATCGCATAGGTAGCAAAGGTCACAAAGATCACACAGGTCGCACATGTCACAAGGTCACATAGGTCGTAGGTCGCATAGGTCGCATGTCGCATATGTCACAGGTCGCATAGGTCGCACAGGTCGCAAAGGTTGCACAGGTCACATAGGTCGCACAGGTCGCAACGGTTGTATAGGTCGCAAGATCGCATAGTCGCACCTTCAACCGCTCAACTATCATGCGAACCCACGACCCCGCGACCTTCCAAGTCGCAAAGTCACCTTCATTACCGTCAGTCCCTCATGCGACTATGTAACTCCGCGACTCACAAAGGTCGCATAGGTCGCATAGGTTGCAAAGTCGCAAGCTCGCATAGGTTGCAAAGGTCGCATAGGTCGCACAGATAACATAGGTCACAAAGGTTTCACAGGTCGCATAGGTCGCATGGGTCACAAAGGTTACACACTAACCTATATCAAGCCCTGCGACCCATGCGACCCCACATGCACAACCTAAGACTATAAATATAGGCCTCAACTGACAATTTACTTAGTACCTTGCAAATGTTTAAAAACAACACAATGCAATAATGCCCAACATGTATGACGAGGATGAAAAGGAGTGTGAAAGGTGATATAACAATGATAATCTAACCACTCAAGGAAAAAAACAATTCATGCCAAGACAAGGAACGTATCAATGCATAGATTTGTGACCATGAAATTGCAAGAGATGTCAAGGCTACGAATTCTAGCTTGTATTAATTGTGATATTTATATCTTATATTTCATCAAAGTACATTTTTTCTTGATGATTAATTTATGATTTTGTACATGTGTAGGATTGAGTGGCAAAGGCAAGTCCCTATCATTTATGCATACACTTGAGCCTATTTGCTGCTAAAATGACCCAAAGGATCGTTGTTGCAAAGATGCACGATCTTGGTCAACAACAGATATTGAAGTCAAGCTAGCTCCAAGGCAAAAGGAAGGTAGAGAGGTATTGCCATCTTCTGCAGTAGCGTAGAACATGTTTGTGAATATGAAAGGTCATGTGGAATACCAAAAGTCACCAGGTAGATGAAAAGTCATGAGGAAGTTCAAGTGTCAAGGGTAGGCCAAGAGCCACTCTCACCCTATAAATATACCCTCATGCCTCATTTGTAAAGGGAGGGGGGGCTTTTGAGAAGGACTCTTTTGGAGATATATATACATTACTTAAGAGAATTTATGTCCTTCTAATTGATACAAGGAGTAATTGTACGTTTCCACTATTGGATTCTTCACATATTTTATGTTCTAATGCCATGAGTATTTTCTTCACTTGATGGATTGGATGTTCCTGAAAGCTCTTTGATGTGTGGTTTCCCCATATTCTATCTTATACTCCAAAATTTGTGTTGCTTCATATGAATGGTATTTGATTCACTAACTCTATGCTCATGCCAGTGAAATATCTCTTTGGTATTGGTATAATCTGTTTGACTGCACCTTTGTTTATGCTCATAAATGTTTGATCATTGTGAACTAATTTACAATTACTAAGCATTTTATCTGGGCAAACATGAGTCTTATTTGAAGCCTGCTAACAGTAACTTTACATAAGATTTATGTTGTTTATAGTCTGGCTATTCATGGTTTATGTGGCATAAAATATTTGTCAATTATTTCCTTATACTTATTGAGGTACATGCTTTCAATTGAGTTTATATTTCACCTCCTTCCGAAGCAAGCTCAACAAAACTAAACGGAAGTCGGGCCTACATACTGGAAGGGACGGGCCTACATACCGGAAGGGACCCCTATCACAAATGGTGCAGGCTCTAGTTGCGAACTTACACCAGGGAGGTCCCCCTTGCTGTTGGCGGAGAATTCCAACCCGTCAACAGATTTGGCGCTAGAAGGAGGGCTAGTTGACAAGCTCAACCCTTGGAGCTTGTAGTTTAGTCTCATATCTGTTAATGGCTCCGACCAAAATCTTGCTCCTAGGGTGTTTATCTGGTTTGTCTATTTTCTGATTTTCCATCCCCCCAGGAGCAGCTTCATCACTTGTCTTAGTTAAAGTTTGATGGTGAGGATGGAACAACCTTAAATGAGCACATTTCTATTTTCCTTGAGTTTTGTGAATTTTTTGAGATCGACGATGAAGAGTTTGCTTGTGCATTTCTCTCCCTCACGCTTGAAGGTCGTGCCAAGCAATGGTGCCACACATTGCGAGTGACGTCCATTCAGTTGTTCAAGCAACTCGTCGGTAAGCTCCAACAAGAATTTGACAAGTACGACTTTCAAGATGTGTTAAAGAGGATAAATGAGCTTAGGATGAAACCTGAGGAATCTTTAGAGGGTTTTGCTTTCAGATTTGTGCATCTTTGTTTTGAATTTCCTGAAAGTGATATTGACTGGGTGTATTTGAATATAAATTTTCAGTGATTGGTTCTCGTTTCTTTACAACATTTTCAATTAGAAACAAGTCCTGTTCTGCATGAGTATCATCATAATTTGCATATTACAAAGTGTCCAGATTCTTCCTGTAATTTTGTTTGGCCTATCTCTTTGAATATGGAACAACCTCAAACCCTCGTGGAAGAGATTATTGTTTGTGGGATTTCTCATCCTCCTCTTGACTTGTTACATAATAATATTGTGACCGTAAATGGTTCAAATGATGAACAATGCTTTCTGGGAAACGGATCTGATGGTCTCATCTCTAAATCCCTCATACATTCTTTTGGTTTGGAATCTGAAAATCACATAACATCTGTTCCGATCGAGTCCATTCAACATACGTTGCACTATATCCCAGGATCTCATTCAACTATGCATGATGGCGTTGGTCTTGTCTCAAGTAATGTTGACTGTCTTATCAAATCCATGGAGAATATTAGGCCTTTAAATTCGTCTTTCTCTTTGGCAAACGTAAATGGGCAGGATGTGAGTTCGGGTCCGATCGGTGTTCCTTCATCTGACCCTGTACATCCATCCTACCCTGATTTAGTCTATGGGTCTACTGCACTGGTGGTTCCTTCAGATCATTCATATCCTTATCTCGCTCGCACTGATTGCAATCATGTGCATGGGGGTGAGGTTTCACAGTCAAAGGATGCAGAGTCTAAATCCCTTATGCCAGATCTTTGCCACTTGCAGCCTTTAACAAGTGAGGAAGAGGGCCCTACATCTCACCCAACTCAAGCTGGGTCTCTCATTGATCCCTTTTTCAGCAATCCTAATTTTTCTGGAAATATATTCACTCATGCCTCTGGTGATTTTCCTACTTATCCGGCTGTTGATCCTACGGAGCCCCCAGAATTTGATGACCCACCTTTCGAATGTTTAGGGACTCATTAGGAAGTTGAGGCACTTCAGCTTTCACTGATGGTTATGTCAGGTTCCCACGTTCCTGATGAGACCCCTGAACCTAGTCGAATTAGGGTTTCTGAAATTAGGGTTTCTACACATCACGCTCCTCACAACAGTTTCTCGTCGGATGCGAGCTCATCTTGGAAACCCTCTGATTGGAGCAATGTCTCTTTGAGAAAATATTTCCATCACCTTTCAACTGAGGCACATCAACCTCTTTATCCTATTTTGTTTGCTAAGGGGAGTGCTCTGGCCATTGTCTCGAATATTTTTTATTGTCTCCCAGCCAATACAGTCTGTCAACATATGCAATCAAATGATACCTTACAATATCCTAGATGGGAGGGTGCCAATCACCTGATCTCCCCTTCATTTGATACTCTTGCGGTTGATTCAGTTCATTCTCTGGAATCTAAAGAATCTCATTTGTCAAGCTACCATTCTATCAATGTTCAGTCAATGGATCCAATCCAAAATATTTTCACTGATAGTTGTCCGGTCACAACCAACGATAACCATATGCACTCACATATTAATCTTGCGAAGCTACCAATATTGGATGGCGTGTCATTTGAAGGTTCAAAAGTTGGCCAGGACAATGAGGCACTTCAGCGTCTGCTGATGGTTATGTCAGGTCCTCACGTCCTTGATGAAGTCCATGAACAATTTCAAACTAGGGTTTCTGAAATTGGGGTTTCTATGTTTGAATCCTCAGGGATCTCAGTTACACCTGATAGGGGCCCCTATTTTCAAGGTTATCAAGTTGGTCATCCTCTACATCATGATAGGCTTGTTGATTAGATCAATTTGGCAGATGCCTTTACTAGTCGGCAACATCTTACCTTACTAGCATTGGATTTAGGGTTATGAATAAATGGATGTATGTTATGGCTGGATGACTATAAATTTCACACTTGTGGTTCGGTTTATCAGGATTGGGTGGCAGTTTGCCTTGAAAGGTCTTCTTTGACACATTTCCCTGTAGGTGGATGAGATGTTCTTACTGTTGTGCATGTTTTATAGGTAAACATGTTATGTTTTGCACAACTCTTTCCACAAATTCTAATTGTTGTCATCTTTGTTTTTGCAGGTTGGGAATTGCTACGGTGGCTACATTGGAAGTTTGATTTCACATAACCCGACCTATACTTTGGTTAAATTAGGATTTAGGGTTTTAGACTAGCTAGGTTTTAGTTTTGCTTATTAGTTAGCTGATTGGAATTTGCTTTATGATTGAATTTTTTCATGCTTCATTTTCTTTATTGTAGGTAGTTAGTTCCTTGCATGTTTATTTTGCACTCATGTCCTTGCATTTGCTTATTATTACATGGAATCTGTGAAACCTCTGCATATGCATTGCATTGGTATTTTTAATTGCAATTAGCTTATCTCTTCTGTACATATCATTACCTTGCATCATAAGCCTTGTCTGCTGCATTACATCATACATCTTTTCTTGCTTAACAAACACTTGCCTTGGACCTAACCTAGAAATTCCCTCTATTTCGCATACCACCTGATTGAGCCTCCATGAACCTGAAGCTTTCAAACCTTTGGTACTATGAATATATTTCTCATGCCTTTTTTTTGCACTTGCTCAAACCTTAAACTATGTTACTTCGACCTCTTCACACATGTTGAAACCCTAGGAGAGCTTCCCTAGTCATCAGAAACCCTAGAATTAAAACCTGAGCCCTAATGATTGTGTGAAGTTGTGATGGTCACACCAATGGGTAGCTTCTCTTAGAACCAGCCATCAAAGTTTCCTCTTGGATATCTTTCCTACAAGTCTAATTTTCTTACAAGATAAGAAAAGATTGCTCATGGGGAACCCTCATCAGTTTGAATGACCTATACCCTTAACCTGAACCTTGTGCTCACCATGGTCGTCACTGTTTCAATGACTTGTTTTGTTTATTCACTTGTTAACTAGAGATGAGATGAGAAAGCTTGACATGAAGGCAAGCCTAAATCAGGATATCTTTTAGTTTCTGTCAAACAAGAAACAACCTCTCTTGCTCATAAAATAACCCGGGATCCCTCGTCCTCCCTATTACAATGAACGCCCAGTAATAAGTGTAAATTTACACATAAAAGAAAATGAAATTAAATAAAGGGTAAAGGATTGAGAAAGGCTTCCTGTGCAGAGAGGTAATGGAATGACTCCGTTGGGGTACTGTTTAGACTCGCTGGCAGCAGAGCAACATTTATGATTTCTTGGAGTGACTCCACCAGGGTACTGTCCAGGCCTGTTGGCAGCGGAGCAACACTAGAAACTTATTTTAAAATTCCAAATATAATAAGCCCTCTACCTCATTCTTTGCATCATCATCGACTATTGGCATGTGTGAACTCCTGATTGGATGTTTACTGACTAACAGGACCTGGATGAGACACAAAGAGAAGGCATATCTATAAAGGTCAAGGTAACAGGTACCCATAGTAACTATTCAATATTCCCTTGCATCGTTATCTAGAGTCGAGCTATTGTAGGGATGTGGACCAAGATGCTGAATTCTACCAGTGAATCGCCAATTATTGTAGCCGCTGCAACAACCCCTCCAAAATTTTCAAACTCTTCTAAATTTTGGAGCCCCTCCACCTTTTCCGTAGCTACTGCCCATCCTTAGAGTCTATTTCGAAGCCGGGAAACCCCAAAAAGGTATAGAAAAGACTCATGTCTCTTTCATAACCCAAACCAAGTCGCACAAGTCACAAAGTCACATAGGTCCCAAAGGTCACACAAGTAGCACAAGTCACAGGTCGCATAGGTCGCAAGTCGCATAGGTCACAAAGGTTGCATAGGTCGTAAAGGTTGCAAAGATCACACAGGTCACACAGGCACAAAGGTCGCACAGATCGTAGAGGTCGCAAAGGTCGCAAAGATCACATAGGTCGCACACAAGTTTGCATAGGTTGCAGGTCGCATAGGTCGTAGGTCGCATAGTTCGCAGGTCGCATAGGTCGCACAGATCGCAAAGGCCGCACAAGTCGCATAGGTCGCAAGGTTGTGTAGTCACATCTCCAACCGCTCAACTATCATGTGACCCCGCGACCCCATGACCTTCCAAGTCGCAAAGTCACAAAGTCACAAAGTTGCCTTCATTACCATCAGTCCCTTGTGCGACTATGTGACTCTGTGACTCGCAAAGGTCGCATAGGTCGCACAAGTCGCAAGGTCGCACAGGTCGCACATATAGCATAGGTCACAAAGGTTTCATAGGTTGCATAGGTCGTATGGGTCACAAAGGCCGCACACTAACCTATATCAGGCCCTGCGACCCATGTGACCCCACATGTGCAACCTAAGACTATAAATATAGGCCTCAACTGACCATTTACTTAGTACCTTTGCAAATGTTTAAAAACAACACAATGCAACAATGCCAAACATGTACGACAAGGATGAAAAGGAGTGTGAAAGGTGATATAACAATGATAATCTAACCACTCAAGGAAAGAAACGATTGATGCCAAGACATGGAACGAATCAACGCATATATTTGTGACCATGAAATTACAAGAGATGTCAAGGCTACGAATTCTGGCTCGTATTAATTATGACATTTATATCTTATATTTCATCAAAGTACATTTTTTCTTGATGATTAATTTATGATTTTGTACATGTGTAGGATTGAAGTGGTGAAGGCAAGTCCCTGTCATTTATGTCGACACTTGAGCCTATTTGCTGCTAAAATGACCCAAAGGATCATTGTTGCAGAAATGCATGATCTTGGTCAACAACAGATATTGAAGTCAAGCTATCTCCAATGTAGAAGGAAGCTAGAGAGGTATCGCCATCTTCTGCAGTAGCATAGAACATGTTTGTGAATATGAAAGGTCATGTGGAATACCAAAAGTCACTAGGTAGATGAAAAATCATGAGGAAGTTCAAGTCTCAAGGGTAGGCCAAGAGCCACTCTCACCCTATAAATATACCCTCATGCCTCATTTGTAAAGGTGGGGGGGGGGGGGGGGGGGGGGGGGGGGCCTTTTGAGAAGGACTCTTTTGGAGATATATATACATTACTTAAGAGAATTTATGTCCTTCTAATTGATACAAGGAGTATTTGTACGTTTCAACAATTGGATTCTTCAGATCTTTTATGTTCTAATGCCATGCGTATTTTCTTCACTTGATGGATCAGATGTTCCTGAAAGCTCTTTGATGTGTGGTTTCCTCATATTCCATCTTATACTCCAAACTTTGTGTTGCTTCGTATGAATGGTATTTGATTCACTAACTCTATGCTCACGCCGGTGAACTATTTCTTTGGTATTGGTATAATCTGTTTCACTGCACCTTTGTTTATGCTCATAAATGTTTGATCATTGTGCACTAATTTACAATTACTAAGCATTTTATCTGGGCAAACATGAGTCTTATTTGAAGCCTGCTAACAGTAACTTTACATAAGATTTATGTTGTTAATAGTCTGGCTATTCATGGTTTATGTGGCATAAAATATTTGTCAATTATTTCCTTGTATTTATTGAGGTACATGCTTTCAATTGAGTTTATATTTCGCCTCCTTCCTAAGCAAGCTCAACGAAACTGAACGGAAGTCGGGCCTACATACCGGAAGGGACCCACATCGCAAATGGTGCAGGCTCTAGTTGCGAACTTACACCGAGGAGGTCCCCTTTGCTGTTGGTGGAGAATTCTAGCTCGTTAACATGATCTTTCAAAATTTTTCATTCAAAAACCAAAACTTAGTGTTTAGAAATTTCTTTTATTTTTTGAATAAAGAAAAGATAACAACCAAAAACCTTTTTGGGAACTACTAAAGACTTACCTTTTCATATATAGCATGTCTAGAACCCAGTAAAGGACTTTTTCTAAAAAACCTCCAAAATCAAGCAAAGCGTTTAAAATAAGGTCTCCATGGTCTAAATTATCATAAAATCCAACGAAAACGAAAGTCCTTAAACTTTCTAGGCTTAAGTCTTGCATCACATATCACGACCCATAAAAAACTCTCTCTTAAATACAATATAGCAAGATTTGCGATTTCCGAAACAATGATGGTGCTTTGACTTTCGGGTATTCAAGCAAACACTTTGCACTTACCATAAGCCAATATTGCGAAATGCGATTCGCGTGCGGACCCACACCTTAGAGTATTAAAAGCAAATATTTCGAGTTTGTCAAATTCTATTGCATAAGATGAACCTAGAGATTAACTATATGTGAAACAGCTAATCGACAACTTGCATCTCGCAGAGACATAGTAGGAGGTAAGAATGTTAAAAGGCATATCTTGCGATATTGCGATTTGCGATATTGCTTCGCAAATCGCACAATCGCTATCATCGCAGTATAATGGCTCGCCACCCTAGAATCTTTCATCCCGTTTTTCGATGCAAACATTTATGAGCAATAAAGCTAAGGGATAATGAATCATTAGTGGGCATTAGTGGGAAATAACTGCATATATGTGTGAAAATCCATTTAGCTTGACACAATATCTTGTTACATGCATTCAAATAATTCTTATTTTACCACCTTTACAAGCTATCTGCATTATTTCATTTTTACGTTCATCTTTGAATGTCTGATAGTTGTTGTTCTCCATTTCAGGAAGAATTCGCAAAGAAGAGCACTGAGAAAAATGGGGAAGAAAGTCAAGGTTGTAGCCTCTGAGAAAACAGAGATGACTCCCCTGTTCACAAACACCACATGCAATAGAGAGGGAGGAACCTCTACATGGGAGACTATGTACAACATACTGTAGGAGGAACAACCGAGGATTATGGAAACAAATGTTACAGTTGACGGACAAGATTCCTCATATGCTTCCATGTTAGAGACAGCTTGCTCGTTTTTGCACTGCATAGCCACTCGACTGAAGATAATCCCTTATATCGACATGGCAAAATGGGTTATCGATGAAGCAGATATTTCAAATAGAGAATTTAGGACGAGAAGCCAAGGGGTCATTGGATCTTTTACCCCGAACAATTTACAACTTATGTACCACTTATCAGAGCCATAGGTAATCTATAATAGGCAATTCATAGAAAAGTTTGCTAAATAGAACAATGACCCAGCGGATTGCACCCGCGCCTGGTCAAACAATGAAGAGAAAATCAAGAAAGACAAAAATTATATGTACACTACTGCATCTGTTTGTCCCCCTTATAGTTTTGTTGTGGCTATGTTATGTTGACTGTTTGGCAGACTTGATAGTACCAAGTTCTCCCCAGAGTGGTTGCCATTAATAGAAGCAGTCGTTAACGCAACTATCATGAATTGGGCCCAAATCTTGTGAGATAATTTAGCAAAAACAATTATCGAGTATAGAAGGACAAGAAGTATTGCTTCAATGGTTTACCCTCCATTTTTTATGAGCGCCTATGTTATGGATGCTATCTGTTTTAGTTCAAAGTTCCCCATCATGGGATGGAAATGGACTGTTCGGAATCCACTTTCTATTCACTTGTTGATCCAGGTGGATATGGGTGGCCACCTTCCAAGTCCACCTGGACCCCCACCATTGTTTCTCTTAGCATTTTCAGTTTCCTTAATTATAGCACAGTTTACTATTTTTAGCAGTTTTTCGGGTCCTAAACTTACGGAGCCGTTTTGAGGCCCTAAATGACGTTTTTTGGGAAATCTACCGCCAACGATTTTTCTGTCAAAAAATCATCTTTTCCGTCGCAGTCCTCGGAGAGACCTTTCCAACGGGCTATCATGCGCGTCAAACGGAGATGAAACGCCAAATTGTTGGCCCCGTTTTGGGGTGAGTTAGACAGCGAACTTCCCGGGGTCAGTCCAACTCACCCCAAAACGGGGCCCACAATTTCGCGTTTCATCTCCGTTTGACGCGCATGATAGACCGTTGGAAAGGTCTCTCCGAGGACTACGACGAAAAATTCAATTTTTTGGCAGAAAAATTGCTGGCGGTAGATTTCCCAAAAAACGTCATTTAGGGCCTCAAAACGGCTCCGAAAGTTTAGGACCCAAAAAACTGCTAAAAATAGTAAACTGTGCTATAATTAAGGAAACTGAAAATGCTGAGAGAAACAATGCTGGGGGTCCAGGTGGACTTGGCAGGTGGCCACCAATATCCACCTGTATCACTTGTACCATAAGGTCATGTGGGAATCCAATTTTCAACCACATTTTTTCAATATTTGCCATGGAGTTATGCTCTCTATTTACAAGTGGTTGTATAATCGAGACACCCCCAAATTTTCCCAAGAAGATGAAGTTGACATCCTCCCAATGGGTAGATGGTTTGGGGAGGAAAATTTTACATATATCAGAGTTTTTGGCAGCATCACCTCCCCCCACATCCTCCCATACTATGTTCTAGATAAATTGATGGCTAGGGAGATAGCCTACCAGATAGATAGTGAAGGCAAAATGAGCCATACACTGAAAGAGTCAAAGAATTCCATTTGACCTGCATTCCCTGTACAGTGCGATGCATTTGCACTACATGACCTGGGACACGTGTTCAAAGAAGCAGAGAACATGCTATCTTTGCAATTACCCAAATTCCCTGGACGACAGTATGACCCATTTGGCACAATCAAGAATCTCACCACCATGGTGAAAATAAAAGTATTCACCAATGAGGAGGATGCTTTTGATGATATAGTTTTGTAGAAAAACACCTTTGCAGAGGTGAAACATATGGCACAACTACTTTTTGACCAAGAAGATCTGGAAAAGTTTTACAGTTACAGAGAAAGAAGGTTGGCAATGGTCCCATTGGACCAATTGTTAATTGAACCAATAAGGGAGCCTACTCCCAGTGTGACTATAGAAGGTGACTCCAAAGAAAACTCCAAATCCGATTCTGGAGCAGAGTCTCAAGAAAAATCTATCGGGGAATCACGACATTCATCACAGAATGGCAAAAGCAGAAGCATCGAGGATACGGCCCAATCTACACAAAAGATAGCTGAACAAGCTTCAGCTAGCAAGTAGGTTGAAATCCCTACTACCTTTGTGCAACCAATAAAACCCATGGTAATTGACTTAGAGGAAGAGTGGGATAATTTTAATAAAAGTCTCAATATAGAGGAACAGGTGTTAGAGCTACAAACGCTACAACAGAATACAGCTATGGAAATTACAGTGGAAAAAACTGCAAATGAACTAGAAGTAGAGCATATCCCTGTTACCCCCACCTCTGAGATAATTCTGAATATTGAAGAAATACCCCTTTTGGATGTATTCTATAGCCCACAACATAAGGCCATGGTGAAAAGGCAAAGAAATAAAAGAAAATTGGACTCTATTGCTATTACTACCCCCGAAAACGAACTAATCGATGTTCTATGGAAGGAATCGCTTGTTGATCCATCCGCCAACTTAACTAGACTCTCACAGTTTGTAGGTGCTTATGCTACAACGACCATAGACAAAGAAACATAAATCCAAATGTTGCTTAGAGAAAAGGAAAATAAAATAATGTTGTTCAAGCAACAATTATAGCAAGTCAAAACCGACCAGCAGGGAGAGATACAATTGGCCAAGCTTCAACAGGAATTTGAAAAGATGCAAATAGAACACCGAATCAACTTAGCCGAGAAGGAAGCACATGTGAAGAAATAACTTATATTCATAAAGAAAATCCAAAAATTGATTAGTTTGTTACTAAAGCACTCAGACTTAATTCCCAGTTAACACATCATGTAGAATTACTGTGCCAAAAGATTTCACATTGGAAATCTTATTGCGAAACAAGTGATAAACTAACAAGTCAAATCGTAGAAATACGACTTGAATATGATGAGATCATTAAAAAGGTCTCTGATCACATCGCCTGGAAAAATACAGAGGAGGGGAGAAAAGCCGACTTGCCCAAGCTAGAAGAAGCACATAAGGAAATTATGTTTGCAAGCTGGGATTCTCGGCTTAAGGAAGCAAAAAATGCAAAAGTGAACTTGGTGGCAACAACAAACATTATCATAGAAAATATCAATGATAATTTGCATGGTGCCAATCTAGTTGCAGAGTCCATTCCAGGGTTCCTTCCAAATGCGAAACAACTCGAACAATAATGGAAACAGACAGCGTAGGAAAAAGCAGAAGTGATAAGGCAAACGACTAGGCTAGATTGGGAGGCATATTGGCAGCATTTGGTCAAGCGTCATAGCCAATGGATGACCCTACAATGCCTAACCACTTCTGCCGAGAAAATGGCACCAACACTGACCGATGCTGTATTCGATGGACAGTTGAAACCTGAAGTCGACCGACCTACACAACTGAAGCCTATGGTGGATATTTGCGAAGGATCGAATGCAACATAGTTAGTCACCATGTTTACTTTAATTTTGATTTTATTTTTGCATAAGTTGAGGTAGGTCGTTTAAACCTCCTCAACCATTTTTGTAATAATCTATTATTAGTTTCATAATTTTAGTATTTAAACCCCTCTCATGCATTTAGAGAGGGGTCCAGAATTTTATCAGAAACTCTCTTCAAAACATGCACTTTTGTCCCTTTGAGGAAGTTCTAGTGAAATATATGGAACATGATTTATTTTTATCTGACTTAGCATCTTCTACTGAAATTTCACTTTTGTACTCTTAGATGATGTTGAATAGGTTGAAGATTGATCAATATTGCTTAAACACATGAGTAGGACGTATTATAAATGGCACTTTTATCTCGTAATCCATTTTACTTGTATACTAAGCAATAATTTATTTTTAGAATTATTTATGTATAAAACTCTGAATTTCGATTATCGTTATTGCACTTTTGTATGATGATGATCTTTATTTTATGTTGAATATATGAATAGTTCTTTATGCGATATATTTCTCACAATCATTTCGGCTAACTCTTTATACAAACGATTATTGTTACAACGGATTCACTTCTAATCGTAATTGAATGATATTTATTACCAATTGCTTTTAGAAATTATTGTAGATCGCAAACATGAAGTTTATCCCGAGTATATTATGATTAGATAGCTTTTAGAAATTAAAAGTTAAATGCATTTGTGATTGATTAGTTTAGAGTAGATTACTGTTAGCTTAAAATGTTACTCTAAACACATCACACATCACCCCATTTAGCACAAGCATTAAATAGATTTGGAAACTGGTCCCATTATCCCCAGTCGGAGCCACTACTCCAAACAGAAAAGGAGTTGCTTTAAGGTCCAAACATTTTTGAGGCAGCGTTTTTCGAGGCTTCAACATTTTGGCGCTAGAAGGAGGCATGAACTGTGAATGGAAAGTAAATCCAAATTAACAAGCCATTCTAAGAGTAAAACTTCCTCACCCTCACCCACAACTTCTCGAAAGTCTTCCAAATTCCCTGACCTTAAGCGAGAAGTTGCACAGGGTATTATATAACCTGTTGTTGAAAACCTAATCGATCCAGAGCTTTCTTATCTTACCGAAGCCCCTGAAGTTCAATCTTTGATTCACAAATTACAGGGGATTTCGCTATCGCAAGAAGGATCTGAGATATCTCTGGATAGTGTTTCTTCTCAGTTCACTCCATCTCGGCCGTTAACTAGAGCAGGGAGCGAAAAGTTTGGAATACCTTTGTTCGAATTTCCTCTTCCAAGCCAGAAGAAAGCTAAGAGGACACCATCCGAATCTCACAGTGAGGTTTTATCATCATCTTCATCCATCCCATCTATACCTTCATAACATCAATCATCCATCTCACCACTCCAGATCGTGATTCACATAGGTACAGGAGCTATATCTTCCTCTCCCCAATCACCTTCAAACCCTACTACAACACCTTCCCCTACCCACAGACCAACAATGGCACAAAATCCCCCACAAAATCCTCCAAGGCCATGTACAAACCCAAGGGATGTTAGGATGGCTACTCCTTTACATCAATTACCAACACATCCAAAAAAATGGCTGCCCAAATTCAATCCTGATAATGGCCTATTGGCTGAAGAACATATAAATAATTTTATGTTGTCCATTAACTCGAATCAAGTGGAGGAGGAAGAAGCAGTTGTAAGATTATTCCCATATACTTTGTTGGGAGTAGCAGGATCATGGTACTTTTCATTACCATCAGGTTCTATTAATAGTTGGGATGCTTTTCAAGAGCAGTTTTTAACAAGGTTTGGAGATGATATATCTACATCTACCTTGATTAATGATCTCTCCAATTTGAAAGCTGAGCCAAGAGAACCCATAAAGGACTTCAACTCTCACTTCAATAAACTACTGAATAAAATACCAACGTCATCTAAGCCTAGCGATGAGGTCCAAAATGAGTTGTACATCTCTGCTCTGCCAACAAACACATCTATCTTTGTTCATAGAGCTGACAAACCAACCTTGGCAGAAAATATGAAAGAGGCAATAGCTATAGAAAAACGCATCCTAGTTGTTGAAAAGAGAAATGCATTAGAAGAACGGAGATCTAAGAAAGTAATCTTCAGAGATGACTCTAAGAAGAAACCACCGAAAGATCCTTTTGATCTTGAAGGGTTACAAAAAGTCCTTAATACCATGTCTAATGAAATGGTTGATATTAAGAAATAGGTAGCAGAGACTTCCTCTAAAAAGACTTTTAGACCATTCAAAAGGAATTATCTTGCTGATCCTAAAACTCCAAATTCCATATCAAATGTCGAGTCAGATGAGGACGAAGTTTCACCTAGCGAAGAACAAACAGATGAGGAGGAAGTAGCAGAGTTACAAGGGATGTGGGATTTTATACTTCCCGATGAAGAAACTCAAGAAGACTTACCTGTCGCTGCCCAAAGTAAAAATCCTGTCGAATTGTCACAAACAAATATGAAACAGAAGGCTTCAATGCGAGCCCCTACGGATAAAGTAATAGGTAAGAAATTTGTACCAAAATCCACTCAGACAACACCTACTCAATTGGATCCTTCTCCTTCATCTAAAAGTTTGATAGTTTATGATGAAATGGAATATAATATTATCAATGATATGAAGAAAACTAGGGCAAACATTACATTTCATGAGCTTAGTAAATTGAAACATCAACATAAGTTACTTTTGAAAGAACTTAAAGCAGTGCCTACTGCACCACTTCTTGTTGCCGTAATCTTGCAAGCTGCCCAAGAAATGGAAGACCCCCTAGTGCTTCTTTGAATAAAATAGATCCAACTGATATATCTTTAACTGTAGGAAGATCGAAATCCCACACTCCGTTGTTCCTTCTTACTTTTGAAGTCTTTAACAAAACATTACACATCTGTCTGGTTGATTTTGGAGCTTCATGTAACAGATTGCCTAGAATAGTTTGTGAGAAGTTGAATGTTCAGCCTCAGAAATCTGTTGTACGAATAGTTCAGTTAGATCGCTCTCAATTCGAAGTCGTCGGGGAACTTAATCAAGTAACCATCAGACTTTCATCAAACCCAAAGTTTTCCAAGTCATCGACATACTTGTCGCTGACATTCCTGAATTCTACGGTTTAATCCTTAGTAGAGACTGGTCAGAAAAACTTCGTGTTGATTTTGCAACTTATTGGTCTCACCTGTGGCTTCCCTATAATGGTAAACCAAATCAAATAAGGTTTGATCGCGAGAAAAATCAGAAGTTCATAGTGAAAGAATTAGAAGGAGAAAACGAACCAGTTTCATATAGCAAAAATATCATTAGAAATTATTCTGTAGAATCATTCCTAGGGAATTTCAATGCTCATACTTCACCTTTCTTAGAAAACTCTGTTGTCTCTCAAATTGAAAATTTTTCCCAAACAGACACTTCTAAATGTGTAAATTTTGTAGATAAGCCTGTAGTTAAATCTTTATTTTGGAAATTATTTTTTGATGGATCTAAATCCAATGATGGAGTAGGAGAAGGTTGCGTCTTAGTTAGCCCAGAAGGGGAGAAAACTATGCTAGCATGCAGACTTGAATTTGATTGCACCAACAATACTGCTGAATATGAGGCACTAGTTCAAGGTCTGTATAAGGCAATTGGTCTTAACGTAAAATACCTCCAAGTGTTCGGCGATTCAGAAATTGTCATAAAACAAGTAAGAAATACTATACATTGTTTATTAGGACACTTGAAACATTATCAGTCGTTAGTTCAAGCTCTGACTCTCCACTTTACTGCGTTTAATATCTCCCCTATCCCAAGACTCCAGAATGCTAGTGCCAATCTTCTATCTAATGTCGCTTCCAAGCTTATCCCTCCTGAAGATTATATCCCAGATCGATTCTCCATCGAATTAATCTTTAGGCCTTCCATCCCTGATAATATCATCAACTGGAGAGTCTTTAATAACGATCCGGATATCATAAGCTTCCTAACCTCAAAAGGCTCACACGACGACCAGATAGTTGATGAAGACCAGCATGATAACCAACTTAAACAAGAAACGATCATTAATGCTATACCAAAGTCCGTAGTTAAGTTGGAAGATTTATGTGACCTTAAAGACAGATTTAAACGATCTACTAATTCAAAACTTCAGAGTTCCACTCTGAGGTTTGAATTGATCAATCTTGGGACTGATTTAAAACCTCAAAACATTAACTTAGGTATAGGTCTTACGTCAAACAAAAAAGCAGCTTTTATAAGTTTGTTGAAAATATATAAGAGTATCTTTGCATGGAGCTATGAAGATCTCAAAACATACAACACTTCTATTATCCAACATACTATTCCTATGATATCTGACAAAAGACCCATTCAACAGAAATTGAGGAAAATCCATCCCAATTTAGAAAGTCAAATTAAATATGAGTTGAATAAACTACTGAAAGCCAAAATTATTTTTCCTGTTAGACATTCCCGATGGGTTTCCAATCTTGTCCCAATCAGGAAAAAGAATGACGATATTCAGATATGTATAGATTTCCACAACCTCAATAAAGCTTTCCAAAAGGACAATTTCCCATTACCTCCTATGGAACAGATTTTGCAATCAGTAGCAGGCTCTGAACTAATGTCTTTCCTGGATGGATTCTCAGGTTATAACCAAATTTTAGTACATCCAGATGACCAGCTAAAAACTACATTTAGGACAAAATGGGGCACTTATGCTTATTAGAAAATGCCATTTGGACTGATCAACGCTGGTGCTACTTTCCAGAGAGCCATGGATATAGCCTTCAAGGGTTTTGTAAATAAGTCAGTAGTGATCTACTTAGATGATATAACAATATACTCCAAAAAAAGCAGTAATCATCTAAGAGACTTAAAACAAATATTTGAACGTTGCCAAAGGTTTGGAATTTCTCTGAACCCCAATGAGTCTTTTTTTTGCGTTAAGTGAAGGAAAGCTCCTTCGATTCATTTTTTCCAAGCTAGAAATTCATATTGACCTTGACAGAATTAGAGAAAGTTCTGAAATACCTTTACCATATAACAAGAAATCAATGCAATCTTTCTTAGGTCAAATAAATTTTGTTAAAAGATTTGTCCCTGACTTCTCAAGAATTGTTTTACCTCTTCAATCCATGATAAAGAAAAATTCTTTGTTTAAATGGGGACATTCGAAACATGAAGCTTTGGCTTGATAAAACAAGCAATTATTAACGCCCCATCTCTAGCAACCCCGATTTTTTCCAATCATTTCATTTTATACACTTTTGCTTCTGAGAAATCATATGCGTCCATATTAACACAAAAAAATCAGGATAAGGTTGAAGCTCCAATCTCTTTCTTTAGCTCGAATTTGCAAGGAACTGAATTAAATTACTCAGATGTTGAAAAATAGGATTTTGCTATTTTCAAATCTATAAAACACTTTAGACCTTTTCTCCTCAAGACCCACACTAAAGTCATAGCACCCTTCTCAGCAGTAAGAAACCTTTTAATACAAAGGGACGTAGGAGAAAAGAGAGCAAACTGGGTCACTGCCCTAAAAGAATATGACATAGAAATTAAACCATCTAAAATTGTAAAAGGTCAATGTTTTTGCAGGATGTTGGCAGGCGCTTCAAATCTATCAGACTTGCAGCATTCAGGTGACGATGTGCAAATCTATGAGGTAAACCTCAATGACACCGAATCAAGGTACACTGATATCATATTTTACTTGAAAAATGGATATGCACCAACCCAATTGAACTGCACAAAGAAAAGAGCCCTGAGATTAAAAGCAAGACAATATCAGATTGTCAACGATGTACTTTTAAGAAGAAATTATGATTCTATTTTTCTTAGATGTCTTGAAAAATCTGAGGCAGAGAAGATGTTGCAGGAACTTCATGATGGACCAGTTGGTGGTCACTTTGACTGTGACACTACAGCACATAAAATCTTGCACGCCGGCTATTACTGGGCAACTCTGTTCAAAGATGCACATAGTTATGTAAGAAGATGTAAGGTTTGTCAAACAACTGCTGGAAGATCGAGAAAACCCGCGTTACCATTACAACCCGTCAACATCGACCAACCATTTGAAGAATGGGGATTGGATGTAATAGGTGAGATCATTCCTCATTCTTCTAAACATCATAGATACATTCTTATAGCCACTGATTATTTCACCAAATGGGTAGAGGCAATCCCACTGAAGGTAGCCAATTTAGAAAATATTATTGAATTTATAGATCAATTTATCATCACCATATTTGGCTTACCATCTGCTTTAATGTTTGATAATGCATCTTATTTTCCAGGAAATGCTATGATAGAATTTGCTCTTAAAAGAGGTTTTAAGCTTAAGTATTCGAAAAATTATTATCTACAAGGAAATGGATTGGCTGAATCCACAAACAAAAATCTCATTAGGATCATTAAATGTACTGTTGACCAAGGCCAAAAGAACTACCATAAATCTTTAGTGCTTTCTCTATGGGCAGATCGAATAACTCAAAAAGCCTCAATCAACACTTCTCCTCTTAATTTGGTCTATGGGAAAGAAGCAGTCTTACCAACAAACGTAGCCATTCCCGCCTTAGCCTTAGTTCAATTCATTGGAGAAACCCCTTCCTCATCTATGCAGGTTAGACAAATACAAATTCTTAAGCTTGAAGAGGAAAGGGAAAAAGCCAGGACCACGCATGCACATCATCAGCAGTTAGTCAAAGCCTCCTTTGATTCAAATTTTGTAGCTTCAAAATATTTCCAACTCGGAGACCTAGTGTTAAAATGGGATAAAGTCCATGAAGATAAAGGTAAGCATACCAAGTTCCAACAAATGTGGCTCGGCCCATTTTAGATTGTGGAACAGTTAGGCCCATCAACTTTTCTACTACAAGATTTATCAGGTAAGAGAGAATCTCTACTTGTTAATGGACAGGTCTTAAAGAAATACTTTCCATAGAAGATGATATCTTATGTTCACTGTATATATTATTGCCCATAGTTAAAATTTTCCTTTAGAAATAATAATACCAATTCAAAAAGCATTCACTTTTGGTTTTACAAAGGATAGTCTCTTTTCAATTTTGACTTTTCGCTTGTATAAGTAAAGATTTTTATGAAAGTAATCTTCACATATGAAATGTATAGTTAAGTTTGATTTCTTTTAAATTGACTGTCTTCCTCCTTAATTATCTGATTTTGATGATGCTTAACTTTAAAAGAGAAACTACTCCTTTATATTAGTCTAGAAAAGTATCTATACAAAGCAAAGTCTCTCTCCAAAAAGGCATCTCTAAAAACTCTACAACTGTCGTCCAGAAGCTCTTAAGGGGCCAATGATCCTCCCCACTTAGTCAGTTTTCATTTTTAGAGTGTAATTCTAAAATATACCTAAACTTAAAGGATAAGAGGTCTCATCAAGAGCCGGCTTACCATGATCATAAGATTATAACTGAACTGACATTACCAAAACTGCATATCAAAACAGGGTAATGGATTATGATTATAATAATCAAAAGATAAGGGGTCTCATCACGAGCCAACTTGTTCAGTTAAGTTATGAATCAAGTGAATGGCATTGTCAATGTTGGTCACCAAACCAAGACATTGTCCTTTAGGAAATACAGATGAAAAGCTGAAGCCACAAATGAATTACTTCAGAAAATAAATAAAGCAATAAGTATACTTACGAGCTTATCTTTAAAACTGCATTTTGATTTAAGTGGAATACTGGATCATTGCTGGTTAAAAGGTAACTCTGTCGAGGCTATGAACGCCTGCTGGCAACAGAGGCTCTACCGATGACAAAGAAGTAAACCAAAAATCAATCTGGGGAGAGACTCATGGCCTTATCTTTAAAAAACCAAATAAATACTGATGTAGACAATCTTACTTTTTATAAGAAAAGAATAGTCAAAAGAATGGCAGTTAGGCAAATGATTGTTTTATTATGACATCAATAATTCTTACCTTATATTCCATATAATTTGTTTTATTTTCAAAAATATATTTATTTTGGAAGTTTTAGAAATTTCAAAAAACCCTCAGAGATAATTGGTTCTTCCAAGTGAATTTCCAATTGTTATGGTATTCAACAACCCCCAATTTGTTAATGATAGTAGTTAACGTTACATTAACTAAATGGGGACCCTTTAAAAATTTTCATTCAAAAAACAAAAATTAGCGTTTAGTCATTTCTTTTATTTTTTGAATAAAGCAAAGATAACAATCAAAAACCTTTTTGGGAACTACTAAAAACTTACCTTTTCATATATAGCATGTCTAAAACCCACTAAAGGATCTTTTCTAAAAAACCTCCAAAATCAAGGAAAGTGTTTAAAATAAGGGCTCCATGGCCTAAATTATCATAAAATCCGACGAAAACGAAAGTCCTTAAACTTTTTAGGCTTAAGTATCACATCGCATATCACGACCCATAAAGAGCTCTCTCTTAAATACAATATAGCAAGATTTGTGATTTGCGAAACCGCGATGGCGCTTTGACTTTTATCGCATCGAATTTCGGGTATTCAAGCAAAAAATTTGTACTTACCATAAGGCGATATTGCAAAATGCGATTTGCGCCCGGACCCACACCTTAGAGTATTAAAAGCAAATATTTCGAGTCCATCAAAGTCTATTGCATCAGATAAACCTAGCAATTAACTATACGTGAAATAGCTAATTGATGGCTCGCATCTCGCATCTCGCAGACACATAGCAGGAGGTAAGAATGCTAAAAGGCACATCTTTTGATATTGCGATCTACGATATTTCTTCGCAAATCGCATAATCGCTATCATCGCAATATAATGGCTCGCCACCTTAGAAGACTTCATCCCATTTTTCGAAGCAAACATTTATGAGCAATAAAGCTAAGGGATAACGAATCATTACTGGGAATTAGTGGGAAATAACTGCATTTATGTGTAAAAAACCATTTAGCATGATACGATATCTTGTTACGTGCGTTCAAATAATGCTTCTTTTACCACCTTTACAAGCTATCTGCATTATTTCATTTTTACGTTCATCTTTGAATGTCCGATAGCTGTTGTTCTCCATTTCAGGAAAAACCCATAAAGCAAAGCGTTGAGAAAAATGGGGAAGAAAGGCAAGGCTGTAGTCTTTGAGAAGAAAGAGATGACTCCCCTGTTCACAGACACCACATGCAGCAGAGAGGGAGGAACCTCTACATGGGAGACTATGTACAACATACTGTAGGAGGAACAATTGAGGATTATGGAAACAAATGTTATAGTTGACGGACGAGATTCCTCAGACGTTTCGATGTTAGAGACGACTTGCTCGTTTTTGCACCGCATAGCCACTCGGTCGAAGATAATCCCTTATACTGAGATGGTAAAATGGGTTATCGATGAAGCAGATATTTCAGATAGAGAATTCAGGACGAGAAGCCAAGGGGTCATCAGATCTTTTACCCCGAACAATTTATGGCTTATGTACCACCTACTAGAGCCACAGGTCATCTACAACAGGAAATTGGTAGAAAAGTTTGCTAAAGAGAATAGTGACCCAGCGGATTGCACCTGCGCCTGGTCAAACAATGAAGAGAAAATCAAGAAAGACAAAAATGGTATGTACACTACTGCATCTATTTGTCCCCCTTATAGTTTTGTTGCGGCTATGTTATGTCGACTGTTTGGCAGACCTGATAGTACCAAGTTCTCCCCGGAGTGGTTGCAATTAATAGAAGTAGTCGTTAACGCAACTATCATGAATTGGGCCCAAATCTTGTCAGATAATTTAGCAAAAACAATTATCGAGTATAGAAAGAGAAGAAGTATTGCTTCGATGGTTTACCCTTCATTTTTTATGAGCGCCTATGTTATGGACTCTATTTGTTTTAGTTCAAAGTTCCCCATCATGGGATGGAAATGTACTGTTCTGAATCCATTTCCCATTCACGTGTACCATAAGGTCATGTGGGAATCCAATTTTCAATGACATTTTTTCAAGATTTTCCATGGAGTTATGCTCCCTATTTACAAGCGACTGTATAATCGAGACGCCCCCAGATTTTCCCAAGAAGCTGAAGTTGACATCCTCCCAGTGGCCAGATGGTTTAGGGAGGAAACTTTTACATATATCAGAGTTTTTGGTAGCATCACCTCAGCCCACATCCTCCCATACTATGTTCCAGATAAATTAATGGCTAGGGAGATAGCCTACGAGGCAGCTAGTGAAGGCGGAATGAGCCATACACTCAAAGAGTCAAAGAAGGCCATTTGGCTTGCATTCCCTGTAAAATGCAGAGAATTTGAACTACATGACCTAGGATAAGTGTTCAAAGAAGTAGAGAACACACTATCTTTGCAATTACCCAAATTCCCTGGACAACAGTATGACCCGTTTGGCACAATCAAGAATTTGACCACCATGGTGAAAATAAAAGTATTCACTAATGACAAGGATGCTTTTGATGATATATTTTTGCAGAAAAACACCTTTGCAGAGGTGAAACATATGGCACAACTACTTTTTGACCAAGAAGATCTGGAAAAGTTTTACAGTTACAGGGAAAAAAGGCTGGCAATGGTCCCATTGGACCAATTGTTAATTGAACCAATAAGGGAGCCTACTCCCAGTGTGACTATAAGAAAACTCCAAATTCGATTTTGGAGCAGATTCTCTAGAAAAATATATCGGGGAATCACGACATTCATCTTAGAATGGAAAAAGTAGAATCATCGAGGATACGACCCAATCTACACAAAAGATAGCTGAACAAGCTTCAGCTAGCAAGCAGGTTGAAATCCCTACTACCTCTATGCAACTAATAAAACCCACGGTAATCGACTTATAGGAAGAGTGGGATAATTTTAATAAAAGTCTCAATATAGAGGAACGAGTGCCATAGCTGCAAACGCTACAACAGAAGAAAGCTTTGGAGATTACAGTGGAAGAAACTGAAAATGAACCAGAAGTAGAGCATATCCCTGTTACCCCCACCTTTGAGATAATTCTGAAGATTTAAGGAATACCCCCTCTAGATCTATTCTATATCCCACAGCATAAGGCCGTGGTGAAAAGGCAAAGAAAGAAAAGAAAATTGGACTCTATAGCTATTACTACCCCCGAAAACAAACTAATGGATGTTCTATGGAAGGACTCGCCTGTTGATTCATCTGCCAACTTAACTAGACTCTCACAGTTTGCACACATTTATGCTACATCAACCATAGACAAAGCAACATAAATCCAAACGTTGCTTAGAGAAAAGGAAAATAAAATAACGTTGCTCGAGCAACAGTTACAACAAGTCAAATCCGACCAGCAGGTAGAGATACAGTTGGCCAAGCTTCAACAGGAATTTGAAAAGATGCAAATAGAACATCGAATCAGCTTAGCCGAGAAGTAAGCACAGGTGCAGGCAATAATTGATCTTCATAAATACAATCCAAAAATCGATCAATTTATTATCGAAGCACTCGGACTTAATTCCCAGTTGACACATCAGGTAGAATTACTGTGCCATAAGATTTCACACTAGAAATCTTATTGTGAAACAAGTGATACACTGACAAGTCAAGTCGTAGAAATGTGACTTGAATATGATGAGATCTTTAAAAATGTGTCTGATCACATCGCCTAGCAAAATACAGAGGAAGGGAGAAAAGCTGACCTGCCCAAGCTAGAAGAATCACATAAGGAAATTCTATTTGCAAGCTAGGATTCCAGGCTTAAGGAAGCAAAAAAGCAACAACGGACACGACAACAACAGCAAACATTATCATAGAAAATATCAATGAGAATTCACATGGTGCCAATCTAGTTGCAAAGTCCATTCCAGGGTTCCTTTCAGATGCGAAACAACTCGAAAAACAATGGAAACAGGCAGCGGAGGAAAAAGCAGAAGTGATAAGGCAAATGACCAGGCTAGGCTGGGAGGCATATTGACAACATTTGGGCAAGCCTTAAAGCCAATGAATGACCCTACGATGCCTAACCACTTCTGCCGAGAAAATGGCCCTAGCACTGAACGATGTTGTATTCGATGGATAGTTGAAAGCTGAAGTCGGTCGACTTACACAACTGAAGCCTATGGTGGATATTTTCGATTTGAAGGATCAAATGCAACATAGTTAATCACCCTGTTTACTTTAATTTTGATTTTATTTTTGCATAAATTGAGGCAGATCGTTTAAACCTCCTAAACTATTTTTGTAATAATCTATTATTAGTTTTATAGTTTTAGTATTTAAACCCCTCTAATGCATTTAGAGAGGGGTCCAGAATTTTATCAGAAACTCTCTTCAAAACATGCACTTCTGTCCCTTTGAGGAAGTTTGGGTGAAATATATGGAACATGATTTATTTTTATCTGACTTAGCATCTTCTACTGAAATTTCACTTTTGTACTCTTAGATGATGTTGAATGGGTTGAAGATAGATCAATATTGTTGAAACACATGAGTATGACGTATTATAAATGGTACTTTTATCTAGTAATCCATTTTACTTGTGTATTAAGAAATCATTTCTTTTTCGGATTATTTATGTATAAAAGTCTGAATTTTGATTATCGTTATTGCACTTTTGTATGATGATGATCTTTATTTTATGTTGAATATATGAATAGTTCTTTATGCAATATATTTCTCACAATCGTTTCGACTAACTTTTTATATGAAACGATTATTGTTAAAATGGATTCACTTCTAATCGTAATTGAATGATCTTTATTACCAATTTCTTTTAGAAATTATTGTAGATCGCATAAATCAAGTGTATCCCGAGCATATTATGATTAGATAGCTTTTAGAAATTAGAAGTTAAATGCATTTGTGATTGATTAGTTTAGAATAGATTACTATTAGCTTAAAATGTTACTCTGAACACATCACACGTCACCCCATTTAGCACAAGCATTAAACAGATTGGGAAACTGGTCCCATTATCCCAAGTCAGAGCCACTACTCCAAACGGAAAAGTAGTTGCTTTAAGGTCCCGATCGGGTGGTTTTGCTCATGTTGAGGCAACGATTTTCGAGGCTTCAACACATCCATGCTTGTTTAGGGCTTAGTGATCTAGTGAGGATTGTGGTGAAGCTTGGTTCTGTTGATGAGGGTGAGGTCATTTAGCCTCGGGAAGCCCTGGCTGATTTTGGTTATGAGTCCCACATTCATGCTTGGAATATGGCACGGGGATAATTGGATTAAAGAGACATTTGGTTCAACCAATCTATGGTTAGGTGGTACTGGGAAGTCCCAAACTTGGTTAGGTTATGCATCCATTAATAAGGATTTATTTTCCATGGTATTTCATGTGTAATTGTACTAGTTCATATGTGGCATTTATGGTTGTCGTATCCTTGTTATTTTTGTTGGTTATATACTGGTTAGAACATGTTTTGTGACAATGATAATGTATGCCTATCATCATGTTTTGATTTGTAAATGAATGAAAAATGAATAAATGACCTAATATATGATAATGTAGCTAATGTGATAATGCATCAATTCTTCTTAATGAATCTCATATATGTATGAAACCCCTATGCTCAGATATGATTTTGTGACCTGTAGATTACAGTTTTGTGACATGTTTGACGAAATGTCTGTCATGGATAGTAGGTATCAAATTAAGTACTTGTACAAATGTTTGCATTAGTACCTTTTTTCCATGTTATTTATCATTCCTAAAGTTTTAATGAAGTTCTGGGTAGTGGCCTGAGTCCTGTCCCTGAAAAAGTGGCACAGATTATGGGGTCACTAGTACAGAACTAGCCGAAAAGGTCCATAATCACTAGCTTTCCTTACTATGGGAGCGACTGAAGGCCTATAGTCGCATGCATGGATTGTCGAGTGACAAGGGTGTTAGATTGGTGAAAAGTTAAGTTGCCTCAGCAATTGGTCACCTAGAAGGGTCGATTGGCTCCTAGAGGTTCTGTAGCATGTGTGGAAGGTAAGATTGTTTGTATTCCATTGGTTCCACTTCCTTAAGGTGACCTAGGAGGTTGAATCACATCATAGTAGCATCTCGTCACATTTTTACCCCAGTGAACCGAGTAGCTTGTGTAATTGTTGTTGGGTTGTATTGTATTCTTTCCATGACTAGCCCACATAGTTAACCGGGGGGTTAGAAGGGGGGTGGACCCCCCCCCTTCGTCGTGCCGATTGTGTAGCGGGGGTTTAAAAGGGGGTTTAAGGGGTGCAGGTAATCCCACTCTATGGGGTTCGAGGCAACGCCCCAGAAAATTTTGTTTTTGGACCCTATATTAGGTGGGGTAAACCTACCTATGGTTTTGTGCATGATTTTTTGCACATGTTTTTGACGCGATGGTTTTCGGTCCATGGTATTGGATGCTTCGGCATGTATAAATATATATTGTAACATTGAAAGGAACATAATGAAAAATCAAGCTGGTAGTCTCGGTTTTGGGATCCAAGGGAAAATCTCTGTGTATATGTGTTTTATGTGTTATGCTCTCGCATTGTTTATTTTCTGTGTTTTAGAATTCATATGTAGGTAATTTATGTACGGGGTTAAAACCTACAATTGTGGAAGGAGGGTGTTACATAGTGGTATTAGAACATGGTTCACACCTTGGACTGGATGGGCGGTGTGTTGGTTATGCATTCATGTCAATTACATATGTGTTCCTTATACTTTTGGTCTATTTGCTTATTGTACATGCATGGTGGTGGTCATGGTTGTAGTGGTGTTGCCATGTGAAAGTTGATGGTGTCGTTGTTGGAGGTGGTCATCATGAGTGTATGTTGGTTATGGATTGTTTATGTATGTCAGTTCTTGCATGTTGTTATGCATAAATTGATATGGTTGTAATTGCCATGCATGAGGTCATGGTATGTGGTTGGTATGGTCATGTAGTGATGACTCAATTTGGTTGAAATTATGATTATATGCTAATATGATTATGATTATACATGTATTGTGTTAATCTAGTTGATCTTGTAGATGAGACATCCTCCCCTAAAACATACTGAGGTATGTTTATTATGTTATTTTTTTGTCTTATCTGGCATGATATACTTTCAGGAAAGAGAGGAAATATGACTTGAAAGATGGTAGACCAGAGTTCACAAGACTCTCCCTATGGATCATATGAGCAACGTGGTGGTGGGAATTCTTTTGACTTAGATGACACATTAATAAGCTTGAAGGAAGAAATAAGGATTTGCAAGGCCGATAATGACAGGATCATTCAAGCACAGGAAAAACATGTAGAGGTTAATGCAGTAATGCTTAAGATTTTGTTAAAATTGCAAAGACAAGGACCACTTTGGATCATCCAGTGGTAGGAGGATATTACTAATGGGGCATTTGGAAATAAGTCTCATGGTGGGCACATGTTAGATAGAGATGTCACGATCAGAGATGGCAGGCTCTTGGATACTCCAGATAGGAGAGGTGATGGACACACGTACTATTCTAGTTTTGGTTCTGAAATGCACTATGATCATCATCGTTAACATCCTTACAGGATGAGTGACAGGGGATATTTTTTGGATAAGTTTAAGAAATAAAAGCCAGCTACCTTTGATGGATATTTTAAGAAGTCGGAGGATGCAAAGGCTTGGTTAATTGTAATTAAGAAGTTCTTTGAACTTCATGAGTACACAGAGAATATAAAGGCCATAATAAATATTTTCAACCTCAAAGGGAAAGGAAACATCTGGTGGGAAGATGTGAAGTGAGTGAATATGTGGATTTGCCCAACATTTGAAGTTTATATTCCTCTCTTAGAATAAGTACATCAGAGATATGTTGAATAGGTTTGGCATGGCTAAGTGCAATTCTTTAACTACTCTAGTGGAACAAAATTTAAAGCTCATATCCATTGAAGGAAAATGATTTGAGGATGCAAAAAAGTATAGATAGTTCGTAGGAAGTCTCAACTACCTGACTACTACTAGACCATCCATTTCATTTGTTGTTGAAATCCTCTCTAGGTTCATTTCTTCCATATTTTATACCCTTAAAAGTGCTTCATTTTCAATTGCACTTTCTTGATGTAACCTCCATATTTCTTCACTTGTTGCTACTGTGATTTTTCTTTGTCTTCTTTTATATTTCATCTAAAAAGCAATTTAGGCTTTCAGAGCCTATCTTCTATAGCTTCCTCCTGAAATATTCATTCACTCATGGACTACTACCACCACTCTTCATCTTCAAACTATGAACATTGCTATGCTTCTTCTGCTCCATATTCCTGATCTTCTTTCTGCCATATTTATTGATAGTAGAATTTGATCTCTTCTTGAATCCATTGTTGAAAGGTTATTTTAATGCTTTCTTCTTCATATTCAGAAACTTCCATGCCCTTTCCTACATCTTTTTCTTCATCTTCTCTTTCAATTGTAACTTTAACTGGATTGTTTTTCTATCTACTTGCACACTTGAAATCAATGCTAAAAACATCTTCATTATGCTTTGTAGTGAGAGATTTCTCTACTTCTTCTTTTTTCTCTTCCTCTTCAACTTCTTCTTCTCTCTCTTTTTTTATTTTTATTTTTTATTTTTATCTGTGTGGTTCACGGGCACCCTTGGTCAGTGAGAGGCCACTATGTCCACGGTAAGAGAATAGGTTGATAGAGGGGGATCAAGCCTTTCAGCTATTGCAGACCTGACCCCAAGGGCTTTTGGGGATTGATCCTGTGACCTCCCATTTGGCGAGGCCCCGACTTGATCGATTGAGCTAACCCTTGGGGCTCTCTTCCTCTTCAACTACATTAAGGTTATCTTCCATTGTTTTGTTGTTAGTGGATATTCTCATAAAAAACTCATGAATCACTTTATCCTATTGTTACACAGTATTTTGTCACCGGCCCCGCATCCCCTGATCCTAGATAGAGTCGGTCCTTGAATGACGTCTGCTCTTTGTCATATACCAAAATATGTGTCCAAATCTTCCATATTACTCAAGAAGATTGCCTAAGATCATTAATCCTGACGTTGACCCCTTTTTGCCCATGTTTCAAGATCATCACAGGACATCAGTATCCTGCCTGCGAAAATAGCCCAGAATGAACTAACGCCTCGCGATGTCGTCTATGAGTCTCAGCGTTTGACCTGCGACAACTCAGATATGGCGAATTAGTTCAAATAGAATGCTTCTGGGTGGTTCTGGAGCTGGTTGTTGGGTCAAAGAAGTTTTCCTCTCCTCATTTGAGATGGTGTTTCTCCTTTTGAGTAGCCTCCTATGAAGATAAGGTTCCTCTCCCCTCATTTATGGAGGCTCCTCCTCTTATAAAAGCATCCTCCATGACTATGATCAGCTAGTTCTTAGTTAGCTAGTTCTTGGTTTGTTGGAATGATAGCTTACAGTTTGGATTGCTGATATCCTAGCAATAGCTTGTGAGTTATGAGAATAGCTTTTCATGTTGTGGATTGGTAGTGTGAAATGGTTTTGTAAGAAAGAAGCCTGGTTGTGATTGCCTTAGTTTCATACTTGTGATTTTGGGTGAGAGAGAGTCATCAGCCTTTCTAGGAGACCTTTGAGAGTGAATGCTTATGGAGACATACTGATCGGACCCTTCAAGGAAGCTTGCGATGCCAAGGCGTGGTTGTAAGCTTTACTGTTGTTTATATTAATACAATCAATGGTTATTTTCTATATCATGTATGAAATGTATGTTGATAGCTTATGGTTTCTTGACTATATAAGTAGAAAGTTCGTTGTTGTGCTCTATTATGTGTTTTGTCATTTTCATATGTTGTTTCAGGTGAATCATTCATTAAGGAGAAGAAAGCGATAGCTGAAATGACGTGATGAAGACTTCATCAAACATCGATATAAGTAGGCCTCTTCAACGATAACTATTTAAGGGATTAGCTATTGTCTTTGTCTTGCTGTGACTAGACCCACTCTAGGGCTAGAGGGGTTGTCTTTGTCTACAGAGGGAACTTACCTGCATCACAAGTTGGCGACTCTGCTGGGGACTGATTTGTGTGTTGTCTCTTGATTTTTCTCTTGTTGTTTTTGATTGGATTATATAGTGTCTCTTTGTTTTAGGACTGAACCATCAGTGATTTGGATCACTTGAGTAGATTTGGTAGTCCACCTCATTGTCTGAGTGATAAGCCTGGTGTCTTTACATTGTTTTTGCCTTGTTTTCCCTATTTACTGAGATTACTACTATTTAATTCCTAATAGCTGCGATGAATCGCTCCTGTCCTCTTTACCCTCACTGTACATCGCGGATATCTTGTCATATAGCTGCGACAATTCCTGAAATCGGATCGTCGCTGAGAACATATGTACCGTTGCGACGATGTCGCTCAGTTTCCCGTGTTGTGCTTGCGACGATTAGCGATCATCTCATGTTGTCAGTGTTGCGTCTGCGACGATTCCTGTAGGGTTAATTTTTACAGTCCTTCTTGAATAGAACAGTGTAGCTTGTCCTTTGTTGTTTCTTTCACCTTGTTAAGCTTGTTTTGATTATGTTTATTGAGGCATGTCATTCTTGCTTCCATTTGTATGAAATTTGGTTTTTTGGACTGTGTGACCTAGGTCTTTAGGGTTCAGGCAAGAATTCGTTGGTTTTGGGTTGCTTGTCCTTTCAAGTTTCTAAGCTACATCTGCAACAGTCTTATTGATTTGTTTGAAGCTGTTCTCTTGCTACTTGCCCATATTCCCGGTTGATCCGTACTGATTGGTCATCAAACTAGCTTGTTGTGTTGATTTGATTTCCATTCGTTATTGAACAATAGATTACATTTTCCTTTTGATCATTTAGGCTGTGCATTAGGTTTTTTGTTATTTATTCCAAAAATAAAAAACAATTGCACTCATATAGTATACGAAAATGAAAGCATGTTTGCATTAGTAGATTCTTTATGATTAGGAATTGAAAAGCAAAATTCAAATCTTTCATTTTTCGTCATAGTAGTTGCAAGATAAGTGCAAATTAATGCATTATGTTTCCTATTGGTTGATTACTTGCTTGCACTGTTGTTCATTCATTTGCTTTTTATTGTCTTCGTTCACTTGGAAATGAACTCCTTACCCCCATTTAGGTAGTCATTCATCGAAAGGAATGTTTTTTTTTCCTCATCTAGTTGCATTCTAGGAGTGTTAAAGATACATTCGATAAGGCCTTGAAATCGAGACTTAATTCAAGATCAACTGTTAAAATCTATTTAATGAACTTAAAAACGCATTGGAACCTAACGCTCACATATCTAGAGGTCTAGGCTAGAGACGTGTTCCAGCGTCGTTAAACCTAGTTCCTATTGTTCTCACTAAGGTTGGGTGATTCCTCCTATTGGGGTGCAATATATGCTAGTACGGATTTGTGCTCCCCATATCGTCGCGTATATATTAGGAGACCCCACTAGGTTATCATCCTATTATCCATAGGAAGCCGAGTCTACCGCCTTACAAATCGTAACGCACCAAACACAACATTCAGGAAGATTGACTACTGTATGGAAAGTCCTTGGTCATTTCTCTTTCATTTTATTACCAAGGTGTATATGCAATTTTACGATTTGTCTGGTAAACCTCTTGCCTAGAATTCCAGAGCAATCACTTTCGTTCCTTTTTGACTCTTTAAAAGTAAAAGGATCATCTGAGCACTTGTCCTTTCAGGCTCATTAAAATTCAAAGGCGACTAGAGTCATCTTTAGCTCCTTTTCTTGACTCTTTAAACATGAAAAGGCAAAGCTTCGTTCTAGCATCATAAAATTCATTTGTCACGATAACGTTTTACCTATTAATCTTGGCCTCATTATGATCAGATCTTGACAGATTTTCTGCAACCTTATTGATTATATCTTTTGTCGTAGACCTTTTGAGCTAAGCCATCCTGGCAGACTCACCGATTCTATCCTCTTTACCAAGCGACAGAGACTCTGCATCTCCTGTCTCTTTTGAGGTATCGGCTGTTGGTGGTACCCTTCCTATTGTTCCAAGTGTTCAGCCTCTTGACTCTAGTGGCTTCGGGAGAGGAGCCTTTTGATATCGATTAGACTCCTCTCTACGAGTATTTAGACGAGGAAATCCCGTCTACTCCTCCTGGTGTTTCGATTGCAATGTCTTCTTCTAACATGGATGAGACGAGTCCCGTTAGCGGCGAAGAGAACCTTGTTTCAAGTGGAGGACTTCCTTTTCCTCGGGAAGGTTTCCCTTTTAACACTGCTCTTGGCATGTCATTACCATTGCGCTATCATGCTTTGTCTGACATCATTGGTTCCACATCTCTAAATCGAAGCTCTGTGTGGTCTCGTACTGCAACCCCGACTTCAGGGCCTTTCATGGCTTTGACTTCCACACCTCAGACTTAGGTCACGTCAGTCACGTCTGTTCCGTCAATGCCCACTGTTTGTGTGGCCTCTACAGCTCCTTCCATTAGTGCAGTTACTGCATCCTCGGTGGTTACTACTATTACCGGTCCCTCTTTTTAACTCGTTAATGGTGGTCTTTCATCCTTGGCGTCTGGAGTCATTCACCCTATGGGTAATATACCCCTTTCTTCTGGTTCCATTCCGGTAGGATGGTCATATGAGAAATACATTTTTTCTCTTTAGAACCTGAATCATAACCCTCTGGGCTCCCAACTGCCTTCCTATCTGCATAACCCGTTGCACTATTATGATCCCCGAGGGGCTCATATTTATCACACTGGGTCCCTCCCTCTAGAGCCCACAATTGAAATTTTTGTTCTGCTGTCGGTTGCCTGGAATCACACCACTTATCATGGCCAGCAAGGCCAACCTTTATAAGGGAAGCCTTCCGGTTTGCAAGGGCAACCATTTCAGGGACAACCTTTGGCCTCCACAGGTGCCACTTTTGTTTATTTAGGGAAACCTTCTTGTCAACCAGGTTAACCTCAATTCTAGCTAGGCCAACCTGTTGCCCAGTAGGGTCAACCTTTTGGATAGCTAGGTCAGCCTTTGTTTCAACCAGGCCAACCCGTTGCCCAACAAGGTCAAGCATCTAGTCAAGTAGGACAGCCCTAATTCCAGCAAGGTCAACCTGTTGTCTAGCTAGGTCAACCCTCTGGTCAAATGGGCCAGCCTCCATTTTAGCAAGGTCAACCTATCATCCAGCAAGCTCAACCTTCTGGACAAGTAGGTCAACCTCAGTTCCAACAAGGCCAACCTTCTGGACAAGTAGGTCAACCTCAGTTCCAACAAGGCCAACCTTCTGGTCAGTTGGGTCAGCTCTAGTTTAAACAAGGACATCAGTCTAGTCAAATTAATCCACCTCTCAGTCAACTGGGTGTTTAGACATTTGCTGGTTCTCAAGCACCACCCAGTTTCAAGACTCAGGCTGGACTCCAAGCTCAACTCGGTCTCCAAACTCAAGTTGGATTTCAAGCCAAACCTATTTATCAAAGGCAACCTAGGCCTCAGGCACAATTTGGACCTCAACCACAATACGGTCTCCAAGTACCTCAGCAACCCGAAGGAAAACCTCAGGGTGCTATGTATCAAAATTATTAGCAACCACATGTCAATCCTTATCAAAATTTTCAACAGCCATATGCTGCCCTTGTTGGTCAAGCTGGTAACCAATGGTTTGTTGGTGGTCAAAATCCGGGACAACAACCAGGTTATGGCATTAACCCGCCCAACTATAACCCTTATGGACAAAATCCGTGGGGGCAACAAGGCTCTGGTTGGAACCCTAATGCTAGCCCTTATCAGAGGCCTATGATGTCCTTTAACCCTCAATTACCTTTTCTTGCAACTTTGGAACTGCCCAATGTGTCCAAGCTGACAAATGACCCTATCCTTCATAATCCGTATTGGCCACCAGTTTCGACTGAAATTCCTGGTGATTGCCCTAAATTTGATGGTAAATCTGGAGAGGATCCCCAAGTGCATGTTATGACTTATCACCTCTAGTGCTCATCTAACTCATGGCTTGATGATTTTGTCTGCCTCTGTCTTTTTCAAAGGACTCTTACTGGTTCTACTACGAAATGGTATATTGAGCTTACCCGTGGAACTTTCCAAGACTTCAATTCGCTTGCGATGGCTTTTCTTACCCATTTTAAGTTACCGATTCGTTATGAAACAGGAACACATCTCCTTACTTCTCTGAAACAGGACATGGCTACTCACATCTCCGATCATATTCATGAATGGAGAAGGCGACACTGTTTGATTAAGTTCTGGATCCCTGATCAGCTTCTGACTGACTGGTTTACCACCTCTTTTGTCAGTTTGATAGCCCGAGATATTGCTATGGGGGCATGTGTTACTGAAGAGAAAGCTATCGCGTATGCTCAGTATCTTGATTTGGTTTATTCCCATTTTGGCACGCTTTATGATGTCTTGCCTGATGCTCCACGACCTAGAACTTCTAAATCTCTATTAATGCCTTCCGTTGACGATGTTATTGGTTCATTGCTTCATGTTCTCGAAAGTCTTCCACGACTCCTCCGAAGAAAAAAACTAATGCTCCTAGTGAAAATGCTTCTCAGTCCACATCTAATACTAGTAAAACCTCCGAAGTCAATGTCGTTCAGTCCACCGTGGCAGATAAAGCTTCAAAAGGTAATAAGAAGGGAAAAGGTAAAAATAAGGCCGATCCACCGAAGCAAGATCCTCCTAAGCCTCCTGTCGATGACAGTTCTAAATGCAAACCTAAGTATCCTTGTCTTATCTGTGACGAGGATCACTGCACTAAAGACTGTCCTAGACGATCTGAAGTTAGTCGTTTTCTTAAGGGGACTCCAGGAACTCCTGTTGTACTTAAAGAGCCTTGTCCCTCCCAGCAAAATCAAATGGTGGTTGATCAACCTCAGTCCTCTTCCACTTTTGGCTCCCAAGTTTTTATGGCTGGGACTATCCCTATTCATATGAGTACTCGAGCTAAAGAATATCCTCCATCTGCCGGCAAGGAACTTGAAGTCCCTTCGAATGTTCCTTCATCCAGGTCTGGCCCATATTGAATGACCCAGCACCGAGTCTATCATTCGACCTCCTACTAAGAGAGTTCTCCAGAAATCTTCCTATAACCCCAATGCTCGTGCTGCGCAGCACTACAGTATTGTTGAAGACTTAGCCCAAGCTCCTTTGGCTATGTCTGCTTTGGAAGTTCTCCAGAGTTGTCCCCCCCAATGGAAGTCTCTGCTATCAACCATTGGTGGCATTGACCCAGCTGATTCAAAATTAATTACATTTGATCTTGAGAACCATGTGCCGCAATTTCCTCATGAAATTGCTTTTCTCATTCAAGTCATCATTAACTTGAAGAATATTCATCATACTGTTATTGATGAGGGTGCCTCCACTTGCATCATGTCTGTTTCTTGTTGGAAGGCCATCGGCTCCCCGTCTTTGAGTCAATCTCCTAATAATTTGGAAGCCTTTGATGAAAGAGATTCTTGTCCATTTCGTATTCTCCCACGCTTTCCTATCACCCTGGAAGGGAAGACTGTTGAGGTTGAAGTCGAAGTTGTTAACGCTAATTTGACTTACAACCTTTTGTTAGGGAGAAGCTGGACGTATGTTATGCATACCGTGGCTTCATCGTTATTTCGTGTACTTCGTTTAACTCATCAGGGGAAAATCATCACGGTCGATTAGTTGTCTTTCTTCGCTTCCTCTTCCTGGGATGGCAATGTTCCGTTTGTGGAGCATACAAGTATTCCCTATGAGAGTGTGGGTGTTGGACTCTTTAAAGATCTTTCCCTTATGGGTATTTTTTCACTCCCATCTCCCAATATCGCCTCTGTTAATATGATTTCTATCAATCCTGATCCTTGGGTGACTCCCCTCGTCGATCAAGTAGATTCATGGGGTGAGGTTATGCCGTTGAGCCCTACCAAGCTCAACTATGTTGAAATTGTTTCAACTTCGGTTTCATCTTTCGACTCTGCTCCTTTGAGTAGATCTCTCGACATGTATGTGCAATCCCCTTGGCTTGGCAACCTTGTTTCTCCAGATCTGTTACAAGATACATTTCCTGATGAAGCAATTCTTGAGACTATGTCTTTTGAGGATTCTCCGTGGTTCGATCATCACCACCGTTCTTGTCTAGGTAAGTTTGCTTTCTATATTCCTTCTCAGCCGCTTCAGACACCTATCCTAATTCATGAGGTTTTTTCTGAGGGACATATGGGGAATATTACACAAACCATTCCCATCGACATCTCTGTTAAACCAGGGATTGTTGAAAATATTCACATTGGAGTTACTTGTTTTCCTGAGGAGATCCAGCTTTACACCAACCTTTTCTGCGAGTTTCGTGATGTGTTCACCTGGTCATATGAAGAAATGCCTGATATTGATCCAAGTATTGTGGTACACGAGATACCTACGTACCCTGGTGCAAAGCCAGTTCGACAACGTTTACGCCTTGTGCACCCAAGAAAAGCCGCGACCATCAAAGGAGAAGTTGAAAAACTTCTCAAGGCAGGGTTTATTTATCCTATCCCACTAATAGACTGGGTATCTAACATTGTCCCTGTGACCAAAAAGCAAGGCACTATTAGGGTTTGTGTTGATTATTGTGACATCAATTGTGCATGTCCGAAATATAACTATTCTACTCCCTTCATTGACCAGCTTATCGACGACTGTGCTGGGAGTGAGATATTCTCTTTTATGGATGGCTTTCTTGGTTACAACCAGATCAATATTTCACCTGCTGATTAAGAAAAAACTGCCTTCATCTACCCGTGGGGTACTTTTGCTTACAAAAATCTCCCTTTCGGCCTAAAAAGTGCCTGTGCCACTTTCCAGCGAGCAATGTCCTATGCTTTTCATGCCATCCGTCACATTGTTCAACCATATCTGGATGATCTTCTGGCTCATTCAGCTAAACGCTATGACCATTCGAACCACCTCTGCCAGTTTTTTCTTCGCTGTAGACATTATTGTATTCGTCTCAATCCGCATAAGTGTGTCCTCTGCATTGAATCCGACAGACTCATTGGATTTGTCGTTTCTAAAGAGGGCATTCGTCTTGATCCCCTCAAGGTCGAAGCTATACTGAATCTCCCGCCTCCTGCTTCTTTGCATCAGTTGTAGAGTTTGCAGGGAAAAGCCAATTTTCTACATCATTTTATCCCTAACTATGCTGAGATTGCTAAAGGTTACACGTGTCTCCTTAATCATGACACTCCATTTATTTGGGATGACATCGCCCAAAGGTCATTCAAGCAACTTAAGACACTTCTTGTTTCTACTCCTTTCTTGTGTCCACCCAACTATCATCGTGACTATTCACTTTATCTAGCTGCTGCTGATAGTACTATTGGTATGGTTTTGGTTCAAGACGACGACAATGGTTCCGAGCACGTTATCTATTATCTTAGCCGCAACCTTCTCGACACTGAGACTCGTTATGCTTATGTCGAGAAGCTCGCCTTGGCAGTTTTCCAAGCTTTCCAATGCTTTCGTCATTATATTCTATTGTGTATGACGACCATGATTTCAGATTGCAACCCGATGACCTACATTTTGTCACCTCAATTGCTGGGGAAAAAGTACTCGAAATGGATTGTTATCCTTCAAGAGTTCGATTTGGAGTTTACCACTGCCAAGTATAAAATGTCACTGGTCTTCACTAAGTTGATTTGCTTGTTATCGTCTGCTTCCTCTCCCTCTCGGATAGAGGACCACATTCCCTTGCGGGCTATCTCGTCCTCGGCCTCTCCACCCGGGGGTGGTAAGTCAATCTCCCTGTCGACCCTCTGGGCGATAGGAGATAGACCTACGAGTCTCTCCGGTCCAACATCTACAAAGATTGAACATAATAATTAGAACATATATATTTAAAAACCGAAAACATTACAAAAGCTTTGAAGATCAAACTGAGTATTGTACCTCTCTCGTCCCACTATTCTCCAAGAGGAAGCAACATGTTTGGATCGCCCCTGAAGTCCATCCCAGCGTATGACCAATCCTCAACTATGACTTGTTGATGGTTCATCCATTCAACAAATTCTGGACCCCACGATACAGACTGGCCATCGCCTCCTCGCAGCATCACGAGAGCCCAACGTGTAGTCCGTGTCTGTCGTGGTCCTGGCCATCCCACCATCACGTCCTGTCTCTGGAGGATTGGTACTCGTTCCAACATGAGCGGTATCAAGATTGAACCGTAGCTGAACTGTTTTCTCTCACCTCGATGGTACTTGGTTAGTTGTCTCTTTATATTGAGAGACACGGCCTTAGCCTAGTTAAACATGGTAGGATTCAAGCAGTCTTGGGCTAACTGTAGTTGAGTCTTGTTCACCTCATGCTGGGCTTGGGAGCCAGTTGCTCTAGTAATGTTTAACAAAAATACCCGCAACGACAAACCCTTAACAGTGGAAATATGTAACTTTCCACTTGTTGATGATTTTCGTGCTCCTGGGGGGCACACCCTTGCAATAAGTGTGTCCAAAGAGTCTCCAGTAACCCAAGTTCCCACCATGCGGGGCATCTCTCCTCTCCTTGAAAACCCAGTCAAAAAGTAGATATCCGTGGCATCAAACTCAATTTCTTGCCTGTGGATTATGAATTTGCCTTTTGTTGGATTCCATGCTCGGATCAAATACTCTAAGAGATCCATTTGTGCTCTCAGAAGTGGTGTCAGGAAGAATTTTAACAACCCACAGTTTCGCAAGATGTTTAGACACTGAGGATCTACCATTCCCATCACATCATCATTGTCATGAGTACGTTCTTGCCATACAAAAGCCATTTCCTGTCCCTGCATGCACAAACATACCTTTTTCAAATGCCATCCATCCATTTTCATCCTTTGAAATTGCTTATAAATGAAAATTTTTTGGTTCCGGCACTCATCGTAGCTATTTTTAAAACAGCTGCAACGAGTCAATTTTCACAGTGTAAAAACTTTTGGGTCATTAGAGGTGTACATAAATCTCTTGCGACGATCCCGTTTTTGCACAGTGTAAATTTCTCTGTTGTCGCAATCTTGAGAGGGAAACTTGCAACAACCGAGACAGACTTTTAATCCAAAAAATCGCTCTAAACCATGGTTCAAAACATGAAATTGAGTCCTATTTTGGCATAAAAACATAGGAAAGGTTATGGCATTTACCTAGAAGTAGCGTGACGAGCAATGGATCCATGAGCCTCCTAGAATCGGTCGCAAAATTTCATGATGTATGCAATGGTAGAATTTTTTTTTACCACAGTAAAAACACAAGTAAATAGATTTTTTACCAAAGTGTTCCTTTTATAACCTTTTTTCAAAACTTAGGGTTTTCATTTGGATTTTGAATTAGGGTTTTGATCTATATTTGCGAATTTTTGTGAGACAAATCTTATGCTTGAGTTTTCTTCTGTAGCAACAGGTGTTTCGAACACTGGCGGTGATCGATCCATGAATTATATACTCAATAAACACCGAAAAGTCCTTTCTGAGTAAACTTTAAGCTCTTTTCTCACTCTTGAAACGTGAAAATATTGTCGAGATCTTGTCGTTTTGAGCTTGTTAATGGTTGCGAAATGTCGTGTATCCAGTAAGTTTTTTACTTTTTCGGACTGGAATAACTATTCACGAAAAGTACTTCTTGACTGAAATGGTCGAGCAGTTCTCTCGAGTATTGTTTTCTACCTTTTTGCGCTCAAGAGACACAAACATACGAAAAGGGCCCATCTGGAGTCTTCTTTTCCGTGTCTTTTTCAAACTCTCTAAATATGAAAAAGACTTTGAGTTTTCCCTATGTTGGACTTGTTAAACCCTGACGACATTGGACTCGTCGCCATGATGAGACTCGAGCTTCTCCTCCCTAGGGCTTGTTAAAATTTCACTAGGTTGGATTTGTCTGAAGGGAAAAATTATATTGCAAGCATATGCTATCCCCTTCAAGCTTGTTTTTCAAAAATAATTTGGGTATTCGCCAGCAATGGTGGGGGAAAATTTGGAAATATTCTGTTGATTACCTACGGCAGCTTGTTGCTCTTGAACATCGACACTTTTTGCTTTTTGTCGGGTTTGGGATATTCTCACTTCGTCATTGGTCTTTTGGGATTTGGGTTCTTCATTTTTCCTTATTCCATTAGATCCCTGCTATCCCTGCATGAGCGTCAATCCCTTGGTACCAAAATGCTGCCACATTCCAAAGTTGTGTCATCAATATGTTCAAGAGCTTAATCCTTCTGTAGTTTGCACCCTTACATCCTCCTCTGATTCTCTGTTTCATCCATATTCATCTTATTTCTTTGTCTCGTGTCGTTGATGTGGGAAACATTATGACCCTCCTGCGATGGATCGCTTCCTGTCGACATCAACTCATTATCCAGGAATTTGATCTAGAGACCCCTTTCGGGTACTTTGGAGCTTGCATGCCTCAATGGCAAGTTCTTCACACTCGATGATAGGCTTGCATCATTGGTCTTTGATCGGGTGATTTCACAAGTGTTCAACTCAGGATCATTCTTCACACTTCGTGGATTGCACTCGCGGTACCTTGAGAACCATTGACATTACTAGTGGTCACTCTCGCGCTTGTTAATGGTTCACATCATTGGTCGGTAATCAAGCGATTTTCTAGTATGCTCGACTTCAACACATTTCTTTGCATATTAGAAATTGTACGATGGACAGGTCGGGATTCAAGACCCTGAGCTCAGATCACACAAGTCCAGGTTGCATGGATTAGTTATACATGACTTTTTTGATTGGATGGTTGTGACCATACATGAGTTTTTCTGGATGGCTGTGACCATACCTGTGTTTTCATATGGTCTTTTCGACTAGATGGCTGTGTCCATACCACAGACTAGTTCTATTTGTCTTTTGGATGGCTGCGCCCATACCTCGACTACATGTACTTCTTTCACTGTCAGAGATATCAGTTGTACTTGCGTCTGCAGGTTCTCCGCGATGGTGTTCCGGTTTAGTTATGGTTTCATAAAGCATTTCACCCCTCCCACTCTCTCGGCCTTCATGCTTTAGGGGGCATCTGTTACACAATATTTTGTCATCGGCTCTACATCCCCTGATCCTGGATAGATTTGGTCCCTGAATGACATTTGCTCTTTGTCCTATACCAAAATATGTGTCCAAATCTTCCATATTACTCAAGAAGATTGCCTAAGATCATTAATCCTGAAGTTGACCCCTTTTTGCCCATGTTTCAAGATCATCGCAGGACATCAGTATCCTACTTGCGATGATAGCCAGAATGAACTAACGCCTTGCGATGTTGTCTCTGAGTCTCATTTTTTGACCTGAGATGACCCAGATATGGCGAATTGGTTCAAACAGAATGCTTCTGGGTGTTTATGGAGCTAGTTGTTGGGTCAAAGAAGTTCGCCTCTCCTCATTTGAGATGGTGGTTCCGCCTTTTGAGTAACCTCGTATGAATATAACCTTCCTCTCCCCTCATTTATGGAGGCTCCTCCTCTTATAAAAGCATCCTCCATGACTATGATCATCTAGTTCTTAGTTAGCTAGTTCTTGGTTTGTTGGATTGATAGCTTACAGTTTGGATTGCTGATAGCCTAGCAATAGCTTGTGAGGTATGAGAATAGCTTTTCATGTTGTGGATTGGTAGTGTGAAATGATTTTGTAAGAAGGAAGCCTTGTTGTGATTGCCTTAGTTTCATACTTGTGATTTTGGGTGAGAGAGAGTCATCAGCCTTTCTGGGAGACCTTTGAGAATGAATGCTTATGGAGACATACTAATCGGACTCTTCAAGGAAGCTTGCGACGTCAAGGTGTGGTTGTAAGCTTTACTATTGTTTATATTAATACAATCAATGGTTATTTCCTATATCATGTATGAAATGTATGTTGATAGCTTATGGTTCCTTGACTCTATAAGTAGATAGTTCATTGTTGTGATTTATTATGTGTTTTGTCATTTTCATATGTTGTTTTAGGTGAATCATTCATTAAGGAGAAGAAAGTGATAGCTGAAGTGACGTGACGAAGACTTCATCAAACACTGGTATAAGATAGGCCTCTTCAATGATAACTATTTAAGGGATTAGCTATTGTCTTTGTCTTGCTATGACTAGACCCACTCTAGGGCTAGAGGGGTTGTCTCTGCCCGCAGAGGGAACTTACCTACATCACACCTCTTCTCAATCATCAATTGTTGCTATATCGCGCACTGCTTCATGAGCAATTCTAACTATTGCTTCATAACTCGTTGCTACAATAATAACTTCAACCTTCAATTCTTCATCAAACATGACACTTTCTGTATTTCCACAATCAATCCTTGTTTCAAAAAAGAGACCACAAATTTCATCAACACAATTTTCATCCACTATGTGGTGAGATATTTCATCATGCATGTGCTCATTAATAATTTAAATTTCACCAAATTCATCATTTGTTGTTGGATTCATGAGAGATGCACTTTCAACTCTACAAAACATTACTTCATATTAAAAATTGTCTTCGTTATTCTCAAACTTAAATACCCCAAAATCTGATGCAAAGAGGCCATCATCAACTACATTCATACCAACTAGATCACACATGTTATTCACTTCTTTATTGGAAGCTTCACCATCATCAACAAGGTCTATTGTTGGATTCACAAATTCACAAATCACTTTGCAGACACCATCCACATGTGTCTTGTCATAGTGGGATTCATCGTCATATTCACCATCCATGTTATAGTAGGGTTCTCGAGCATGTATATTCTGTTGCTATACTTCACACATAGAGGCTTCAACTTCTCACTCTACAATATTTTCTATGTATTCTTAATCCATATGCATGCCTGCATGATGAGTTTTACTTTTATAGTCTTGATGACCATCATCCACATTTGAGTGGGATTATCCAAGCTTTATTTTTCTCCTAGAGTCTTACTCATTTACTATTACACTTGGAGTTGACTGTCTATTGATTCTTCAACAAACTGTAACTGAATTTGTTGCTTTATGTCACTTTCTTTTATACCAAATTCTACTTCCAGGGTCTTCCATGCTTCCTAGGAAGATGTAGCTTTTTCTACCTTGCACGAGGACTTCTCATCCAATGAATGTTTTATAAGATCCAATACTAAGACGTCACATACTTCATCACATGGGTTATTAGACGAATACTCAATCAACTCTTTATATCAAAGAATATTTTTTTCATTTTGATAGTCCCCAAAAATTAAAAATTTTACCAGTAAATTTTGGAAGTGTTGCCATATCTATCTTGATCCATTCATCCTTTAATTTTTCTACTTCATCTACTTATCTTTAAAATGCCTCGACTGTGGTAAGAACCTCTAAGATCTCTTTGAAATACTTTGGCTCTTCCTTTCAATTTGTTTTCTTGATTTGCCTCAATCTTTCTTTGGGACCCATGACTATTGTAAAAATATTTTGTCTTTTGTCTTCTTTCCTTATTGTGTCAGGCTTATAGAAATGAACATCGCGTACACTTGATTATCTTTAAAACTAAAAATTTTAACCTTCACTTTAATGGTGGCTCCCAACAACTACTAGCAACTTTGCTAAGCTCTTCCATGCAAATTCTTATGGAGGCTCATGACTACAACTTACAATGGAGTCTCCTTCTTTGGTCAATCTTAGTGGCTCTTTCCTCTTGATATTGTGGTCGCTATGTAGGCTACTCACCCTAATCTTTTAGTAGTTGGGTTTACAAACTCACAACGAGCTCTAGTTTCTACTTATCGACCAATGGATGAAAACTTCAATTTGCGGGCTACTCACAATAGTTAAGGCTCTTAGTGGAAGTAGCTCATGACCTTCTTAACTCCTTTGGTTCTTTGAAACCTTGCTAAACCTTGCTTTGATACCACTTGTTATTTAGAGGTAGAGATAAACATGCAAACACAAGACAAATAAGTACACAAGCTTCTGCTTGAATAAATAAGTTTTATTCATTAATTATTCTCTCATATACATCCATCGAGTTGTTGTTATTCTCTCTTCTTACTTCACATTACAATGACCCGACCATGAGTATATAAGCACTAAAATTTCTAAATATGGAATCATGCAAACTCTAACTTTCTTGTCCTCATGCAAACTATGTGTTAGCACTTTAACTAAAATTTTCTAACTTCACTTTAACATAAATCAACATTTTTCTTTTCCTTACCTCAACTTTTACTGACAAGGCATTAAATTTTTAACCCTGACTCACTTGACTTCTAATATTAGACTTAACCTGCTTTCCTTCACTTAACTTAACTCTTCAGACATTGCATGCATATGAGAGTACTTACTATTTCTATCAAGTGGAACATTTTTTATCCATGACAAAGTTGCGATTGATGGCAGTAAATCAATAGGAAATTTGGGGATAGGTTTGTATGAATTGTGTGCTCTTATAATTTTTATATATCTATAGGAGACTAGAGTTCACTTGGTTGTAACACATTTGAATATTTGACAATTGTTAGGCGAGTTGGGTTGTTGATTCTATAAGATTACTTTCATTCATATCATTTTCATATTGGTTATGTTAAGGAATAATTGTATGGAATGATTATATACATACTTCAATAAGTGTTAAACTTATGAATTTTAATAATCGTGAAACATAAAAAATGAGGTGTAGTATGGAATCATGTAGTTTTAGATCAAGAAAACTGATGATATGAAATGAGTCACGATGCAACACAAACCTATAGTGATGGGCCATCCGAGTGTTCTAATTTAGCCTCTGATGTGGGTGACTATAGCAGCATGAAAATGACTTTTTAGGTTAAATTAAAGTTTATGCTAGAGGTACTCTTTCAACCTCCCTCATAATTTATTTATATATATCTCTATAAAGTGAGGAAGATAAATCACATAGCCGTTGTTCCCTATTTTGAAATGACATCAATCACTAATATTACTTGGTTTCTTAATAATGCATTCATGGTTTTCTAATTACTAGATGAAAATATTTATCAAAATCTTAATACCTAATAATTACTTAATATCAAAAAATACCTAACTGCATTTTGTATATATATATATATATTAGTAGATTTTTTTTACAATAAGAAAAAATTTAAATACTAAAATATTGCTAGATCTTAGGCTTTTGTGATCCATGTTGATAGTGAGATTGTCTTTCAGATTAATCACATTATTGGGATTGTCTTTCAAATTAATAATGTGATTAATCCGAAAGACAATCGCACTAAAATAGTATCTAAGAACTAATTCAATTATTGTTATTTATCTCTTTGATATATTTGTTCAATAGTGAAAAGAAAATTGAGATGTGAGTATAAGACATATGCAAGAATATGCAAGGATCAAAGTTTTGACTTTTCATTTAGGAATAAAAAATGAAGGTTTAAAATGCATATATTGATGAATTTGTATTTTAATTTTTTTGGAATTCTTTTTGAATTTGTATTCTAACTTCTTGCAAATTTATATCAAAATTTTAGTTGAAGTATTTTAAAAGAATTTCACCCCTCGATGAGGGTGACAAACAGGAGATCGAGGAGGCTTTGGGATCCCCACCCACTGCTAGACGGTAATCATGCGAAGAGTGATGAGACAAGATGGGGGGCTCTTCGCTCGTCAAAGGAATTATCGTGAGAACGAGAGGCAGGTGGAAGATGGTCGTAGTGTGTCTGTGGCAGGCGATGAGAATGGGGCGGGGGGTGGTGATGGGGTTGAGGTGGAGTGGAACGGTGATGGTTTTTTTCACTAGCCAGGCCTCTGGCGAAATTCGAAAGGCTGGAGTGGGAAACTATTGGAGGGTGCCATAATTATGTGTGTCTAATATTGCCTTCAAGAATTCGTTTGGGATCCTAGGGAACCATTTTCAGAGATTTGGAGTCAAGTAACAGTCTGTACCTTCATCAGATTGCAACATTCTCACCTGTTGGTTGCTCGTAGACTACTTATATGGAACTCAACCATTTTCCATGCTTGGGAAATTCTCTTGTGCCTGGTCTAGCCATTTTCCATGCTTGGATAATTCTCTTGTGCCTGGTATGGTTTCTGTGGGATGGTTTGGATTTCAATTTTTTTGTTAATTTTTGGGTCACTAGTCAAGGGGGTGGGTGGATTTGGCGGACTAAGTTTGCTAACCGACTAGAGAGGGAATATGAGAGTCTAGTGAATTGGTATGGGAATTATTGTTTCAAGGAAAATTTTGGAGTTATAGGTTGGATGTCTAGGCCCCTTGTGGATTGAACGTTGTGCTTCTTCAGTCCTTGTGGTGAGTTTCTTCTTCTGGCCCCTTTGTTCATTGGTTGAATTGGTCAAGGTATTGTGGTGTCTTGGGGTTTCGAGAAGACAAAATTATATACGTGGGAGCTCTCAGAGTGGGTGTGCCACAACTCCAACCCTTCTTCAATTTGAGTGGTTGTCTAAGAGGAACCTGGGGCAGTGCCCTAGTTGGCTGTCGTGTTTCTATGAATTTGAGAGGTTGGAGCATCCATATGGAGTTGGAAGGTGGGGGCAGCATGGAGGTGGTCGAGCGACCCCCATTCTTGGATGTGTAAGTGCCTAAGCGAGAGAAGGAAGTTCCTGGGAGTGTGGGAGCCTGAGGTTATTTTTTCCGCAAGAATCCAATGACAATGAGGGAGGTCCCATCAAGGGGGAGGCCAATGTGGGCATGCTAACAACAGAGGTGGCAGTTACTATTCCTCCAACAAAGCTCATTCAACCAACTTGGATAGGGATGAGGGGCTCACTCAGATTCCATGCGTTCCACATGGCTATGTAGTCTAGGACAACATATTAGAATCAATTGCTAAACAACTGAGCAGGATTCAAGCCAACATGGACATCCTCCATGACCACAGGTATGAGGATTACAATGAAAATATTGTCTACCGGAATGACATCCAATTCATGCAAGAGGAAATTCTGGAGCAACTAGCTCATGTCCTTCTTAGCTAGCATAGAATTCATGACTGTCTACATGAGATTGAGGATAATCTAGAGCACATTGAATTTCATGAGCACGATCAAAAAATGCAAAGGGATCAACTAGGTCATGTAGACATGCATCCATCATGCCCACCTCCCTGATATGAATATACTAAGCTGTGTCTTAATTTTGGCTGTTTTTGGCTTGTATGGCTAAGAAGCCCTCTAGAAATAAGGTGCAAATCAAAAAATATTATGTCATATATTCCAGCTCTCCTACAAAGAATTTCTAAATGCACCTCAAATTGTGTTCACATGAAAATAACAATATAATATAAAGACATTAAGTTATGTCTCAAGATAGCTAGTCTATCTTGGACATACAATCTTTTGGTTGAGTGAATATCTCAATCACACACAAATCTAGGAAGCTAACTATTTAGAGAGAATCTCTCAACCATCTAGACCTCAACCAACTCCTAATTAATAGGAAAAAAACTCCTGTACATAGAATGAATCACAACAAAGACAAGCAGGAATTATATTTCCCAAGTCCCCCCTTTAGTGACTACTTGTCTCAATCTCAATCAGCAAAGTCCTAACTGTGGTCCTAGTGTTTACAAACATGATCATATAGAACATGATGACGTCCATATAAAGCAACAACCATCTACTGGAATGCATGAGTACCATCTGCTACAATTGCTAGTCTACTAGGATGTCCTTCATGCACATGGTTCAGTCAACCATTATCTCTGTGCCTATACATGTACCTGTAAACCCCCTTCCATCATCGTCATGGGTTTTCTTGGATTACCCATAAAAATGTTGTGGGTTTTATCAGCTTACCCTAAACCATTCGCAGGTTTTTGGCGGCTGACCCTAAACCATACCTACAAGAATCCCTGTCCACTTCACTCTCACACGTGGTTTTTGGCTTACCACAGACCTACACTACAAAGTGATTTTTGACTTGCCATAAACCCGCATTTACATACACTATCACAAGTGGTTTCTGGCTTACCACAAACCTACCCTTCCAAATTAGTTTTTGGCTGACCAAAAACCTACACTTACGAAGTGATTTTAGTATTACCATGAACTTAATAGGGGTACACATGCCTTACAAAGCTTACAACACAACTTTAGGTACACAATATTACAAACTTTTCAAGGACCACTATAAAACAACATAGACTTGCTCATGTATGTGACACAAAATATACTTTAATCGTGAGTCTATTCCACAAATTCACACAAACTTTCACTTGGTTTTCCATCATCCTTTAATCGCTATTGTTGCTCCTTTACCTCATCTTTTGAAATTATTCACATCTTGGGAATCTTTGTCTTTGTTGATTAAGTGTTGGAACTCCATGCTTAACTTGTCATTTGTTAGAGTCACAAATTCTAACAAAATAACTTTACCTACATTGAGTTAGCTAGGTTCAATAAGACTCAATACTATTATTCATGATCCTGTTATCACTCAGAGATTTCCTAAGGTTAACGAAAGAAATCACCAAGGTAACCACAAACCTACTTTGGAGATTAGGATCTAGCCTTCCTAATATCAGAGAGGCCTCTCTCTTTTTTATTTAACTTTGTTTAGCTATTAGATTTTAGGCTAGTTATGATTGTGCTTAGGTTTTGATTTGAATTTGGGTGGTTGGATCACTTAGATGAAAAAGGGTTTGATTTTTCCATTGGGCTATGGAGTCAAATGTCAGACAAGCAAGACTGGATTAAGTTCTAAAAACAGTGTCTAGAGGGCAAAATAGAGGAGTTACTACAGATCTCAAAGGTTTGAAGGTGAAATGGTTTCCAATAGGATCCAGGGAGCAATTAAGGGTTCCCTAGGCCAGATCATGAAGAGAAGTGAAAGAGGTCAACCGATATGGGAGAGCAATTAAGGGTTCTCAAATCCAGGTATCGGAGGAAAACATATAAATGACTAACTATGCAAAACAAAGTGTACTTAAATAAATGTTGAGTTAAATTTCCAGTTAATTCATTCAAATTTGGAAAAACATTTAAGTTTATGAAACACATAAGAAAGTAACAAAATCAAACAAAGAAGATACTTCACTACAATAGCTCATCTCATGAATCCTCCAATGCAATCTTTTTATTACTTGCTCCAGTCTATTGACTTGAAAACTGGTACAATAACCCTTAGGTTTAAGATCAAAGTAACTCTACAAATGTATAGAAATCCATCGTGAATACTTCGAACTATGAAGTATTTATATAAAAAACTTCCAAAATATCTCAAACTGCATTGAGAACTAATCTAGGAAAAGGAAATATCTTCATGCAAGAAGATAGAGACAACTTTTGAATTATTGTTTGCTGTCCTTGTTATTTAGGTTTTGTTGTCTTTTAATCTCTGAGTTTTTGCCCTTTAAACTGCTTGGCTGTTTGGTCTTCACGCTGGATGTCATATTTACTTATGACCTTTCATCTAATACACTTTCATCTGCCTCCTCTATTTGTCTTTCAACTGTATTTCTTTTACCATGAATCCTCTGTCACCTGCTTTTACTTTTACTTATTACAATAAATCTTACTCATTGTTTCATGTTTCTGCGTTTTTAGTAAAACATGTTTTTTACTATAAGAATACAAAATGTCGCTTGGAGAGTAGTTCGTAAGAATGTTCTGTTGTGCTAGTGAAAATGATTTCATTTATGTTTTTTAACATTTTCTGTGTAAATTGTTTCCTTCTGTACTATGATAATTGTCTTTTTTCCTTTTGAATAAATATTTATGAATACATTTTCCTTGCAAATCTTGGAATAAACAGGTTTTGGAACTAATATCAAAATTGTTTATCCAAGATCATGTTCTGCTAATCACCTGCAAAATACAACAATTCGTTAATAAAATCCAGGTTTGAGAGGAGGTGACCGAATGTTGTATTTGAATTGGGAATAACTGTGGACAGAGTCCGGAAGGTGTTCGGGAGGTAATCCATGGTGAAATCCGGTCGCAAAGGCTCAGGGTGGCGTAAATGGCTAAGCCATGTTTTTAGTGAAAAACAAGCGAAAAGAGCGAAAATGAGCATCTTTGGGTTTTTAATGGGTAACGGCTAAACTTGGAGCGGAATTTCATAATATGAACAGTGATGGCTTTGGCTTACGCGGGGAGGCAGTTTTAAGGCTCATCACACCACTTTTGGCCACCGAGCAATATTTTCTTGAGAGCACGTGAGTTAGTGTGGAGCTGCCATGTAACCAAAAGGGGCCCGAGCAAAACCACGAATCTCGCATGCTCTCGAGCCTTTAAGGCTCGGAAAAGAAATGAATGCAATATGGATGTGCATCGTTCGATCTAAGGGTGAAAGGTCTAACGGCTATCGCGTGGTCAAGATGCACGAAGGGCAGTCAGGCAGAGATTAGTGGGGCCTCGAGGATAATTACAGTTAACTTGTAATTATTTAATGAATGAGTGGTGCAGGTTAAAAGTATAATGCATGGGTTTATGGAATGTGACCAGGGTTAACTATGACGGGGTTTTGTTAACCACACCAAGGGGGTGGGTTAAAAGGTTTTTATATCAAGAATTAATGAATTTACGTAGTTAATTTAAATAAAGTGGGAGGGGGACAAAACTTAGGATATAAGGGGTTTTATGGTTTAAAAGGGTTTTGTTGGGAAATGTATGAATGGCAGAGTTAATAAAGTAATGTGGGTGGGGAGGGGAGGGATTTAAACTTAGGACAAGGGGGTTTTATGGGTTTTTTGTGTGAAATAAGGCAATTAATAAGGGGAAAATGATTTTTCAAAGAGGAATGGGTTTCACACTAGGGAAAAGGGGTTTTTGGGTAGGGGAATGAGTTTGGAGGGTAAATTGATAGGGAAATGTGTGAAACCAAGGGGCAAGGTTGAAAATGAAGGGAAAAGGGTATCTTCTAAGGAAATGATGGGATAATGGGGAAATTAGTAAGTATGTAGTGGGGGGTGAAATGAAATGAGGGGAAGTTATCCAAATCAACTTGTGAACATCCTTTCACTTTCATAACAGCTCCTGCACACTGAAACATAGGATTAAGCATAATAAATGTGCTTTTGCTTCAATCAACTTTGTACTTGTGCAACCTTTCTTCTACTTACCCTAACATTTTTTCTTCACTTTATTGGGTGCATTTAAGCTAGCAAACCCTTTCTTTCCCATTTATTTTGAAAAGTAAACTATCTAATTCTAACCTTATATCTTCCAATGGCTCAGATTAAGCTTATGAGCACATTTTTATTTCTCTACCTAACCATTGATCTGCCAAGATTAAACAGTTTGGCTAGATCTTTATTCTCTATCTATAAACATGAAATTTAAAACCTGAAGTAGTCAAGATGAAACTATTTGGCTATCATGGGTTGTGGCATTTATGACAAGGTGTACACAACCATTATTTTGTACGTAAAAGTAAAATGAGAGGAGTGGCATTTGAATGTGCACACTTTCATGATCTTTTTTGTTTGGGGTTCATATTTTTCACCTTTTTTATCATTTGTTATTCTTTTTGTCCTTTGATATTTCTTTTAGGACATACCATCTTTACATTTTTCAATTTTTTAATATGGAAAACATTTGCAAAAAAGCAAAGGTATGTACAATATTACAAGACTTAACATTGTCAATTCAAAATTATGATCCTCATTATTATAGGAACCTAACAGTGGCTCCACTTGGGGATGGAATCTCCTTGTGAAATGTCAAAAACACTGTTGACTAGTGACATGATCCAATGGGCCAATCCCAAGCCTGCACCTGCTTTGTTATATAATCTCTGTGACTGAAAATCTTGAACTGAAACCACAACCTTTTCTGCAAAATGAAATTTGATATGAAACTGAAAAAGGTACTGCTAAATTCAAACCAAAAATAGTAGATCATCAAGACCTAAGGGCCTTCTTCTTGGTCTTAAATCTTCATGAATTATTTCAATACTTGCTGCTGAAAAATGAATTTATTCAAACTGAAATCCTAACTACTTACTCTAATCAGTTGTCCAACTGCTGGTTAGGTAAAGTGAAAAAGCTAATGCAACCATTCAAGAATCATATACATTGGTGGATTTTTCTGCTTGTGCTTGTTTGTGATTAAAACTGAAGTTCCGCAGCCCAATATAACCTTGTCAACAAATGAGAAAATAAGGAAATACTTGATTTCCTTTGTTGACTCTAAAAACTGTACAAAAGGATCTTCCAAAATATATACACTATTGTTCAACTGATTTAAGCAACTGTACAATTGTTTTGGATGGTCTCCATGCCATAAAACTGAAATGTCATTTTTATCTTTATCCCCCTGCATATTTTCATGCAAGCTTTGTGATGATATTTCTACTGATTGAAATGTTTGACTGATGAAACCTTTATCATCTTAATCCTGAATCTCATAGTCAGTTAATGAAGAAAATTTTGATGGCATTCATTATCCAACATATCATCTATTGGATCATAAAAAACTTAGAAGGATTGTTGCAACTTATTGCATATAGGTTTGAATGGAAATTCATAGATTTCTAGAAGCTGCTCATCATTTTCTTTAGAGATTTTATACCATATTTCCTATAAAAACTGAAATGATCCAAAACATAGTGGTATATAACTTTCTTATGTCATTTGATTAGGTGTTTCAATGAAAGTTGATAATTGTGCTTGTGAAACTGAAGAATCTTGATCAAGAGTTTCATTGTCTTCTTTGTTATCAACAAAAATACTTAAAGACTGTTGATTTTTTATTGCTATAATTTTTTCTTCGATGAACTGAAATGAAGCTAAACAAAGAGGAAAAGAACCTTCACTTATTTCCAAATTTTCTGCACTTCCTTCCTCATTCTCATATCTGATATATATAGGATGATCAATATATATAATTTGCTGAAACTGCAATTCCTCATCCTCCAAACTAGTTTTTGATTGCTCTGTAAAGCTAACTTGAGTTTGAAGAACATAATTATCATCATACTGATCATACTTAGGCAAATCATTAAAAGAAGGAATGTCATCAAACATACACACCAAGTCAGTAGATTCCTCTTCCACATATTGATCTGTAAATCCATTTTTTGATCTATGGTAGTTGGAATTAGCAAGAATTTGTTCATGGCTATCAACCTCTTCTTTTTGTGAAATAAATAGGTCATGGTGATTTTGAGCAAAAAATTATCTTTCATGGTGATCTTTTGTATCCTTTCCTCTATTTTTCTTACCAAAATGTCGAGTTTTACCTCTGCAATGTTGTTCTTCTCTGCTTCTGCTTTCAACTTTTCTCTTCTAATTTGCAGATTAACTTCTACATCTACTACAATGTTCTGCATATGTTCAAGAGTTGCTGGGTTTCTTTCTCTTAGCTGAAATTCTATTTCTGGATCAAATGCTTTTGGATAATGCAAGAGAGCTGAATCAGGAGGAGGTCTTATATTTGATGGCATTGAATAATAGATTTGATTAAATCTGTCAGAAAATTGTTGTATTGTTTCATTTGGTTGTCTTTTCAACTGATTATATTCTTCTATGATCACAAAAAGATTGACTTTGATTATCCATCTATCAAGGAAAATTTTGACAAATTGTTGGAAATTTGAGATGCTTGCAATAGGTAGATTCTTGAACCAACTCTTTACTCTACTTTGCAAAGAAAGAGCAAAAATTCTGATTTTAACATCATCTTCATCAATCTCAAATAGGTCCAGATAATTCTCAAAACCTTGAATATGTTTTTGGGCAGTGATACCATTCTCTCCATCAAAATTGGGGAGATATTTGTAATAGTTATCAGGGAAATCATAGAGTATAGGAAGTAATATGAGGGGTGTATATCTATTAGAAACTGTACAAGGTACATGAATATGTACAGGGATTGTAATATTAGTCTTGATTGCTTGAGGCTTCTAAATTGGAAAATGATCATCATAATATTCAGAAGAACACTGCTCAAATGAATAAGGAGAATTTATATTTACAATCTTCCAAGGAAAATTATCAAAAACTAATCGAAGATCTTCACTAAAATATAATATACATTGAAAAACCTTCTTGATGAGAAATAACATAATGTCTTGGACTGTAATCCAAGTTAAAAGCTCGATCTTTTAATACTGTTCTTTCAGGTTCATTCCTCCAGTGGAGTCTTGATTGTGAAATTGATTTGGAGCTGGAGTCGCCAGGTGGATGATTTTAACCTTTGTGTGTCTGATCACTGTCCACCATCATAGATCAAATATGGTCTTTGTATAATCTTTCTAAATAAAAGGTTCTCTTCCCCAGTATGGTCGCCACTATGTTATCCCTCAAAGATTTCCCAAGGTTAAGGAAAGAAATCACCGAGGTAACCACAAACCTACTTTGGAGATTAGGATCTAGCATTCCTAATATCAGAGAGGGCTCTCTCTTTGATTTAACTTTTTGTAGTTATTAGATTTTAGGCTAGTAATGATTATGCTTGGGTTTTGATTTGAATTTGGGTGGTGTTGATGCCTCGAAAATCGCTGCAACAACATTGGGGGATAACCACCCGGTCCGGACCTTAGTACAGCTCCTTTTCCGTTTGGAATGGTGGCTCCGACTGGGGATAATGGGACCAGTTTCCCAGCAATGGATAAACGGGATGAATGGATAATTGATTGACTAATCTAATGATGGGCAAATAACTAAATCTATTAACAAAAATACAAGAACTATGACTTATCCCGAGAACTATTGTACTTTGAAGTGTAGCGCTTGATGATCTGTGTCTATAGACAGGCATATAGATGACTCCATCTAACAGACATAGACATTAATTCATTCAAGGATTACTTTACTTAAATAGTTAAGCAAAGCGATTAAAGAAATATTACTACACTTGTCATTTATATCATCGATACATATATGATTAAAAGAAAAGCACACCATAAACATCCAATAGTGGAAGGAATACAGAACTGCTGTTAAAGCACATACATATATTCGATAATAGCAAAGATAATCAAATAACAATTCATATGAAAGGAATGAATTCAGACATAGATAAAAGTACCATATGAGCTACTAGACACTCCCAATATCAATCGCTACTTGTGATTCTTCCTTCAACGCAGAAACACTTTCAAACAAAGACAATAGTGCACAATTGCATAAAAGCTTCCTTGTCAAATTTAGAATAACTGGTCCAGTTTCATAAAAGAATATGGCTGAAGCACAATAGTGCAACTTCAGTCTTTAAGTCAGGTACAAAACTTTACGACCCTTTCCAAAACAATGAAAGGGTCTATAAATACTTAATTAATCTAACTATCTAAGAAACTGAAATCCTACTTAATTGGTATCAATTGATTTTGATCCTATTTTCTTCAGCAATCTGGCAGTCGGCGGCATGAATCATCAAGTAGGTTGTTTGCCTTTAAATCTAAGCTGACTTATCGCAAGCATCGGCTCCACTTCGGGTGGTCTGTTGAGGCGAGAGCTGAGCTGGGCGACATAGGTGGCATTCTGAATATTGGGGATAATATACCCGATTGCATCCGTAAGGCACTTGAGGGCGGCTCTCTGTGTGTGTGGTTTTACCAAGAAGAACCAATAGGTGTCCCAGGTTAAACTGTTAATCCCAGCAATTAATCTCCCCTTTTCCTCTAAATCTAGATAACATGATTGCTCCAATGTTTTCATTGTTGTCAATTTTCCTGGTGTGCATTAGGAAATCATGTTTGATAAGTAGAGAGTGTTATTGACTAATTCAACTAAATTGCTTGAAGTTGATTTGCATCTTGAAACTGCCCTCTCTGCTTTCATTAACTGGGACTGCCATTCTGTAAAAAGTATATCTTTATGTGCCTCTAAGATTCTTGGTAAATTCGCCGCTTGTCCTTGATCAATATCTTGCCAGTTGAGAAATGCAGCTATCGTTCCTTCAGCTTGATCCAATTCAGTCCTGGCCTTGTCTACTTTATTACTTATGGATGCCGTTAATTCACATAGTGGCTCTGCCTGGGCGATTTGTTGACATAGAAGCTTAATTTGGGCTATTAATGCAGTATTTATCTGTAGTGCTTCTACTCTGAATTCAGCCACTTGTGGAACGCCCTTTGTTTTCTCGAGCTGTGCTGATAATTGAGCAATTTGCTCATCTTTTGTTTTCACCATTTGCTCATTCGCTGCCTTCAATTCTGCCAATGCCTCTGATAATTCTTTCTGCTTCTGGATTGCGCTGTGGTCAATCCTTTGTTTTTCTGCCTGCAATTGTTGAGTTAGTTGACTGTTTAATTGCTGTTGCGTCAACAATTGCTGCTCCGCCTGCTCCGCTTTCTACTTTGCTTCAGTCAGCTGTGCCTGTAACAAGAAAATTTCCTGATCCTTTGTTTTCAGCAAAAGACTCACCTCCGATGCCTTATCTATTGTCGCTGCCGAATAGGCTCCAGCATATTGTGACAGTTTTGTCAGGTCATCGGAGGGGTCAAATTCCTCCTTCCAAACCACATTGCCCGTGACCGTCTGTTCTGGGAAAAGGGAAGGTTGATCAGTCCTTCTTCTTTTCCTTTGCCGTTTAACTACAGCTTTATGCCTTGGGCTGTAGAAGACATCCAAGGGAGGAATCTCTTCTACTTGCAAAATGATTTGATCGGAGGGATCTTTTGGTATTATCTCTACCTCTTTTGACATGGGTGGGCCGCTGGTTCCACTCAGAACCTGTGGTGAAGTGGTTTCCTGTGTGTCTGTTGCCTTCGAAGTTTCAGTGTCCTTTGAACATTCCAAACCACTGATAATAGAATCAAATTGCTGCCATTCCTGGAGCAATTTTGGGTCAATATGAGTATCCACGTTAACTTCAGTGGTGGTCTGTTTCTGCTCTTTCATCTGGGTTTCTTCCTGCACTTTCTTCTGCTCTGTAGCCTGAGTTTCCTCCTGTGGCTTTTCTGGTTCTATTGTTGTAACCGGAGGCTCCTTTGACTGTTGCCGTTCAGGCTCGCTTGTCGAAGTTGTTGGGGTTGTTGCTAATAGATCTAGAGGCAGAGTTTGCAACCTCTGTTCTCTAAGTCTGTTAAACTCAACCAACCCTTCATCTTGATATTTCATTCTAGCAAATGCCTTAACCTGCATTATTGACTCAGCGGAGGAGAACAGGTCATCAAACATATCTTCTTTATGATCAAATTTTGACAACTTGGCCTGTTCTAGTGCATTATAGGCAACTTTGCTTGGATCAAATTGCCTATTAGGGAGAGTTGCCAGAGTTAATGATTTAATCTTCGTAGCTTCCTTTTCTGCATGTTTGAGATCATGCAAGGTATAGACACCGCATCTCAAAGGAAAAGAGGGCCAGCCCTGCTTCTTATTCTTCTTGAGAGTCTGTGTGACACTCTCAGCAATGATCTGGTAAGCGATTTCCCTTGCCAGCAGTTTATCAGGTATGTATAAAGGGAGGACATGAGGTTCGGCTTGGCTACCGAAAACTCTTATATAAGTGAACTTCTCCTCCCCGAACCATCTCCCTACTGCTGTTAAATCAATCCCAGCTTGGTAGGAAATCTTAGGGATAGGTTTATCAAAAATAGAATAATAAATAGGCAACATAAAGCCATTGCAGACTTGATACAAATGGTGCTTGTAAGAGGATTTCCATAATTTCTGATGGTATATGTGAATAGGCATGGAGTCTTGTGGCGTCCATCTCCAGCCGAGCACGGGAAATTCAGAATTAAAACACAAGGCATCTAAAATATAGGCACTGTAATAAAATGGGGGAATTATCCTTTCAGAAATGCGGGTCTTATTCCTAAACTCAAGAACAGCTATGGCTAGTTTATCTGAGAGAATAGTGGCCCAATCCATTATTATACTGTTGCATGCCGCTTCCATTAAGGGAACCATTTCTATAGTGAAATTAGAAGAATCATGCAATCCCCACAATCTACACATCATTATTCCAGCGTAGCAATAAGGAGAAGCCAGGGAATCAACCGAGTACTTACCGGAAGATTCATGTTTGTGCTTTGCCAGATTTTGTCTCCAATCCCGGATGGGTTCGGAATCAACTTCGTTCTCATTCCGGAATTTCTCCAGGAACGCCTTATTGTATTTCTTCTCTGGCTCAGGCAAATGATACATTCTATCCATGATTGGAATTTCCTCAATTGCCCACCGCACTACATCTGTATATGGAAGAATTTGTTCCCTAGTTGCTATCCGATGAAGGAAGGAGTCAGCTAAGTCCTTTAGAGTGCCATCAGATTTCCGAGTTGAATCTGCAGTAGCTTGTACTGTTGTCACTTTAGGTTCTTCGACTTCAATCAAGTTGTAGGTACCTTGCCAAGTAGTTCTGCCGAGACCAGAACATGTAGTATCCGAAATCAATCCTTTCTTTTTGTTTGAGGGATCAGTGACAGCTTGTCCTGTGGCTGGCGCAACGGAAGCACCTGTGGTCTTCTTAGATTTCTTCCCCATTTTGCTCGAGTTTTCTTCTTTGGATGAATTCTGCACAGAAGTGAAGATAAATGTAACACAAAGAATTGGCAATGAAAACTTCAATGTGATGAGATATATTGACCGATGCGTGGTGAGAGATTAACTTTTAAAATGGCCGCGGATACAATCCATAGGAAGATTTTAGGACTTACAATTTCATTAAATGGCCGTTTAAAACCTGCCAATCCTTAAATGCCCATTATACCATTAATCGGCCGAATGATTTGTTTAAGCGTGTTATAGATGTTTTGGCGGTTGAGTGCAGGTGAATCATTGCTTGACAGATCAAGCTTTTAATATGAATTGATCGTAATATCCCTCCATTTTAACGGCTTTTTGAAATCTGCGCTTTATCGCAATCGGCCATCGGGGAAAGCTTAAACCTCTTATATTGACACCTTTTGAAACCCCGATCGCCGATAGCGATATCGCATCACATTGGGAGTATTGGCATTACATGAGACATGGATAGTATATCGCCGATTGCCGATAGCGATATCGCATCGCATCGGGGGAATGGCCTGGGGGCGCTTAAAGGATGTGCATAGAGTATTGTCGATAGCCGATAGCGATATCGCATCGGCGGAAACCAATGTGCCACTTACTTATGTTCCTTATGTCATTGCGATATGCGATCTTGCGATCGCTTTATCGCAATGATAAAAGATTGATTTATTTGATCAAAATGGGTTTTTCAAAAAGGTTTTTTATAATGTTTTCATTTGGTTTTCAGACCTTTTTAAATAATACAATATTGATACCAATCAAACTCTAAAGGGACCCATTTCATATGATAGTTTTGTGAATAAAAATGATATGAAATGGGGGGTTGTTGTAGAGCACAACAATTGGCGATTCGCTGGAAGAAACAGTTATCTCTGAAAAGTATAGAAATACTTAAACTTTTTCAAAATAGAGTTCTAATCAAAGGGGAAAATTCTAATATAACTAGGTATAAATGCATTTCGAGTAAAATGAAACTATTTTGCTAATTTCCTCTCTTTTTTTAAGAAAATAGATACATTCTAAGTTTTAAATAGGCCTTTATTGGTTTATAATGATAAAACAGAAAACCTTTCCAAATCAGCTTTTATAGTGAACTCGTCTGTCATAGGTAGAGCCTCTGCTGCCAGCAAACGTTCATAGTTTCGACAGGGATACCTTTTAACCATGTTATTGTCCATTGTCCCATCCAATTTAAGAGTGTGATTAATAGAATGAATTCAAAATATGTTTTCATTTCTTTTCCTTTTTCTGTTATTGATAAGATAAAAAGCCATTGTCCTGGTTTGGTAGCCAGCTATTGACAATGCCATTCACTGCTAATAATCTAACCGAACAAGCTGGCTCGTGATGAGACCCCTTGTCTTATAATTCTTAAGCCATTACCCTGTTATGGTATGCAGTATTGGTAATGTCGGTTAAACTATTTCCCTATGATCATGGTAAGCAGGCTTGTAATAAGACCTCTTATCTTTTATATCAAAATTTTAGAATTACACTCTGAGTAATCATAAACTTTGGTGAATGGGATGGACAATTTTCTCCTTAAGAGTAGATGGATGACAGGGTAAGAGTTGAAGATGCTGAAGTTGGATTAGCTTCTATCTTGATATTGATAACCTTTTGTGACCAATTTGAAAACAGAAAATGATTTACAATACTTCTAAACTTTGAGAGGAGTTCACAAAACTTGAAGTGTGGTTTCAGAATACAATGATACCTAGTTTCCTAGAAATTATCCCTTTTGGTTAAGACTTCTATTATTTTAAAAGCAAATATCATACTACTTCTATGGATCAAGTTTTCAAACACAACAAAGGTCAATGGAGGATACCTTACAACTTTATTTTTTAAAGATCCTACAAACTACAAAACTCTATTAAACTAAAAAGGAGAAGGGGTTACCTCCTCAATTAAAGAATTTCTTCAAGATAAGGCCATTAACAGGGAGAGAATCTCTCAAACCTGATAAATCTTGCAATATAAAGGTCGAATGGCCTATCTTCTCGCAGATCTGAAATGGTCCAAGCCACATCTTCTGGAACTTGGTGTGTTTTCCCTTGTCCTCATGGGCTTTGTCCCATTTCAGAACTAAATCACCGACTTGAAATTGTTTTGAACCGGATGAGACTGAATCAAAAGCTGCCTTGATGATTTGCTGATGTTTGGCATGAATAATCCTGGCTTTTTCTCTTTCCTCTTCTAGTTTTAAAATTTGATCATGTCTAAGCTGAATAGAAGAAGGACTTTCCTCAATGAACTGAACTAGGGCTAGAGAAGGAAGAACAAGATTTGTGGGTAGTACTGCTTCTTTTCCATACACAAGGTTGAACGGAGAAGATCCTATAGAAGCTTTCTGTGTTATCCTATCAGCCCATAATGCAAACATTAAGGATTTTTGCCAGATTTTATGATTCTGTTCGATAGTTCGCTTAATGATTTTGATCAGATTTTTATTAGTAGACTCTGCTAAACCATTACCCTAGGGATAGTAATTAGCAGAATATTTCAATTTAAATCCTCTTTTAATAGCGAAATCAAACATAGCATTGCCTGAGAAATAAGATGCATTATCAAAAACAAGAGCATTTGGGACACCAAACCTGGTAATGATGAATTGGTCTATGAATTCAATGATTGCTTCAGAATTTGCTGTCTTCAAAGGAATTGCCTCAACCCACTTAGTAAAATAATCGGTAGCAGTAAGGATATACTTATGCTGTTTGGAAGAAGGTGGAGTAATTTCCCCAATGATGTCCAATCCCCATTGCTCAAATGGTTGCTCAATGCTGACTGGTTGCAGAGGGAAAGCTGGTTTACGTTGTATTCCACTAGAAGTTTGACAATTGAGGCATTTCCTTACATATTCGTGGGCATCTCTAAACAGAGTGGGCCAATAGTATCCAGCATGAATAATTTTGTGAGCTGTCGTGTCAGCTCCAAAATGTCCTCCTGCTGGTCCATCATGTAACTCCTGCAAAACCTTTTGTGCTTCAGGTTTCTCAAGGCATCTTAATAAGATTGAATCATAATTCTGCTTAAAAAGCACATCATCAATAATTGTAAAATTTTTCGCTTTTAACCTAATGGCCCTTTTGTTCTTGTAAGACAGGTTAGGAGGTGCATAACCATTTTTCAAATAAAAGATTAAATCTGCATATTGAGACTCAGAATCAGTAACACTTATCTGGTTAACTTCTTCAGTTTGATCTGTATCACTTGATTCTGGAATGTTGGATGCTCCTGCCAATAACCTGCAAAAACCTTGGCCCCTAACAATCTTTGCTGGCTTAATTTCTAAGTCATATTCTTGAAGCGCTGTGACCCAGTTTGCCCTTTTTTCACCCAGTTCTCTTTGGATTAATAGTTGCCTAACTGCTGGGAAAGGAACTATTACTTTTGTGTGGGTTTTCAAAAGGAAGGGTCTATAATGTTTGACCTCTTTAAATACAACAAAGGCTTGTTTTTCTACTTCCGAGTAATTCAATTCAGCACCCTGAAGATTTGAACTAAAAAATGAAATGGGTGCTTCCAAATTGTGATCGTTGAGCTGCATGAGTACTGCTGCATAAGATGAGGTGGATGCGATAGTGTATAATGTAAAATGATTAGAAAAATTGGGAGTATTTAAGGCTGGGGCATCGATTATTGATTGCTTGATTAAATCAAACGCTTCTTTTTCTGCTGATCCCCACTTAAAGACTGAATTTTTCTTAATCATAGTTTGAAGTGGCAAAATAATTTGAGAAAAATCTGGAACAAACCTTTTAACAAAATTGATTTGGCCTAAAAATGACTGCATGGATTTCTTATTATGTGGGAAAGGGATTTCAGAGATTTCTTTGATCCGATCAGGATCAATATAAATGCCATCTTTAGACACAATAAAGCCTAAGAGCTTTCCTTGGTCAAGAGCAAAGAAAGATTTTTTAGGGTTAAGAGAAATACCATATCTTTTGCAGCGTTGAAAGATTTGATTTAGATCATGCAAATGATTGGACCTCTCTTTAGAGAATACAGTAATATCATCAAGATAGACGACTACTGTTCTATTAATCAACCCTTTAAAAGCTATATCCATTGCTCTTTGGAATGTTGCTCCTGCATTAATAAGTCCGAAAGGCATTTTCTGATATGCATATGTTCCCCATTTTGTTCTGAATGTGGTTTTAAGCTGGTCATCAGGATGGACCAAAACTTGGTTATATCCTGAGAAACCGTCTAGAAAGGACATTAATTCAGAGCCTGCTACTGATTGGAGTATTTGCTCCATGGTAGGTAATGGGAAATTGTCTTTTAAGCTTGCTTTGTTCAAATTCCTGAAATCGATACAAATCCGAATGTCGCCATTTTTCTTTCTAACTGGCACCATATTGGAGACCCAGTTTGAGTGTCAGACTGGAAAAATAATCTTGGCTTTCAAGAGTTTGTTAAGTTCAGTTTTTATTTGACTCTCTAAACTTGGATGTATTTTTCTTAACTTCTGCTGAATTGGTTTCTGATCGGGAAACACTGGAATGGTATGCTGGATAATGGATGTATCATATGTCTTCAAATCATCATATTTCCAAGCAAAAACCTGTTTATTTTTCCTTAACAGTTTAATGAATGCCTCTTTCTCTTCCAAGGAAAGTCCTAATCCTAAATTAATGTTTTGAGGAGTTTGCTCAGTGCCAAGATTTATCAACTCAAACCTTAGGGTAGAACTTTGGAGCTTTGTATTAGTCACAGGTTTAAACCTGTCTTTAATATCATAAAGATCCTCCAGCTTTACCACAAGCTTAGGGATTGAATTTTCCTGAGGTGTTTCTCTCATTTGAAAGTCATGCTCATTTTCCTCAATAATTTGATTAACATAGGACTTTTCAGAAGTTAAGAATTGTAAAATATCCTCATCATGGTTGAATACTCTCCAATTAGTGACATTGTCAGGAATTGATGGCCTAAAAAGCAATTCTACTGAAAATCTATCTGGGCTATAGTCTTCAGAAGGTAGGAGCTTGGAAGCTACATTGGCTAGCAAGTCGGCTGCCGAGTTTTGAGACCTAGGGATGGAGGAAATATTGAATGCCGAAAAGTGTGAGGTGAGTTCTTGTACTAGCGACTGATAATGTTTAAGATGATTTGAAAGACAATGAATTGTATTTCTCACCTGTTTGATAATAATTTCATAATCGCCGAATACTTTTAAATATTGCACTTTCAGGCCGATTGCTTTATACAGTCCTTGGACTAAGGCTTCATACTCGGTTGTATTATTAGTGCATTCAAATTCTAGCCTACAGGACAACATTGTTTTTTCTCCTTGTGGATTTACCAGAATACATCCTGCTCCTGAGCCCTCACTAGACTTGGACCCATCGAAATATAACGACCAAAATAAAGAAGTATTAACAATTGTATTTACAGTTTTCTCAGTATCATTGAAACATCTAGACCTATCTGTTTGTGAAAAATTCTCAATCTGAGATGTAAAATGGTTGACTGAGAAAGGGGATGGCTGGGCAGTAAAGTTACCAAAGAATGACTCAGATGAATAATTCCCCAAAATGTTGTTATTAAATGCTACAGGTTGGTTTTCTTGCTCAAATTCAGTAACTATATGGGTCATATGTTTTTCTCGATCAATCCTTATTTGATTTGGCTTACCCTTATAGGGAAGCCACATATGTGACCAATCAGTAGAAATATACCCATGTAGTTTTTCAGACCAATCCCTACTCAAGATTAAACCGTAAAATTCAGGTATATCAGCTATTAGGATATCAATCCTTTGTACTACTCTGGGATCAGCAGATAACCTGATAGTTACGGAATTAATCTCTCCCACAACCTGTACTTTGGTCCTGTCCAACTGTACAATATGAATAGCAGACTTCTGGGGTTCAATGTTCAGTTTGGAACAAACTGAAGCTGGCATTATGTTAGAAGATGCCCCTGAGTCAATCAAACAGTTGTGCAGGTTTCTGTTGTAGATCTCATAGGTTAGAAGGAAAGGTGGAGTATGAGAGTTTGATCTATCTCCAATCAGAACCACATCTGTAGCTTCAACCATACCAGGAGGAGGTTGCCCTGAATCATTAGCAGCTTTAGCACTGGGAAGAGGTGAAGAAGGAATAGCATTCAATTCTTTGAGAAGCAATTTCTGCTGATGTTTCAATTTACTAAGTTCAAACATAGTAATGTTTGCTTTAGTTTTCTTCATGTCATCAACAATATTGTAATCCATTGAATCTGATACCACTAACATTTTAGATGTTGAAGGAGTATTAGAAGTTGAAGGTTGGTCTTGGGGAACTGCTGCAGGTGATTTCTTTGCAGGTATTTTTTCCTTTGTTGTAGCAGCTCCTGCACTCCTTTTCTTTGACGTTGCCTGAACAGGTTCGGAAGTACTTTTACTCCTAGTAGTGACCGGGAACGCTTCTTCTTCATTATCGGTATCGGAGTTGGGGAGTATAAAATCCCACATTCCATGACATTCTACTACTTCTTCTTCATCATCAGTTGGTGAGATTGTTTCCTCTTCCTCTTCTTCTTGCTCTGAATCTGCATTAGATATGACATTCGGTGGCTTTGATTCAATTTTCTTATAAGTCCGAAAGGGTCTTTTGGTTGAGGTTTCGGCTACCTGTTTCTTTATTTCAACCATTTCATTTGACAAAGTTTTTAGGACTTTTTGCAAACCCTCCATGTCATATGGGTCTTTTGGGGTTTTCTTCCTTGAGTCATCTTTAAAAGAGACTTTTTTGGCTTTTCTGTCTTCCAGAGCAGCTTTCTTTTCTAGAGCATTAATACATTTCTCCACAGCAAGTGCTTCTTTCATGTTTTCGGCTAAGGTAGGTTTCCCAGCCCTATCTACAAAAATGGCTATATTGGCAGGTAGGGTGGTTATATACCATTCGCTTCGAATTTGTTCACTTGGTTTGGAGGCCGTTGGGATTTTATTCAGGAGTTTATTGAATCTAGCATTAAATTCCTTAATTGGTTCCTTATGCTCTATCCTAAGATTGGAGAGATCGTTTATTAGGGTAGCCAAAGACCTATCATCTCCATATTTGGTAAGAAACTGCTCTTGGCAAGTGTTCCAACTGGTAATGGAACCAGAGGGTAAAGAAAAATACCAGGATCCTGCTGATCCTTGCAAGGTGTAAGGGAAAAGTCTAACAACAACATCTTGTTCTGTTACTCCTTTCAAGTTGACTGCCAACATGAAATTATTAATGTGTTCCTCAGCCTGGGTCCCATCATCTGGGTTAAACTTGGGTAGCCATTTTTCAGGAGCATCTGGTAATGGATGCAATGGTGCAGGCATATTGACTGCACCAGGCCTGGTCCATGGATCTGCCATTGTAATAGCAGCAGTGGTTGATACTATTGTTGGAATTCCAAGTGTCTGGGAAGGAAATAATGTTGAGGAGTGAGCAGGTTGGGATGTTAAAGCTCCTAATCCCTGATGAACAACAATATGTAATGGGGGAGTGGATGGTTGACTTTGCAGAGGGGAAGATGAAATGGAGGATGCGGATGAAAGCTCTCCACTATCAGATCCTTCAGTATATTTCTTCGCCTTTTTCCTTTTGGGTAAAGGGAACTCAGTGGGTTCAATACCGAGCTTTTCGCTCTGAAGTCTGGTGAGAGGGTGAGGTAAATTGAACTGCGAAGTCGCACTGCTTTGTGATACCTCAGATTTCTGTGGTGAAATCAAGAAGCTCTGAAGTTTGTGGATAAGAGACTGGACTTCAGGGGATTCAAGACTTAATTGTTCTGGAGTATGATGGGTTTGAGCAGTGGTAGTTGATTTCTCTTCTTCTTGTTTGGATACTGGAGAACCAGCATGCAATTGGGAAGTCTGAGGGGATACGGAGGGAGAATTACTCTTAGAATGGCTTGGAGATTTGGGTTTGTTTGCCATTCACAGTTGAGGCCCTCCTTCTAGCGCCAAAAATGTTGATGCCTCGAAAATTGCTGCAACAACATTGGGGGATAACCACCCGGTCCGGACCTTAGTACAACTCCTTTTCCATTTGGAATGGTGGCTCCGACTGGGGATAATGGGACCAGTTTCCCAGCAATGGATAAACGGGATGAATGGATAATTGATTGACTAATCTAATGATGGGCGAATAACTAAATCTATTAACAAAAATACAAGAACTATGACTTATCCCGGGAACTATTGTACTTTGAAGTGTAGCGCTTGATGATCTGTGTCTATAGACAGGCATATAGATGACTCCATCTAACAGACATAGACATTAATTCATTCAAGGATTACTTTACTTAAATAGTTAAGCAAAGCGATTAAAGCAATATTACTACACTTGTCATTTATATCATCGACACATATATGATTAAAAGAAAAGCACACCATAAACATCCAATAGTGGAAGGAATACAGAACTGCTGTTAAAGCACATACATATATTCGATAATAGCAAAGATAATCAAATAACAATTCATATGAAAGGAATGAATTCAGACATAGATAAAAGTACCATATGAGTTGCTAGACACTCCCAATATCAATCGCTACTTGTGATTCTTCCTTCAACGCAGAAACACTTTCAAACAAAGACAATAGTGCACAATTGCATAAAAGCTTCCTTGTCAAATTTAGAATAACTGGTCCAGTTTCATAAAAGAATATGGCTGAAGCACAATAGTGCAACTTCAGTCTTTAAGTCAGGTACAAAACTTTACGACCCTTTCCAAAACAATGAAAGGGTCTATAAATACTTAATTAATCTAACTATCTAAGAAACTGAAATCCTACTTAATTGGTATCAATTGATTTTGATCCTATTTTCTTCAGCAATCTGGCAGTCGGCAGCATGAATCATCAAGTAGGCTGTTTGCCTTTAAATCTAAGCTGACTTATCGCAAGCATCGGCTCCACTTCGGGTGGTCTGTTGAGGCGAGAGCTGAGCTGGGCAACATAGGTGGCATCCTGAATATCGGGGATAATATACCCGATTGCATCCGTAAGGCACTTGAGGGCGGCTCTGTGTCTGTGTGGTTTTACCAAGAAGAACCAATAGGTGTCCAAGGTTAAACTGTTAATCCCAGCAATTAATCTCCCCTTTTCCTCTAAATCTGGATAACATGAATGCTCCAATGTTTTCATTGTTGTCAATTTTCCTGGTGTGCATTGGGAAATCATGTTTGATAAGTAGAGAGTGTTATTGACTAATTCAACTAAATTGCTTGAAGTTGATTTGCATCTTGAAACTGCCCTCTCTGCTTTCATTAACTGGGACTGCCATTCTATAAAAAGTATATCTTTATGTGCCTCTAAGATTCTTGGTAAATTCGCCGCTTGTCCTTGATCAGTATCTTGCCAGTCGAGAAATGCAGCTATCGTTTCTTCAGCTTGATCCAATTCAGTCCTGGCCTTGTCTACTTTATTACTTATGGATGCCGTTAATTCACATAGTGGCTCTGCTTGGGCGATTTGTTGACATAGAAGCTTAATTTGGGCTATTAATGCAGTATTTATCTGTAGTGCTTCTACTCTGAATTCAGCCACTTGTGGAACGCCCTTTGTTTTCTCGAGCTGTGCTGATAATTGAGCAATTTTCTCATCTTTTGCTTTCACCATTTGCTCATTCGCTGCCTTCAATTGTGCCAATGCCTCTGATAATTCTTTCTGCTTCTGGATTGCGCTGTGGTCAATCCTTTGTTTTTCTGCCTGCAATTGTTGAGTTAGTTGACTGTTTAATTGCTGTTGCGTCAATAATTGCTGCTCCGCCTGCTCCGCTTTCTGCTTTGCTTCACTCAGCTGTGCCTGTAACAAGAAAATTTCCTGATCCTTTGTTTTCAGCAAAAGACTCACCTCCGATGCCTTATCTATTGTCGTTGCCGAATAGGCTCCAACATATTGTGACAGTTTTGTCAGGTCATCGGAGGGGTCAAATTCCTCCTTCCAAACCACATTGCCCGTGACCGTCTGTTCTGGGAAAAGGGAAGGTTGATCAGTCCTTCTTCTTTTCCTTTGACGTTTAACTACAGCTTTATGCCTTGGGCTGTAGAAGACATCCAAGGGAGGAATCTCTTCTACTTGCAAAATGATTTGATCGGAGGGATCTTTTGGTATTATCTCTACCTCTTTTGACATGGGTGGGCCGCTGGTTCCACTCAGAACCTGTGGTGAAGTGGTTTCCTGTGTGTCTGTTGCCTTCGAAGTTTCAGTGTCCTTTGAACATTCCAAACCACTGATAATAGAATCAAATTGCTGCCATTCCTGGAGCAATTTTGGGTCAATATGAGTATCCACGTTAACTTCAGTGGTGGTCTGTTTCTGCTCTTTCATCTGGGTCTCTTCCTGCACTTTCTTCTGCTCTGTAGCCTGAGTTTCCTCCTGTGGCTTTTCTGGTTCTATTGTTGTAACCGGAGGCTCCTTTGACTGTTGCCGTTCAGGCTCGCTTGTCGAAGTTGTTGGGGTTGTTGCTAATAGATCTAGAGGCAGAGTTTGCAACCTCTGTTCTCTAAGTCTGTTAAACTCAACCAACCCTTCATCTTGATATTTCATTCTAGCAAATGCCTTAACCTGCATTATTGACTCAGCGGAGGAGAACAGGTCATCAAACATATCTTCTTTATGATCAAATTTTGACAACTTGGCCTGTTCTAGTGCATTATAGGCAACTTTGCTTGGATCAAATTGCCTATTAGGGAGAGTTGCCAGAGTTAATGATTTAATCTTCGTAGCTTCCTTTTCTGCATGTTTGAGATCATGCAAGGTATAGACACCGCATCTCAAAGGAAAAGAGGGCCAGCCCTGCTTCTTATTCTTCTTGAGAGTCTGTGTGACACTCTCAGCAATGATCTGGTAAGCGATTTCCCTTGCCAGCAGTTTATCAGGTATGTATAAAGGGAGGACATGAGGTTCGGCTTGGCTACCGAAAACTCTTATATAAGTGAACTTCTCCTCCCCGAACCATCTCCCTACTGCTGTTAAATCAATCCCAGCTTGGTAGGAAATCTTAGGGATAGGTTTATCAAAAATAGAATAATAAATAGGCAACATAAAGCCATTGCAGACTTGATACAAATGGTGCTTGTAAGAGGATTTCCATAATTTCTGATGGTATATGTGAATAGGCATGGAGTCTTGTGGCGTCCATCTCCAGCCGAGCACGGGAAATTCAGAATTAAAACACAAGGTATCTAAAATATAGGCACTGTAATAAAATGGGGGAATTATCCTTTCAGAAATGCGGGTCTTATTCCTAAACTCAAGAACAGCTGTGGCTAGTTTATCTGAGAGAATAGTGGCCCAATCCATTATTATACTGTTGCATGCCGCTTCCATTAAGGGAACCATTTCTATAGTGAAATTAGAAGAATCATGCAATCCCCACAATCTACACATCATTATTCCAGCATAGCAATAAGGAGAAGCCAGGGAATCAACCGAGTACTTACCGGAAGATTCATGTTTGTGCTTTGCCGGATTTTGTCTCCAATCCCGGATGGGTTCGGAATCAACTTCGTTCTCATTCCGGAATTTCTCCAGGAACGTCTTATTGTATTTCTTCTCTGGCTCAGGCAAATGATACATTTGCCTTAAATCATCAGCCTTGAATGACCCGAAAATTCTCCCGTCTCTGGTGCTGAAGGTTCTATCCATGATTGGAATTTCCTCAATTGCCCACTGCACTACATCTGTATATGGAAGAATTTGTTCCCTAGCTGCTATCCGATGAAGGAAGGAGTCAGCTAAGTCCTTTAGAGTGCCATCAGATTTCCGAGTTGAATCTGCAGTAGCTTGTACTGTTGTCACTTTAGGTTCTTCGACTTCAATCAAGTTGTAGGTACCTTGCCAAGTAGTTATGCCGAGACCAGAACATGTAGTATCCGAAATCAATCCTTTCTTTTTGTTTGAGGGATCAGTGACAGCTTGTCCTGTGGCTGGCGCAACGGAAGCGCCTGTGGTCTTCTTAGATTTCTTCCCCATTTTGCTCGAGTTTTCTCTTTGGATGAATTCTGCACAGAAGTGAAGATAAACGTAACACAGAGAATTGGCAATGAAAACTTCAATGTGATGAGATATATTGACCGATGCGTGGTGAGAGATTAACTTTTAAAATGGCCACGGATACAATCCATAGGAAGATTTTAGGACTTACAATTTCATTAAATGGCCGTTTAAAACCTGCCAATCCTTAAATACCAATTATACCATTAATCGGCCGAATGATTTGTTTAAGCGTGTTATAGATGTTTTGGCGGTTGAGCGCAGGTGAATCATTGCTTGACAGATCAAGCTTTTAATATGAATTGATCGTAATATCCCTCCATTTTAACGGCTTTTTGAAATCTGCGCTTTATCGCAATCGGCCATCGGGGAAAGCTTAAACCTCTTATATTGACACCTTTTGAAACCCCGATCGCCGATAGCGATATCGCATCGCATCGGGAGTATTGGCATTACATGAGACATGGATAGTATATCGCCGATTGCCGATAGCGATATCGCATCGCATCGGGGGAATGGCCTGGGGGTGCTTAAAGGATGTGCATAGAGTATTGCCGATAGCCGATAGCGATATCGCATCGGCGGAAACCAATGTGCCACTTACTTATGTTCCTTATGTCATTGCGATATGCGATCTTGCGATCGCTTTATCGCAATGATAAAAGATTGATTTATTTGATCAAAATGGGTTTTTCAAAAAGGTTTTTTATAATGTTTTCATTTGGTTTTCAGACCTTTTTAAATAATACAATATTGATACCAATCAAACTCTAAAGGGACCCATTTCATATGATAGTTTTGTGAATAAAAATGATATGAAATGGGGGGTTGTTGTAGAGCACAACAGGTGGTGGGATCACTTACTTAGATGAAAAAGGGTTTGCTTTTGCCATTGGGATATGGAGTTAAATTACAGACAAACAAGACTGGATTAAGTTCTAAAAACAATGTCTGGAGGGCAAGATAGAGGAGTTACTACAGATCTCAAAGGCTTGAAGGTGAAATGGTTTCCAATCAGATTCAGGGAGAAATTAAGGGTTCCCTAGGCCGGATCATGAAGAGAAGTGAAAGAGGTCAACCAGGATGGGAGAGAAATTAAGGGTTCTCAAATCCGAGTATCAGAGGAAAACATATCAATGACTAACTGTGCAAAACAAATTGTACTTAAACAAATTCTAAGTTAAATTTCCAGTTAATTCATTCAAATTTGGAAAAACATTTAAGTTTATGAAACACATAAGAAAGTAACAAAATCAAGCAAAGAAGAAACTTCACTGCAATAGCTCATCTCATGAATCCTTTAGTGCAATCTTTTTATTACTTGCTTCAGTCTGTTGACTTGAAAACTGGTACAATAACCCTTAGGTTTAAGATCAGGTACAAATGTATAGAAATCCACCCTGAATACTTTGAATTATGAATTATTTATACAAAAGAACTTACAAAATATCTCAAATTGCATTGAGAACTAATCTAGGAAAAGAAAATATCTTCATGCAAGAAGATAGAGACAACTTTTGAATTGTTACTTGTTGTCCCTGCTATTTAGGTTATGTTGTCTTTTAATCTCTGATCTTTTTCCCTTTAAGCTGCTTGGTTGTTTGGTCTTCACACTGGATGTCATATTTACTTATGACCTTTCATCTGATACACTTTCATCTACCTCCTTTGTTTGCCTTTCAACTGTATTTCTTTTACCATGAATGCTCTGTCACTTGCTTTTACTTTTACTTATTACAATGAATCTTACTCACTCTTTCCTGTTTCTGCATTTTTAGTAAAAAATGATTTTTACTATAAGAATACAAAATGTCGCTTGGAGAGTAGTTTGTAGGAATGTTCTATTGTGCCGATGAAAATGATTTCTTCTATGTTTTTTAACATTTTCTGTGTAAATTGTTTCCTTTTGTACTATGATAATTGACTTTTTCCCTTCTGAATAAAGCTTTATGAATACATTTTCCTTGCGAATCTTGGAATAAACAGGTTTTGGAACTAGTATCAAAATTGTTTATCCAAGATCTTGTTCTATTAATCACCTACAAAATACAACAATTCGTTCATAAAATCCAAGTCTGAGAGGAGGTGACCGAAGGCTGTGTTTGAATTGGGAATAACTGTGGACAGAGTTTGGAAGGTGTTCGGGAGGTAATGCATGGTGAAATCCGGTCGCAGAGGCTCAGGGTGGCATAAATGGCTAAGGCAGGTTTTTAGTGAAAAATAAGCGAAAAGAGCGAAAATGAGCGTCTTCAGGGTTTTAACGGGTAACGACTAAAATTGGCGCGGAATTTCATAATATAAACAGTGATGACTTCGGTTTATGCGGGGAGGCGGTTTTAAGGCTCATCGCACCGCTTTTAGCCACCGGGCGGTATTTTCTTGAGAGCACGCGAGTTAGCGTGGAGCTGCCACGTAACCAAAAGGGGTCCGAGCAAAACCACGAATCTCACGTGCTCTCGATCCTTTAAAGCTCAGAAAAGAAATGAACGTGATATGGATGCACGCCGTTAGATCTAGGGGTGAAATATCTAATAGCAATCGCGCGGTCAAGATGCACGAAGGGCAGTCAGGCGGAGATTAGCGGGGCCCGGGGGATAATTACACTTAACTTGTAATTATTTAATGAATAAGTGGTGCAGGTTAAAAGTATAATGCACGGGTTTATGGAGTGGGACGAGGGTTAACTATGGTGAGGTTTTGTTAACCACACCAAGGGGGTGGGTTAAAAGGTTTTTATATCGGGAATTAGTGAATTTCTATAGTTAATTTAAATAAAGCGGGAGGGAGACAAAACTTAGGATATCAGGGGTTTTATGGTTTAAAAGGGTTTTGTCGAGAAATGTATGAATGGTGGAGTTGATAAAGTAATGTGTGGGGGGGGGGATTTGAACTTAGGACAATGGGGTTTTATGGTTTTTTATGGGTTTTTTTGTGTGAAATAGGGAAATTAATAAGGGGAAAATGATTTTTTCAAAGGGGAATGGGTTTCACACTAGGGAAAAGGCATTTTTGGGTAGGGGAATGAGTTTCAAGGGTAAATTGCTAGGGAAATGTGTGAAACCAAGGGGCAAAGGTGAAAATGAAGGGAAAAGGGTATTTTCTTAGGAAATGATGGGATAATGGGGAAATTAGTAAGTATGTAGTGGGGGGTGAAATGAAATGAGGAGAAGTTAGCCAAATCAACTTGTGAACATCCTTCACTTTCATAACTGCTCCTGCACACTAAAACATAGGATTAAGCATAATAAATGTGCTTTTGCTTCAATCAACTTTGTACTTCTGCAACCTTTCTTCTACTTACCCTTTACTTACCCTAACATTTTTTCTTTACTTTATTGGGTGCATTTAAGCTAGCAAACCCTTTCTTTCTTTGTTCTTTTGAAAAGTAAACTATCTAATTCTAACCTTATATCTTCCAATGGCTCAAATTAAGTTAAAGAACACATTTTTATTTCTCTACCTAACTACTGATTTGCCAAGATTAAACAGTTTGGCTAGATCTTTATTCTCTATCTATAAACATGAAATTTAAAACATGAAGTAGTCAAGATTAAACTATTTGACTATCATGGGTTGTGGCATTTATGACAAGTTGCACACAACCATTATTTTGTAAAAAAAAGTAAAATGAGAGGAGTGGCATTTGAATGTGCACACTTTCATGATCTGTTTTTGTTGGGGTTCATATTTTTCACTTTTTTTTATCATTTGTTATTCTTTTTGTCCTTTGATATTTCTTTTAGGACATATCCTCTTTACATTTTTTAATTTTTTAATATGGAAAACATTTGCAAAAAAGTAAAGGTATGTACAATATTACAAGACTTAACATAGTCAATTCAAAATTATGATCCCAATTATTATAGGAAACTAACAGATCCCAAGACATAAAAATATGTTTTAAGATTAACAAAGCATCAAATTTCTCTATCTCTGCCCACAAATGACTTTAGACCACTATTTGAAAAACAATCATAACAGACTACAAGGTTCAAAAACTGCACCATATACCCCAATGATGCTACAAGCTCTTCTAGTGCAACAATATGTGCATTAAGTCCTCGTGGCAAGCGAACATTACAAATTTGGTCATAGTATTCATTGCTTGATCCATCTCTGTTTTCCCTTCATTGTGCACTCGACGAAGTGGGAAAATATTTCAAAGTTGTTTTATTACGATAAATTGATTGTGCAGAAGCACTAGCCAGACTGTTGTAAGGCCCAAGATTTGGGTGAAAATTAGATATGAATAGAACTTCAACTGTTCCATTTTGTTCCTCTTCAACTCAGCAGAGTCTCGATCGAGTATGTTTTCTCCTCAAGCTTATATTTTTCTTGAAAAAAAAGGTTGATTCTCCTCAAGGTGAAACCTTTCTTTTAGATGCACAATCCTTTCAGCATAAATCAGTTTCCAGTGTTGTGTTTCATTTGATTCACACTTAGCTATTAGTTTCACATGCAACCTTTTAAGTAACGAATCACGATCACATTGCAACACATTAAGAAGCTTATACTTCTCATTTAGCCCGTAATTCACACATTGAGAAAATTAAACACGAGGGGGTGTGTTTCATGTTAATCTTCAAGTCGGCCCAATAGAAAAACTTTATGGCATCCATGCTAGCCCCATAGGACAATTTGAGAACATCCTCCACAAACTGGATTGAAGCCCTAGGCCGCAGCTTCACACCCAACTCAACCCTCACACAACTAAATAGTTCAACATGATCAACTTCACTCCCAATTGACCTTCAGACATCTCAACAACTCAATAAATCACCACCAGGATTAGCTTCATGCCAAATCAACCTTCACATGATCACAACCATGCTCGACTTCCTCAAATGCACTCAAGCAACGACTTTCATGCCACAACAGTCTGCGGGTCCTCCAACAAACATTAGGGGTTGAAAAAAAAATTGAGAAACAGGTTTGTAGCCATGCTTCTTTTCCTTACAGAAAATAACACCTATGTTAAACCTTGGTCCAAAACTCCTTTCCACCATTCGAAATCTTCAAGGATGAAGGTTTCCAAGGGGGTCAACATGCCGAAAGCATAGCTCTACCAATCATAGGGCTCTTAAAACTATTAACTCATGCAAACTCGGGGTCACAAACCTTGGTTGTGAGCAACAACTAGACGAACTTTGAGGTCTAAAATGGGCCTCCTAAGGAAATAATAAAATAATAGTGGAAATAGTAAAATAATATTAGATTACATCATCAAATTTTAGAGGGAAAAAAAGAAAAAACATATTTTTTCAACTCGTATTTTCAACTTATCGCCTTATGGATTTACTTAAATTTCAAGCGGGAACATTCATTGAATGCAGAATTTTATTCCTCATCCAAGGAGTACCCATGTTGCATACTTTAGATGGACCCTGCTACACGAAAATTGAGAAATACATGAAAAAGAAGATTGTAATCATGATTTTTCATGTATTCTCATTTTTTGTGTAGCATGGTCCATCAAAATTATGCAACATGGGTACTCCTTGGATGAGGAATTAAATTTTGCAATGTTGCATCCAACAAGTGCTTCCACTTGAAATTTGAGAAAAACATTAGGCAGATAAGTTGAAAATACCAGTTGCAAAATTAGTTTTATTATTTTATTATTTTTTAATATTTTTACTTTTTTACTCCAAAAATGGTGAATCATCCCCCATGGTTGACATCATCATCTTGAATCCTATTGGTTCTTATAATTTTATTTTGGCTGTAAATTTTTCTTAGGAGGCCCATTTTAGACCTCAAAAATTCTCTAATGAACTCCTCCTGTAGTAAAAGCCGACAGTGAACTGATGCCTTGTCCACAACTGTTGTGCCCCACTCTCCTCCATAGTATGCATAGGTTCACACCAGTTACATGTAGTGAAATATTGATCAGAGTCTCCACATGAATTCAGCCACCTCCAATCGACTCTTCAATTGAGCTATTCACAGGCTGCCACAGACAATCGCTCTCAAGTTCAAAAATGCCCAAGCAGATCAGTGAGCTCTCAAAAACGAGCCTCAAAAGCCACGCTCAGATATGGAATCACATAACAGCAACAAAGTATGGGAAAACAAACAAAGGACAAACAAACAAAATACTCATCAAACTCCTTATTTCAATCGGTCCAGAAGGGGCCAAGGCCCAAGCCCTTATGGGATCTGATACCAACAAACAATTTCTAAATGCACTTCAAATTGTGTTCACATGAAAATAATAATATAATATAAATACATCAAGCTATGTCTCAAGATAGCTAGTCTATCTCGGACATACAATCTCTTGGTTGAGTAAATATCTCAACCACACACCAATCTAGGAAGATAACTTGTTGGATAAAATCTCTCGACCAACTAGACCTCAACCAACTCTTTAACTAATAGGAACATACTCTTGTACATAGAATGAATCACAACAAAGACAAGTAGGAATTATACTTTCCAAGTATCCTTGCCAACAAATACGATCAGAGTGAGGCATGACGAGTTGATGACCAACAATGCATACTTGTTTTGCCATCTGTGATATAAAATTAGTGTTTTGATCAACAAGAAAAAATAAGAATTAAATATTTTCACATATTAAAAAAAAGTAGTTCATGGAGTGTAACTCAATTGATAATCACCTTGTTATGAACTATTATGTAAAAGCATGAGATTCGAAGTTCAAATCCATATGAGTTAAGCCGACCAAAAAATAATAATTTTTATTTATTTATTTATTATATTTTTAGAATGTGGTATGTATATTGTAATTATTTTGAAATCAAATTATATTTAATTTATTACTTTTATGTAATTTTTAATATAATTTTCAAATAAATATACATTAAATTAAATACTTAAAAATTAGTTAAAAATTTTCTAACTTTTGAAAATGTTATATTTTTGTAACACCCTCCTCCCACATCTACCCAAAGTAATCATCCAATCAGGGTAAATATATGACAACAAACCACTATAATGGGATTCAACCTCCTAAGTCACCTTAAGGAAGTAGAATTGACAGAGAAACACCACACAAAGCTTCCAGATCAAAAACAAAAGTCCCATGAGCCATCCCAACCACTCAAGTAACTAGCCCCTGAGACCAACTGAGGTTTTAGTGCATCAAACAACTAGACACTCCCTTGATATGGACTAGGGTGTATCTAGGGGGCTCCATACACTCCCACAACAAGAGAAAGCGAGCGTCCGGGGACTTTTTCCCCCAGTGTTGTGCTCGCGACTCCAGGATTTGTGCCACTTTTTCAGGCCCAGAGCCCATGTCACTGCCCAAACCTCAATAAGACTTCAGAGATGAATTTACATAATGTAACAATGATACATTAGTAAAAACTTCAACAAGGACTATACTAGACCCCTACTAGCCGTGACAGGCATTTCGTCAAACATGTCACAAATATGAAAGTTACAAGTCTTAACAACATAATTGGGCATAGGGGTCTCATACTTATTTGAGAATCACGAAGAAGCATTGTTCTTGTATATCATTAGCTGCATTATCATCTATTAGGTCATAGATACATTGTTCATTCATTTACAAAGAAAAACATGAGGAGAGCCATACATCATGACTATCATAATACATTCTTATAACCAACATAATAACAACATAAATATCATAGATACATCAGCTATATAATCCACATATAAACCAGTTCATTTACACATAAGATTCCATAGAAAGAACCTCTTATTAATGAATGCAAAATCCAACCTAGTATGGGACTACCACATTCCACCCGACCATAGATTGGTTGAGCCAAATATCTCTTCATCCAATCACCCCTGTGTCATATTCAAAGCATGAATGTGGGACTTGTTGGTACCATTCCATGACCTCCTTTTTCCTCTTGAAACACATCATTTGTTTACCTTTTTCCTCCATAGATCCCTTATATTCCTTGAAATTGATTAGTTAACAGTATTATAGTTGTTAGTTTGCATTAAAGTTAATTTATGAGTTTTTATGTTAGAAATTAGGAATTTTTAATAAAAAGGTTACAGGAAGTTACAACATCCTGTAAATGGTTCATCATCTGACATGTGGCATGACAGGAAAGCTAAAGCAAAGGATAAGAATGAAAACTAGAATGTACAAGCATGGAGAAACATCGATCCTACAGCAAATCCAACACTCCTGGTTATGCGGTCAACGCTGGTCAAAGCCCCAGCCTTTTGGTGACAAAGGCAGCAACAGCCATAGGTTTCCAAACTAGTTTCGTTTTGTTTCTTTTTGGAAATCGGTTTAAGATGGAAATGACCCAAAAATCATTCCATAGTAAAAGCGGCAACAGCTGCATAGCGAATGTACATTCAATCCAAATGTAAACGGTGTATTAGTTGTTTTTAAAAACACGGATGTAGATACAATTACATGGTTGTTGATCTCTGTATATCGCTTTTTGAGAACAGAGCTTTTGCATAATCTTCAGAACTTAATACCAGAACTCGATTACAGTCACGGCTTTATTATAACATTGTTCATGCATTAACTTCTTAGTTGCTTGAGCATATTCCAGTATACCGATGGGCCCTGCGTGGACGGGTATACTGTCATTTTCATTTCATTAGCAACTTTTGAATATTGAATAGCATGCATAGTGATTAGAGTTATGCTTAGGATTTCATTGATTTAATTAGCAATCCTTATGAATGATGTTTATGATGATAGCTTAAAGGATTTATCGTTAAGATCATTGAACTGTATCTTGTAAGAGACCTGATCCTTCGTTATATTTTTAAAGCATCTTCATGGACCCTGTTTTCCATGCATTTGAATTTTAGTGTGCTTTTGATTTCAATATGCCTTTTATCTTTCATGAATGATGAGTGCTAAACGCTGAAGTGTTCACTGGACAGAGCTTTTACGCACAACATCCTTGTAAGGGGATTAAAATCTCGGTCTAGCAATACACAGTGTCTTTAGGACAGTTAGATGAGTTGAGTGACCTGAGTTTCAAGGTGATAGGGAACATATCTTAACCTTCCGTAAAGAAGTACTGTAACCTACCACAATGAACACTTAGTTAGGAATCCTTTATGTCTATAGATTTTAGACACATGCCTCAAAGTTTACTTACCCTGGTCGATAATAAATATAGCCTAATCTAGCACCCTAGGTTGGACACTAAATTTTGGCGCCGTTGCCGGGGAGGCGTAGTTCGAGGATGTCGAAAAAAAAATTTATAAGCAAAAACAAGCAAAAACATAGATTTAGAAGTCATGTTTACTTATGCCTAGGTCTAGAGATAATCAAGGTAGATTCATAAAAACCCCCCATCCAAAAACTAACCTACCATCAAGAGTAGACCCTTTAGGAAACATTGAACACACAACACCAACTGAGGAAGTCACCATACAAGAATTAGAGGATAAACAAAAATCAGGGCAAAGACTCACACTCATCGAGAGGAAAATTCTATTAGCACACAAATCACAGAAGAAACACTTCCCTGGATCCTCTATACAAGGAGAAAGTAGCACAGTGACTCAACAATCTTTCTTTAATCTTCTCTTTGAAACAAGTGACACTGAACAAGAAACAGAGGAACCTATCAAAATGGCTGAGGAAGGAGATGGATCAGTACCAAATCAAGGTCGAAGAGATGAGGAAGAGTCAACCTTTAAATTTCCTATTCAAGAACCACAAGAAGATGATGAAATAAAAATGAAAAACATACCTCCATCTGTGCTACCAAACTTTTATGGCATGGCTTCAGAAGACCCAGATTCATTCTTGTTTGAGTTTGACATTGTATGTCGAACATATGGTTACACAGATGATGCCCATAGGCTTAGACTCTTCCCAGCAACATTAAAGGCATCAGCATTAAGATGGTTCATGGGGCTTGGTGAACATGCGATAACTGATTGGGATGGCATGAGAAGAATATTCCTAAAGAAATATCAACCTTATTGTAGATCGAATGATTCCAAAGATGATATCTTTAGGATGAACCAACAAGAGGATGAAAATTTAGAGGAATACTTAGAACGGTTTGTTTACAATTTACAAAAATTCAAACACCGAACCATGCCTCTTGATTTGATTCGAACAATATTCTTGAAAGGCATTCGAGAGGAATACTTAGATGATTTTAACTTGATGGGCAAAGGTGATATTTCTACTTTACCTTTTGAAGAAATTGTTGAATTATGTGAAAAGTATTCAAGGAGCAAAGCTAAAATTGGAAAAAGAACCATATCATCCAAAGCCACAAAATCTGCTTCAGCAAGTGTCACAAGGGCTGAAATAGGGAATCTGTTAGAAGAATTCAAAACAGATCTGTTAAGTACCTTAGGAACCCAAATTGACACTCTAAAAGCTAAGAAGAGACAAGAAGAGGAAGACCAGATGATGGCTATCTTTTGCCCAAAATGCCGGAAGAAATATGCCTTAAAAGACTGCCCATTAGAAAAAATCCAAGTTTGTGCCTTTTGTACTGAAAATGATGATATATTTCATTGCTCTAAAGTCAAGGTTTTGCAGAATTGTAATGTGGCAGCTAATGCAGATATGGAAAATGTGTATTACATGGGCGCAAAGAGACCATGGCAGCCAAAACCAGCGCCTCAAGGTATGTTCCCAAATCAGAATTTGCAATTTCCTGTACATGATCAGATGTATGCTCAGAATTCATGGAATGTACCCATGCCATGGCAGCACCAAAATTACCCACAACAACAATGGAGACCATCTCAACAATACTCTCAACAATTTCATTCATATCCTCAATCATACCTGGCAACCATATTCGCAGCCATATCAACAATATCATCAGCCATACTCGTGATATCCTCAATCATATCAGCAGTATCCTCAGCAACAAGTTGTTTACCCACATCAACCTCAATCAACTCAACAAGCACTGCCTGCTCCTCCACCAATAAATCCACCACAATTACAACTTCCATCTAACTCACAACCTCCCAGACCTACTCAAATCCCTGCTCAACCTGTACCAAATCCAAATAACAGAGCAGAGAGGCCAGCCTACAATGTAGATGAGGGAACCTCATATCCCACATTACCCTTGCAAAATATCAATTTGAGGTCTGGTAAGGTACTTCACAAAGAATCTCCAACAGCTGATAAACAAGAAGAAAATGAAGAAAATGAAAATGAAATTGCAAATCAAAGAAAACAAAATGATGACACCAAAAATAAACAAATGCAACCATTGCATCCACCACCTTTTCCAGACCGATTGGTCCAAACAAAACTTCCAATGTCTATACCACAGTTTGATGTTTTAGACGAGCTCAAGAATGTCTATATAAAAATTCCACTACTACAAGCCATAAAAGACATTCCCATATATACTAAAGCAATCAAAGAACTGTGCCTTAAGAAGCCCACTAGGAAAAGGGTTGATCCACAAACCATTCATGTTATTGGACATTTCGCTGGCCTTATGACAAACACCATCTCAATGGAAAAGTATGTTGATCCTGGTATTCCCAAAGTCACTACAATCATTAACAACATACATATTCCAAACACCTTAATAGATCTTGGGGCCGCAATAAATGTCATGACTCTTGAAACCATGAAAACACTCCAGCTCACAAATTTGCAACACACAACAATTGTTTTAGAACTCGCTGATAGGTCTAAAGTGATTCCTGAAGGGATTTTGGAGGACATAATCGTTTCACTGGACTCTTGGGAGTATCCAGTGGAATTTTTTAACCCAAATCCAATTTAGGAGGGCACCCTATCATCCTTGGTAGACCATGGTTAGCAACTACTGATGCATTCATAGGATGTCGATCGGGTAATATGATCATTTCACGAGGAACTGAAAGAAAACAACTCACTCTTTACCCATCAGCACAATCACCAGCAGTAGCACACAATTTATGGCTTGACGATAAATACAATGATAAAGAAGAAGTACAATCTATTTTTAGCATCAACCAAATCTATGATTTTCAAGAACATAATAATGATGATTTGGTAGAATTGTTCCTTTCTCAACCTGATATTTCTGAAAATTTGAGAAATGACCAATATCATGCTGCAGATGAACTTTTAGCCCAAAATTTTCAGGAAACATGCACCATTCAATCTTTGCAAACAAAATTTCACGATATTTTTCCCATTCAATCCATCACAAACACGCAGAGTCAGACCATAGAGATTAGTCCAGGAAAAACTTTGAATATTGGCACTCACCTAGACTCATCTCAACAAGAGAAATTGATTCAATTATTGAGAAAATACCAGAAAGCATTTGCTTGGGACTACACCGATATGCACGGGATTCACCCCGAAACATGCACTCACCATATTTATACCGATAGTACTATCAAACCAGTGAGGCAACCGCAGAGACGAATGAACCCCATGTTCCAGGATATTGTCAGAGAAGAATTGCAAAAACTATTGAAAGTTAATTTTATCTATCCTATCTCTGACAGTCAGTGGGTATCCCCATTGGTAATAGTGCCCAGGAAAAATGGTAAATGGCAGATTTGTGTTGATTACAGACAATTGAACAAAGCAACGCTCAAAGATTATTTCCACTACCATTTATTGACCAAGTGCTAGACACATTAGCTAGGAAATCATCATTCTCTTTTCTTGATGGTTTCAGTGGCTACAACCAGATCAGAATAGCCTTAGAGGACCAGGACAAAACCACTTTTACTTGTCCCTAGGGCACTTATGCTTATAATGTTTTGCCATTTGGACTTTGTATTGCTCTAGCTACATTTCAGAGAGCTGTATTAGCTATTTTTGCTGATTTAGTTCATGATTGTGTTGAAGTTTACATGGATGATTTTTCAATGTATGGCGATTCATTTGAGCATGCATTAGAGAGCCTTGAAAAAGTTTTGAAAAGATGTATTGAAGCTAATCTATCCCTGAGCAATGAAAAGTGCTTTATGATGTTAAACGAGGGGATAATATTAGGCCACTATATTTCTTTTCAAGGCATTAAAGTTGATCCATCAAATATCCAGATCATTGTCAATTTGCCAATTCCGAAGAATCAAAGAGAGGTAAGAAGTTTCCTTGGGTATGCAAGCTATTACAGAAGGTTTATTGAACATTTTAGTAAAATAGCTTCACCTTTGTTTAAGCTTCTAGCCAAAGACGCACTTTTCAACTGGAATGAGAAGTGCCAGCAAGCATTTGAAACACTTAAAAAGAAGTTGTCCACCACACCAGTCTTAAAAGGACCTAACTGGAGCCTACCATTTCACATCTTTACAGATGCATTTGATACTGCAGTAGGTGCCTCATTAGGCCAAAAAGAGGAATCTTGTCATTATGCCATCTATTTCATTAGCAAAAATCTAACACCTACAGAATTAAACTACACAGTCACAGAAAAAGAAACGCTTGCCATCATACATGCTGTGAATAAATTCAGACATTATATAACTAGTTATGAAGTTTTTGTACATACTGACCATTCTGCCATTACGCATTTAATGAATAAACCAATAACTAGTGGCAGAGTTACCAGATGGTTATTATTGTTACAGGAATTTAACATCACAGTGTTAGATAGACCAGGTAAGGAGAATCAGGTGGCAGATTTTCTTTCTAGACTGCAAAATCAAGGTGAGGTTGTTCCGGTTGAAGATTATTTTCCAGATGAAAATTTATTTGCAATTTCAATAGTGAATCCTTGGTATGCTGACTTGGCCAATTATTTGTCTACAGGAAGAACACCTCCATACTTTACTCCAAAGGAAAAGAAGAGGCTAGTCAAACAAAGTGCTCGATATTCATGGATTAATGGCGATTTATTTTACACTGGTTATGATATGATTATTAGACGATGTGTAAGAAATGATGAGATAATTGATATTTTAAAATCTTGCCATGATGAACTGTGTGGTGGGCATTTTGCAGCTAAGCGAACAGCATTCAAGATTCTTAGTCTTGGATACTACTGGCCATCCATTTTTAAGGATTCCAAGAAGTACGTGAAGAGTTGTGATAGTTGCCAAAGAATGGGCAGGCCAACAGCTACAGATGAGATGCCACTTCAGCCCCAAGTACACCTAGAGCCATTTGAAAAATGGGCTCTAGATTTTGTTGGGTGTGGAGCCTGATTATCTTCTATATTCAAAGGTATCGCCACATAGGACCCCAGTTCGAAATGGGGGCGGCAACGCCGCCCGTAAAATATTCGCTGCAGGGGGGGTCCAGGGGGGGCGACTGCGACCTTTGGGAGCCCCCCCCTGGTGGGGGGTTTCGGGGGCAGCACCCCCGAAGCTAAAAACAACTGTAAAATTGCCTTGTAAAAGTATAGTAATTTCTAGTCAATCTGGGCCGTTCATTAGGCGGATGATCTGATGGTAGAACTTATGTTTAGTTTAGGGTTTTTTGCCCTAGAAGGCAACCCCTCTCTTTGTATGAGGGTATTGTATTTGAGGCTGTGAGATAGATGTGTATTCAGTGTGAGCGAGAAACAGAGAGGTGAGACTGTGAGAGAAAACAGAGGATATTACAACGGATTTGTTGTAGGTTGTATCTCTTCATTTTGTTGGATAATAAAAAGGAAGGACTGGCTGTTCGGGGTGGACGTAGCCCAAACTGGGTGAACCACGTATATCTGTGTCTCTCTTGTTTTGTGTGTTTTCTGTGTTTATATTTCTGCAATATTTTATGTGTTCCATTGCTCCGTAATATATAATTTTCTAACAGATTTCATAGGACCCATTAATCCAACCTCCAATGGTAAGAAGTACATCTTAGTATGTACTGATTACGTAACAAAATGGGCTGAAGCAAAAGCACTAGTTAGAGCAACTGAACAAACAGTGGTAAACTTCCTTTTTGAAGAGATTTTTGTAAGGTATGGAGTACCAAGGGAGATAGTGACTGATCAAGGTACTCAGTTTACTTCAAAGTTAGTTAAGGACATCACAGAAAAATATCAAATCAAGCACAGAAGAAGTACACCTTACCATCCACAGGCCAATGGCCAGGTGGAATCCACAAATAAAACTTTGGAAGGAATTATCACTAAAACTGTGGCAATGAACAGAAAGAATTGGGAAGAGAAGCTCAAAGATGCACTCTGGGCTTATAGAATCACGTGGAAGAATACTACAAGATTTACACCATATCAGTTGGTGTATGGCAAAGAGGTAATGCTTCCTATTGAGTTTCAAATACATACTTTTAAGATGGCTGCAGATTTGGAAATTGATCTGAATGAAGCACAACAAGAAAGAATTCAGCAGTTGAACCAGCTGGATGAAATGAGGCAGCAAGCAGAGGAAACAACAATCCTCATGCAAAAACAAAGGAAGTAGTGGCATGATGCACATATCAAGAAGAAGCAGTTCAAGGAAGGAGACTGGGCTTTACTCTTTGATTCTAAATTCAGAGATCATAAAGCCAAGTTTACCACACATTGGATGGGCCCATACGAAATTATTCAAGTTTACGACAATGGATCAGTCAAACTCATCACTATTGATGGAGAAGGCCACTCCTTTACTGTCAATGGTCATCGCTTGAAACTTTACAATAAGCCCATCAGCAAGCAAAATTTTCTTCAAACTGTATCTCAACAAAGAGAGGTTGAGATATTACAGTTTTCAGCTGTAGTATCTCTGCCTTAGTTCATTTCATTTCAATTTAGAAATTCAAAAGAAATTTAAAAAAAAAATTAAAAAATTAAAAAAAATTAAAAATAAAATAAAATGAGTTAGATGTAAAAACCAAAATTCTTACTTGAAAACCAATTCGTTGGCTGGTAAGAATTACTTTTCTTTTTGTTTCCTGTTTGATTCATCAATTGAATAATGACTTGAGGACAAGTCAACGCTTTAGTGGGGGAGAAGCATCAGCATTTTGTTTTTATCTCATCCCCTCATTGTAAATTCTCAAAGATTTCTTATCTCATCTCCTCACTTTAAATTTCCAACGAGCTATCGAACGCGTCAAATGGAGATCGTATGCCAAAGTTATGACCCTGGGAAATTGATGTACCAATTTACCCAAACGGGGCCCACAATTTGGCGTTTGATCTTCTAGGGTTAAGTTTTGGAATGTTAAGGGTTTTCCATTGTTTCTCAACAATAAATAGGCCTTCGAGCCTCATTGTAACACAGTTCGGAACAATTCAGAGGCATGTAGCCGCCACATCTCTTCTCAGAGATAAGCTACCATCGCCCTAGCTGGTTTATCTCCATTTCTGGTTGTAAGCATATTTCAGTATTCTCCATTAATGAAATTAAGTATTATTTCCGCTGCATCTCTGTATTTACGGTTATCGCATCTCTGTATTTATGGTTATCTCTGTAATCTATTGCGTTCCTGTTTAAATCCGGATCACTATACAGGAAGATCCAAGAAAGCACCAAAGACCCAGCTACAAGAAGACCAATCAGAATCAAATCCACCTGCACCGATGGATATTAAGAGTAGTGCTCACTCACAACTTGGACCAGAAGCTGAGATGGAGGTTGAGAGCAACAATAGGCAAGAAAAAGAGTCACCACCCGCCATTAAGAAACAAAGGAAGCTGGAAAAGCAAATTGAAAAGTTAAAGGAAGAACTGATGGAGGCCAACATGCTGGAAAAAGTCATCAAGAAAGAGAATGAAATGCTAAGAGCACAGAGTAAAGAGACTCAACAGAAAAATGAGAAGTTGAGGGAGCAGATCAAGGAACTCGAGGCTGAACAAACTGACATTTGCAAGTGGGCAACCAAATGGTATAACCAAAAGAAAGCCCTCAAGGAAAAGTACAAGAGTTTAAAGCATGAGCTCCACAGTCAGAAAGATGCCCAAGCTAAGAAGAACATGGATGCATTGTTGAAAGCAGCAGAGGTGTAGGCAGGGACAGAGTTTAGAGGCAGCACATCAGGATTAGCATGAGGACATGCTAATTCATTAAGCTTGGGGGAGATGTTGGTACCATTCCATGACCTCCTTTTTCCTCTTGAAACACATCATTTATCTACATTTTTCCTCCATAGATCCCTTATATTCCTTGAAATTGATTAGTTAACAATATTATAGTTGTTAGTTTGCATTAAAGTTAATTTATGAGTTTTTATGTTAGAAATTAGGAATTTTTAATAAAAATGTTACAGGAAGTTACAACATCCTGTAAATGGTTCATCATCTGACATGTGGCATGACAGGAAAGCTAAAGCAAAGGATAAGAATGAAAACTAGAATGTACAAGCATGGAGAAACATCAATCCTACAACAAATCCAACACTCGAGGTTATGTAGTCAACGCTGGTCAAAGCCCCAGCCTTTTGGTGACAAAGGCAGCAACAGCCATAGGTTTCCAAACCAGTTTCGTTTTGTTTCTTTTTGGAAATTGCTTTAAGATGGAAATGACCCAAAAATCATTCCATAGTAAAAGTGGCAACAGCTGCATAGCGAATGTACATTCAATCCAAATGTAAACGGTGTATTAGTTGTTTTTAAAAACACAGATGTAGATACAATTACATGGTTGTTGATCTCTGTATATCGTTTTTTGAGAACAGAGCTTTTGCATAATCTTCAGAACTTAATACCAGAACTCGATTACAGTCACGGCTTTATTAGAACATTTTCATGCATTAACTTCTTAGTTGCTTGAGCGTATTCCAGTATACTGTTGAAATGCGGACGGGCCTTGCGTGGATGGGTATACTGTCATTTTCATTTCCTTAGCAACTTTTGAATATTGAATAGCATGCATAGTGATTAGAGTTATGCTTATGATTTCATTGATTTAATTAGCAATCCTTATGAATGATGTTTATGATGATAGCTTAAAGGATTTATCGTTAAGATCATTGAACTGTATCTTGTAAGAGATCTGATCCTTCGTTATATTTTTAAAGCATCTTCATGGACCCTGTTTTCCATGCATTTGAATTTTAGTGTGCTTTTGATTTCAATATGCTTTTGATCTTTCATGAATGATGAGTGCTAAACGCTGAAGTGTTCACTGGACAGAGCTTTTACGCACAACATCTTGTAAGGGGATTAAAATCTCGGTCTAGCAATACAAATGTCTTTAGGACAGTTAGATGAGTTGAGTGAGCTGAGTGTCATGGTGATACGGAACATATCTTAACCTTCCATAAAGAATTACTGTAACCTACCACAATGAACACTTAGTTAGGAATCCTTTATGTCTATAGATTTTAGACACATGCCTCGAAGTTTACTTACCTTGGTCGATAATAAATGTAGCCTAATCTAGCACCCTAGGTTGGACACTACAGACTCAAACCAAAAGAACACACCAGGGCATCTCGAGGCTAAACCACCTCACCCTCATCAATAGAAACCAAGCTTTACTGCGATCCACACTAGATCACTAGGCCAAAACAATAAACATGTAATAACAATCTTTACCATGATCTCCACTAAATCACTAGGCCAAAACAAGCATAGATGCCACCATATTTCTCCACCTACACCATGAGGAATTTTCCTGTCTCTTAGTGTCTTAGGCTTTACCGCAATCCACACTGGATCACTATGCCCGAAACCAAGACTCCACTCTCTAGGCTTTACCGTATATCTTGCCATTCATCAACAAGGATTCTGTTGACGGGCTGGAATTCTCCGCCAACAACAAGGGGATATCCCCGATGTAGAATCCCAACTAGATGCTGCACCATTTGCTTTAGGGATCTCGTCCATTATGTAGGCCCGACTATCATACAGGTGGTTTGAGTTTGCTTCAGACAAAGGTGGGATAATGACTTAGTTGAACGTATGGAATTCAAATAACACAAGGAAATAATTGATGAATGTTCATAATATGAATACCATAAATAGCAGCATTAGAACTTGACAACATGAATCTCACATAAAGAAATTGTTAGCAAAAATTCAAATAATATCATGCCTATATAAAGAATATGCTTAACTATAAATTAGTTCACAGTAGGTAAGCATCAATACGCATAAGGAAATGTATAGTCGACGAGAAGATCATGATAATATTAACGAAACAGTTCATCAATACAAGCACAAAGTTAGCATATTATACCATCCATGTGTTTCCAAACAAGATTCATAGCACAAGAAGACACATGAGGATACTACACATCAAAGAACTCATAGGAAACTTCAATCCATTGAGCAAGTAATATCCATGGCATCACAACATAAAGTACTCATCCGATCCAATAGTGGAAAACAACTATTACTCGTATTTATTAGAAGAGCTCATTTCCTCTCAAAAAAATATGTCCCAAAATAAGTCCCAAGCTAATAGTCCTTTACAATATGCATTGAGGATGTATTTATAAAAAGACAGTGACCTTTGGTCTATCCTTGACTCTTGGAATTCCTCATGACCTTTCAACTTCCTCATGACCTTTAGAATTCCTCATGACTCTTCAGATTCTATTATTGTCCTATTCTATCGTAATTTTCTAATTACATAAAATAAGAAAATTATATCATATCAACTTGACAATAGACAATTATGGTATGTCTAGGTGGAGTTGCTCCACCAGATAAATGCGCTAAAGCTTGTACTCAACAACTATGGGGGCTATTTGCGGTTGTTCCTCGTCATGTTCGTGAAGGCATTCAAGGGCGTCGAGGATGAGAGTGTTTCTTTTTGCAATGACCTGATTAGCTAGGGTCACCAACTTTGTTTACATTCTGACCAATTCCACCACATACAGTGTGATATTCTCCTTTGTCACTTTTAGGTTGTTTGAGTCAGCAGCCTACCTAAATGTGTCGACGAATTCCTGAACTTCCTGTGAGATGTCTTCCTACTTCTTCACTTACTTGATTTCCCCAATAGATGGAACCCCATGGTTTTTTATCATCGACTCTAAACAACTGAAAAGGTGCTTGTAAGAAGACAACACTCTATCCACATCCTTGGATAATTTGTCTCTTGATTGGACCTTGATGCGGAGATGGACTTTAGCATTTTGCGTAGTGATCCAGTTATTTTTTTGGATTACTGCCGGTGCACCTAGATACTTGGTCGACCACTCATGCATGCTATCCAAAGCTGCAATGACTTACTTTAGCATAGTAGACCTTTCCTTTGTGTTTGTTTGTATGGCCAAGATCAGGGATACCATATGATGTAGTTTCGACATTTCTTTATAGACCATCACCATGGCTCCACCAAAAGTTTAAGCTCATCCTTTATTGCAGCCTGTAGCTCTTTCATACTAGAGTGTACCAAGCGGAGGGCCGCATTTTCTTCTTCTGCATTCTTTCTATCCTCTTCTACTCTAGCGACCTTCTTCTCTGAGGCATAAAGCTTGTTATAGAGTTTCGCAATTTGTTTTCTCATCTTGGAAACATTGTGTTCAGTTTCGGTCACAAAATCAGTCCCTACCGAGGTGATCATCTCAGGGTTAACTGTAGTTTCGGGAACAATTTCTTTCTCTATGGTCACCAACAATGGTTCTGTAGGGTTTTGGCATAGCACTTCCTCCTCTCCTACATGATCTTAAAGTTAACCTTATCAAAAGTGAGCTTGGTAAGATCCAACACTTAATATTCCACTTCCTCAGGAATGCCCATCTCTTTGAGAGGAAGGTGGCCTCTAGTGAGGGGAGTGGATGGGGGAACATCCAACAGAGACAACTCAACTTGCTTAGATTCTTGTTGAGATTCCTTATTGACCTCTTCTCATTGCTTCTTTCTTCGTTCCTCTTATTCTCTCCTCTTTTCCTCCTCTTCTCTCTTCCTTTGCTCTTCCTCAAGCCTCTTCTTCTCTTTCTCTTCTTGCTCTTGCTTCCTCCTGACTTCCTCGGATTTCCTGCATATCTCTTCTTGTTTGCTCTACTCTTGCTCCAACCTCTTATTCTCTTCTTCTTCTTTGTCCTTTGCTCAGACTCTTCCTTCAATCACTTCTCTTCTAGTTGCTTCTTCCTTTCTTCTTCTTCCAATTGTTTTCTTTTCTGAAGCTGGTCCTCAGAGTGTTGGCCACTTGAATCTTGTGACGAGTTGAGTTCTTCTTCTCTCTTCCTATTGATCTCTTGCTTCTTCCTTGCTAGGGCTACATTTCTCTCCTCTAATGTTTCATCATCCCCATCTTCCTCTTGGTCACTTGGGGAATCTTATACCTCTTTCTCCTTGTGTTTCTTGAGTTTCCCAGTTTCCTTTTGTTGTTGCTTCTTCTTCTTAGAGAAGTTTATCTCTCTTGAAGGCTTACGTTTTCCTACAAATTATCAAGTTTCTCATCATCTTTTTCTTGTTTCTTTCTGCGGTTGAGATCTCTGGTGGCATTGTACCAATTTCTAACCCCATCTTCCTGATCATGATTAGAATGTCGGTATGACCAATTGAAATTGGCTCTTTTGCAATGAGCCGCTACTACTCTCTCAGGATCATATCTATGATGGTTGAAGGTCACGAAATGACATCCCTTTGATTCTTCAGCCTCTACCTCACTTCCTTGAAATTTTCCACTATGTAGGCCCCGATAACAAGAGGTAATGCAGGCCAGGGATTCTTCTTTCCCTTGCTCAGTGTTTGCGAGAATCCCTGTGTCATTTGGTAGCACATTCCCTGCATTAGTACCCTATCCATGGTGAACCGAGGAAGTGCATGCGAGGTCTTGCAAGGACCAAAGACTATGATAAATGTTCCCTCTTGGATTGGGAACCAATGCGCCACCTTGACGATGGTTTCCATGGCCATATTTGACATAGAAATCGGTTCTTCCCCGAAAAGAAGATGATATAACATGGTGATAAATGACTCAGAGATAGTGTCAAGCATACCCTTATAGTCGGGACTCCAAAATATCTTGTGATGATGGTGTACTGGTTCTGTTGTAGTTGTGGTCTAGTTGTAGCTCCAATGGTCAAACCAGCACCATGCACAGACCGCATCTAGGAGATATGAGGCCATATAGAATTCTAAAGGTTGGTCTGGGTCAGGGTCTTTGGTTGCAACTATGTTTGTTCTCAAAATTGAAATGAGGATGTTGGCCTAGTTGAAGACTGTACACATGGTAGCGACAACGTACATGATAGGGACCCATGTCTTGTGGAATACATCACAATATTCTCTTCCGTAAAACTGGTTCATCATGGCGGCAATCACTGATAAACCTTCTTTAGCCCGTCCGACGTGTATATCTGGTCAGTTCTAACCTAGAACTTAGACGGGTCTTGCTACCATTCTCTAAGAATCTCCTTGGTAGAGATTAGAAAACTAGAGAGCCACTAGGTGTTGAAGGAATCTTCCTTCTCGCACAATTTTTAATATGTAGTGATATTTGTAGAGGAGATAGCTACGAGCGGTGTGCCAGCATGATCCCTTATCATCCATTGATTTGTATTCGTGCTTTGTATGATCCAATCAATGGTTTCGTCACATGGGAAGACTAGAGGATGTGATGGCACTTTGTGAAGCCTTGACCTTTTGACATTTATATACACCGGGAAATCCTCCTGGTCTTCTGGGATGTCATGTTTAGAGAACTCTGCATAAATGTCATACCAGGAGAGCTTGGTTCTCTTGTTGATGTTGTAGGAAGTATCCCTGTAGATGGGGGGTAATGGCTTCTAGTGAACTTCCTGTGAGTTGCTTCCAGAGCTCCTGCGAGAATATTTTTCTACTGGGGGTGCCATCCTGCCTTCAAAGGAGGAGATCGAGATGCACTTGATATCGACGTCACCTAAAATATTGAACAAACAATCCCACGATGAGAGAGACGACATTAAAAATAAATCCTATTGATAAGTATAGTTATAATTTCCAGATCTTGGGAGAAAGCTTTTTGTGCGGGTTGCAAGGTCGGAGGGATCAAGGGGTCGCTTAGGTCGTGTGGCTGAGTGTTTGATTTGGTGACTGCCACGATAGAAGATATGTCACTAGGATCACAGGTCGCGAGATTGCAAAACAAGAATGGATTGCAAGGTCGCTAATGAGGCAAGGTCACTGGATCTCAGGGTTGCATGGGTTGCAAGGTTGAGTGGGTCATGCGATCATGTGAGTCATGAGGTCGCGCTTGTTAGCCTATCACGTCTTTCAGTCTGCAACCTGATTCCTTGGGCTATTTTAGAGAGTGAAATGAGGCTCGGGATTGGTCCTTGGGCCTCTCAGGAGCAGATGGATTGGTCCTCAGGGAATGCAGGTCAATTTGGGGTGAGAATGGCCACAAAAGATGTCTAGGGAGGCTCATGTGGAACACAAAGACTTGGCAAAGGTTTACTGGTAAAAATGGGGCTAAAACAGAGATAAAAAACCCTTGGAGTGGAATATGCAGGGTCGGCGCAGAAGAAGGAGACAATTGGTGGAAAGAAATGATTACCTGGGTAGAGGAAGAGTCACTTACCTGGTAGGGTCGCGCACCTCTTGCAGTTGTTAAGTTCCTATGTTCTTTATGTGACCTGAGCGAGTTGCTCAAATCACCGGTCGAGGCCAATATTTATAACTTCAGTGGCACGTGTAGGGGTCGCGCTTTCTCAGTTTCAAACATTTGCGACCCTTATGACCTCGCGACCTTGCGACCTCAAGGGGTCGCTAAGTCGCGGGGGTTGTCAGGTCGCAAGTGTGCGACTTTGAGACCTCTCCAACCTTGTGACCTAACGAATTTTTGGGTCGCTCGGTCGCAAATTCACATAGGCCGCATGGTGCATGGGATATATCCCTTGCAACCTTGCGACGTCGCCACTTAGAGAGGTTGCATAGTCACAAAGGTCACATGAGAGGCCATAAGTCACAAATTTTCATTATGAATTTTTGAATAGACTTGATCATAATTTTTTGGTTAGGTCGCAGGGTCGCTTCTTTGACTTATGAGGCAAAGATTTAGGATTTCGAAGCCTTTTGGGAGTTAGGTTAGGTTCATGGGATGAAGGGGGATTAAGGCTTCTAAATAGATTCTGAGAACTGGCAACAACTACAGGAATGGTATAGGGGCTCCGAAATTTTGAAGGGTCCGAAATTTTGGAGGGGTTGCTGCAGCAACTACAACAATTGGTGATTCACTGGTAGGATTCCAGAATCCCTGGTTACCCATGACCTTGGGTAAGGCGAACCTCAATGAGTGTTGTGCCTTAGAGTTGTGGGTCCGCCGATGCTTCCGGGTCTTTCCTTGATTTTGATCAACTGTCTCAAGTTGTTATGACTCGGCCTTTTGACACACGCAAGATGAGACCATCCCTGCTCGCTTGACATGTAGGAGTTGAATAATGATATGCGCCTTAAGGATTTTTATTATAGTGGTTACAAATCTCTGGTGTTATTCCGTTGCCATTGAGCTTGAACAATACCCCAACGGAGTCACTACCTAGAAATCACATATGTTGCTCCACTGCCAGTGAGCCCGGATAGTACCCCATTGAAGTTGTTGTGTCACCTCTCTTCACAAGAAACCTTTCTCAGTCATTTTTCCCTTATTAGTTTGAGATATGTGCTCATTGGCACTTATTCAAATGTGTTATTTTGCACTTATTCATATGGCAGTTGTTTTCACTTATTGATATGGCAGTTGTTTGTCGGGGCAGATGAGGGATCCCGACTTATTTTACTTGCAAGAGAGGTTGTTTCTGGTTTTTCAGAGCCCTTATTATTTTCTTGAAATATATAAGCACATTCAAGTTCTCTTCCATTCCACTTTCAAGCTAGCCAGATAAACCAAGTCGTTGAAAACTTCATCCAAGTGAGTAGCTAGGATTAATTATTGAAATATTGGACACCATGGATGACATTGAGTTCCCCAGTACAACAAGTTTCAACACCCATTCTGGTCACGACTTAAGGTCCATTCAAGGGCACACCTAAACACATATCTCGACCAAAAGTGTAGGGGATACCTCAACTACTGAGTGACATTCCAGATGCTATATTAGAGGTAAAATAAACATCAAAACAAAGGTAAAGGTGAAAGAAAACTGAGAGAAGGAAAGGATAAGAAAATAAAAATAAAAACTATAGTACATGTTATGTGAGAAGACGTGGGGCCGCTAGGTGAAGTAGAATTTTAGGTCTTGGCCATTGACAGGAAGGGGTTCTACCTTCCCTCCCATAGTCTGCAATCTATAGGTGTGTTGACCAATTTCTTCTTTTACTTAGAACAGACTGATCCACAAGGCTTTGGACTTGGTGTGCTTTCCTTTGTCCTCATGGACCTTGTCCCACTTGAGAATTAGGTCTCCCACACTTAACTCATTGGTCACTGCCGATTTCTTATCAAACCATCTTTAAATTCGACCTTAGTGAACAACAAAATTTTCTCTAGCCTTTTGTCTCTTCTCTTCCAGTTTAAGAAGGGTGTCGATTCGTTTTTGAACGATAGGGCAAGGGGAGCATCATGACTCCTGTGACAATTGAAGAGCGGACAGTTAGAGGTTTGGTGGTAAGATAAATTCTTTCCCATAAACCAGAAAATAGGGAGATGTTCCAAGATATGGTTTAGGTGCAACTCGGTTGGCCCACAAAGCATTGTTGAGGACATTGTGCTAGTTTCTTTGGTGGGATAGTAAGGTCTTCTTGAGGATGCAGATCAGGTTCTTATTGGTGGATTATGCGAGGTCATTTCCCTGAGGGTAGTAGTTCTCTGAATGTTTTAAACAATGTTATTTTCCAAAGAAAAATCATATAATTTTAAAGACGATAAATACATAACATTATCAAATACAAGTGAGGTTGGAACACCGAACCTGGCCACAGTGTATTGATTGACAAAATATATTACCTCTTCATTTTTCATTTTCCGCAATGGAATTTTTTCAACCCACCTGGTGAAATAGTTTGTGGCTATGAGTATATACTTATGCTGCTTTGATGAGTTTGGAAAGATATCCCCAATAACATCCAGTACCCATTGTTGAGAAGGTTCTTCCACTGCTATAGACTGGAGGGGAGAAACTGACCGAGTTTTCCTTCCTGCATGATTTTGGCACATGGGGCATTTCTGAGCATAATCATAAGCATCTTTGAAGCGTGGGCCAATAGAATCCTGCCCTCATGATCTTATGGGCAGTGGTGTCGCCGACATAGTGGCCCCCTGTGAGTCCATCATGTAACTCGGTCGGCCCACAAAGCATTGTTGAGGGCATTGTGCTAGTTTCTCTGGTGGGATAGTAAGGTCTTCTTGAGGATGCAGATCAGGTTCTTATTGGTGGATTATGCGAGGCCATTTCCCTGAGGGTAGTAGTTCTCTGAATGTTTTAAACAATGTTATTTTCCAAAGAAAAATCATATAATTTTAAAGACGATAAATACATAACATTATCAAATACAAGTGAGGTTGGAACATCGAACCTGGCCACAGTGTATTGATTAACAAAATATATTACCTCTTCGTTTTTCATTTTCCGCAATGGAATTTCTTCGACCCACCTGGTGAAATAGTTTGTGGCTATGAGTATATACTTATGCTACTTTGATGAGTTTGGCAAGATCTCCCCAATAACATCCAGTACCCATTGTTGAGAAGGTTCTTCCACTGCTATAGACTGGAGGGGAGAAACTGACCGAGTTTTCCTTCCTGCATGATTTTGACACATGGGGCATTTCTGAGCATAATCATAAGCATCTTTGAAGCGTGGGCCAATAGAATCCCGCCCTCATGATCTTATGGGCAGTGGTGTCGCCGACATAGTGGACCCCTGTGAGTCCATCATGTAACTCCTTCAACACCCGCTAGGCTTCGTCATATTCCAAACACCTGAGTAGCACGTCGTGGTGGTGTTTACGAAACATATTACCTTGTATCATTTGGTAGGATGTGACTTTGATCCTCATTGCCATTTTCTATTTGGCGGAAAAGGTAGGAGGTAAATTCCCTTTCCCTAGATACTGCTTCAGGTCAGAGTACCATGGTGAGGGGTCATGAGTGTTGGGGAGTTCATTCTGATACATTTCGATCTCATGATCCCAACCTTCTGACTCTTTGTTTTGTTGTTCTACAGCTTCAAAAGTCAGTTGCATAGTCCGGTCCCTTTAACCATGTGTGCAGGCTTGAACTCCAAATCATATTCTTGGAGGAAAGTCATCCAGTTGGCTCTTCTCTTGCCCAACTCCTGCTGAATGAAAAGTGACCTGATAGTAGGGTGAGGCACAAACATTATGACACAGTGCTTTAGAATGTATGGTCTAAATGTTTCACCGCTTTGTAAACTGCATACACCTTCTTATCTATGTCGGGGTAGTTGAGTTCTCCGCCTTGCAACCCTGTGCTCATAAATGATATGGGACGCTCAAAATTGTTTCTATCTTTCTACGTAAGAACGACGACTAAGGACAAATCTGAGGTCAAAGTGTATGAGATGAACTCCTTGCTGAAATCGAGGCTATAGAGGGAAGGAGCTTCAACAATATCTTTCTTGATACGATCAAAAGCTTCATTTTCTTCTCAGTTCCATTTAAACACTGAGTCCTTATTTATCATGTTATACAAAGGCTTATAATCTAGGGAAAATCTGAAATAAACTTGCCAAGGAAATTGATTTTACCAAGGAAAGATTACATTCCTTTTTTACTGTTGCGAAGAGGAATTTGTGATATAGATTTCGTGCGATCAGGATCGATGGTGATTCTGTCCCTGGTGATGATGTGCCCAAGCAGATTGCCTTCTGAAACCACGAATATGATCTTCTTGGGGTTAAGAGAAATCCAATACTTCAGGCACCACTCAAAGATTTGTTTGAGGCGGTGAAGGTTGTCGGATATCTTCTTAAAAAACATAGTGACATTATCTAAATAAACGACTAGGATCTGACTCATCAATCCTCTAAAAGTGATGTCCATTTCTCTTTGAAATGTCGCTCTGACATTGATAAGACCACAAGGCATACATCGAAACGCGAACGTGCCCCACTTCGTCCTGAAAGTTGTCTTTATCTGGTTGTAGCCGAAGAAACCATCAAGTAGAGAAAACATTTTCAACCCGAAAACCATTTGGATAATTTGTTACATGGATCGAGCTCGATAGTTGTCTTTGTTTGATGCTTGGCTAAGATTCTGGAAATCGACGCACAAATGCATCTCACCAGATTGTCTTTGTACCAGAACAAGGTTTGAAACCGACGTAGAATGCCTGAATTTAAAGATAATACGTGCATCCAACAACTTCTTGAGATCCTCTTGGATGAGGGGTTTCGATGTGGGATGCACTTTCCTCAACTTCTATTGAAATGGTTTGACCCCTTCTTTCATGGGAATAATGTGTTGAATGATTCAGGTGTCATAATTATTTAAATCATCGTATGTCCAGGTGAAGACTTCGTGATACTTCTTGAACAAGATGATGAGGGACTGCCTTTCCTAAGGGGGGTATCCCATAGCAAGGTTGATGAATTTGGGGTCAACCTCAGTTCTGAGGTTAATTTTCTCATGCAAAAGTATGGAACTTTGTGTTTTGGTGTTTGGTGGGCCTCGCAAACGGTTCTACAGATCGAATAATCTTTCTAGTGTGACCACTGCTTTAGGTATGGGGTTACCGTTACGCTCATTTTCCTCTTCTTATAGGGACCTTTCATGTTCCTCTTCTTCAATTGTTGAGTCTTTAATAACCTCTATGTTCGCCATGAAATCCATTATCTGTTGGTCATCATTGAAAACATGTAAGTTAGTTACATTATAAGGGAAAATAGGTTTATAAACAATTTCAATTGAAAATCCATCCCTAAGAGGTGTAAACCTGGCTGCAACATTTTCCAGATTATCAGTAGCAACGTTATTGAATCTACGAACAAAATTAATATTGAAATCTTTAAAAGAACCGATCAAACACCATATCTCTTGTTGACAATTCTTCAGGGGTGGTGACAGGTAATGCATTGTGTTTCGTACCTGCCTTGTAATGATTTCAGAGTCACCAGTCACCTTCAAACATTTTGCTTTCAGGTCAATAACCTTCTTCAGACTGTGAATCAATGCTTCATATTCTGCGGTGTTATTGGTGCATTGGAATTCTAAACTACAAGAAATTAAAAAAATGTTTTTTTGGGGTCCACGAGGATGCAGCGTTCTCCGGCCCCATCATGAGTCTTGAATCCATAATAATAGAGTGTCTAGATTTCATTTCTTAGCTTGTGTGCGTCTGGAGTATTTGCATCTAAAGTACAAATTTCATTTGCATCATCTGGGGGGTATGATGGTAGTTCCATCTGGGTATCAAGTGGGATGGGTGATGGCTCGACTTGGTAACAACCCATCATTGCTTCTAGAAAACACACTCCCAGTTCTTCCTGAGCAAAAATAATTGACTCATTGGAGCCTTCAAGGTTTTTTGCTATATGTTTCATGAAAGGTTCCCTATTAACTCTGATATGATTGTTCTTTCCTTTGTAGGGCATCGATAAGTGGGACCAATTTGTGGCGAAATACCCCTAGAGTTTACTCGACCAGTCCCTGCTTAATAGTAGCCTGTATGCTTTGAGGATGTCAACCACAATGATGTCAATGCACTGGTGTACTCTAGAGTCAGAAGAAAACCTAATAAGCATGTTGTTCAATTCACCAACAATGGGGACTTGGGACCTATCGAGTTGAATGTTCTTGGCATCTATCTTCTCAGGTTGGATGTTTAATTTTTTGCATACTAGCCAAGAAATGACATGGTCGACCGGTTAGAGCCAACAAGGAAATTATGCACATTGTAGTTGAAGACTTCAAAGGTTAAGAGGAACGGGGGAGTTGAGCCTCTTGAGTTTTCATTTGCGGCATTAAGAATAGCTTGGAGGTCGATCATGGCTCGAGATCGGCTGGGAGAGTTAGCTTTGGTCGAAGAGGTAACCTTGCTGGTTGGTGACAAGGTGGCGAAGGTTTTGACAATTAGCTCGCGTTGGCAAGCTAGCTTGGCGAGCTCATAGACTGAAATTTTGGCTCGCATATCCATCATAACTTCAACGATATTATATCCCAAGCCCGTGGGTACAACTCCTTCCATGGATACTTGAGGGGATAGGGTGGTTTTGGTTGGGATTTCGGACGTGGATTTGTTTCCTTTACCACTCGTCGAAGCATCCTTTAGGCTTTGGCCAGATGAAACCTTGGGAGAGGTGGTGCATGGTTGGTTTGGGATATTAGGAGGAAGGATTCTCATCTTCCATACAACTGGTTCATCATGGCAGAAATCAGCTGATAAACCTTCTTTAGCTCGTCTGTCCTAAATATCTTGTCAGTTCTAACCCAAAATTTGGATGAGTCTTGCCACCATTCTCTGAGAATCTCCTTGGTAGGGATCACAAAACTAGGGAGCCACTAGGTGTTGAAGGACTCCTCCTTCTCATGGAATCTTTAATATGCAGTGATATTTGCAGAGGAGATAACTGCGAGTGGTGCGCCAATGTAATCCCTTTTCATCCATTGATCCGTATCCGTGCTCTTCATGATCCAATCAATTGTTTTGACGCATGTGAAGATTGGAGGATGTGATGCCACGTTGTGAAGCCTTGACCTTTTGACATTTATATACACCGGGAAATCCTCCTGGTCTTCTAGGATTCCCTGTTTAGAGAACTTTGCGTAAATCTCATACCAGGAGAGCTTGGTGCTCTTATTGATGTTGCAGGAAGTATCCTCGTAGATATGGGTAGTGGGTCCTCGTGAACTTCCTGCAAGATGTTTCCAGATCTCTTGCAGGCAAATTTTTTTACTGGGGGTGCCATCTTGTCTTCAAAGGAGGAGATCGAGATGCACTCGAGATCAACGTCACCTGGAATATCGAACAAATAATCCCATGAGGAGAGAAAACATGAAAAATAAATCCTAGTGACAAGTACAGTTATAATTTCCATATCCTAGGAGAAAGCCTTTTGGGAAGGTCGCAAGGTCGCAGGGATCAATGGGTTGCTTAGTTCGCGTGGCTGAGTGTGCAACCTGGTGACTGGTAGGCTAAAGATAGGCTGCTAGGGTCATAGGTCGTGAGGTCGCAAAGTAGGAATGGGTCGCAGGGTCACTGATGAGGCAAGGTCGTGTGGGTCACCAGGTCATGCTCGTTAGCCTATCACGTCTTTCAATCATGCGACATGATTCCTCGAGTGATTTTGGAGATTGGAATGAGGCTCAGGATGGGTCCTTGGGGCCTCTCAGGAGAAGATGTCTTAATCCTCAGGGAATGCAGGTCAATTTGCGACGAGAATGGCCACAAAAGATGTGCAGGGAGACTCATGAAGAACATAAAGACTTGGCAAAGGTTTACTGGTAAAAATGGGGCTAAAAAGGGGATAAAAACCCCCTGGAGTGGAATACATTGTGTCAGGGAAAAAGAAGGAGACAACTGGCAGAAATAAATGATTACCGGGGTAAGGGAAGAGTCACCTACCTAGTAGGCTCGCATAACTCTTGCAATCACTGAGATCCTATGTTCTTCATGCGACCTGAGTCAATTGCTCAAATCACTGGTCGAGGAAAATATTTATAAATTTTGTTGCATGTGTGGGGGTCGTGATTGCTCGGTTTCAAACATTTGCGACCCTTGTGACCTCAAGGGGTCGCTAAGTCGTGGGGTCATGAGGTCGCAAGTGTGCGACTTTGAGACCTTTGCAACCTTACGACTTAGCAACTTTTTGGGTCGTTGGGCCGCAAATTTGCATAGGTCGCATGATGCGTGAGATATATCCCTTGCGACTCATGAATTAGAGAGGTCGCATGGCCGCAAAGGTCACATGAGAGGCCATAAGTAACAAATTTTCACTACGACTTTGCGATTATACTTGATCATAATCTTTTTGTGAAGTCCCAGGGTCACTTCTTTTGCTTATGAGGCAATGATTCGGGCTTTCGAAGCCTTTCGGGAGTTAGGTTCGTGGGATGAAGGGGGTTTAAGGCTTCCAAATAGATTTTGAGAGCCGACGACAACTACGAGAATGGTATAGGGGCTCCGAAATTTTGAAGGGGAAAAACTTTTGGAGGGGTTGTTGCAACAGCTACAACAAATTCCTAGGCCTAATCAAGGGCAGCCACCTCTAGGCTTTACCATATATCCTTCCATTAACCGGTCAAGGATTCTTAGGCCCACCGAGGCACACAATCCCTGGATTTATAGTAACCCACAGTCCAGTTCAGGGGTCATTAGGCGAGTGGCTTTACCGCAATCCGCAATCCGATTTGGGGATCACTAGGCCATGTGTTCTTTCTTTCAGAGATCTGTCTCACTTAACTTTGAATCCATATGGAAATCCAGCTTGACCAATACATGAGAACACCATCATACTATGGCTATCCGGAAATGGCAAGGATAGGCTGAAAACACTGTCACACCTCGCAAAACCCATGCCATGAAAACAAAGAACCACATGTAATACCATGTATTCCAAATCTAACAACGAAAACACACATGAAAATTGATACCTGCAAAAAATCATGTTGTACCTTCTTGATCACGCTCTTCCTTGCTTTTTCTTTCCTTCCTCTTTCTTTCTTTGCCTTTCTTGACCCAATGCCAAAGTGCTCCAAGAAAAATCTAAGTGTCCAAGAGTGCGAGAGAGAGAGAAAAGAATGAGAAAGCTCCAAAACTGAACTGACAAAAGGTTACACTGACCAAGTTTGAGAAAAAGCTTGTCAACTGACCCTCAAAATCCTTTTTATCAATGAGGCCTCTATTTTCTTTAATTTCCATTATTTTCCTTCATTTTCCTCCTCACATGCAAGTTGTGACCTTTCATCTTCCTTTTCTCCTAATTTCCATTATTTTCATAAATAAAATGTTAATTAATGCCACTTTGTCTTTCCAAATGCCTTTGCCATTGCTTTTACCAATTTCCTTAGACACAATAACCGAAATGAACACCCACTAAGATGTTTTTCCCAACATTCAGCTTGGAATACGTGTCCCATGTCCGTGGCCTTATATATTTTTACGTGGATTTTTACCAGGGCTGTTACAATTTTAATTTTATTATCAATTAAAAAAATAATATAATTAGCATATTCTAATTTTATATTTAATTACAAAAGATTAACGAAAAAGGAAAATATAATATAAAAGAAAGAAATTGATATGATTAAATTTCATGTGGTTTGAATATTTATTTTCAAAAATTAAAAATATAAATATCCCCTATCCACTCATGGATTCTCCGTGCGCACTCCCTGAATGCAATGACAAACAAGTTGTCTCTAATCGTATCAACAGAGATCGAAGGGACATAAGAGGAATTGATGTCTGGGAAATCTTCCCACGAAATGTTGTCGCGTTCTTCAGAGTCAGCTACCCCCACAAAACAAAGAGCCCAACAAATCATTGTCTTTATATAAGATAACACGAATGGTAAGTGAAATAGCAACCCCAGTATAGGCGCGAGACAATAGTAGTAGCTTGGAAGCTGGTGGAATTAGGGTGCACCGTCAAAGTCAATTTTGCAAGTGTTAGATAATATTGTCTTAAATTGATATGGTTTTGTCTTAATCGTTAACTATCTTGAATGAGTTTTGTCGAAATATCCATTTTCTTAAGTGGTCATTATGTTAAATATAATGTTTTGTCTTAAAATATTTTTGTCTCAAACTATTTTTGTCTTATATATAAAGTTTTCTCTTAAACTGTTTTTGTCTTGAATATAAAGTTGTCTTAAAATGTTTGTGTCTCAAACTGTTTTTGTCTTAAATATAAAGTTTTGTGTTAAAATATTATTGTCTCAAACTATTTTTGTCTTAAATTTTATATTTAAGACAATTCAATTGATATTAAATTTTAATGTAAAATAACTAAAATAAAAAGTGATATTTTAAGACAAAAGATTTCTTTTGTCTTAAAAAAAATATCTTAACATTCCAAATAATTATTAAAAAACATAAAATGCTTTTGAAAAAAAAATCCCTATCAAAATTCATTTATAAAGTATTTCTAAAAAGTTTATAATGATTTTTTAAATTAATAAGTCTTGACATGGAGGAGAAAATAACAACCCAACAAAGAAATATTTAGCCAAAAAAAAAATATAAGTTGAAGTGCAACCCATAGTTGATAACACCATGCTATATGATTTGTAATGTACACATATTTTCGAAATGTCTACCTTGAAGGGAAAAAATCCATACATTCATACTTTAATGCATCCAACTTACATCAAGGAAACAAATATTAATATTCTAATATATATGTAAGAAATATTTTATCGTTAGACATAACTAATGGGAAATGTATATTACACAGAAATGAGTAGAGTACTAAGCAATGGCAACAAGGCAGTCAACACTTCAAATATAGACTATAGGATGGTAGCCACCTTTTGGAGTTTCTGTCACATTAGTCCTTCATTCTATCATTCTTTTGGGTAACTCACACATATTCTTTCTTGAGTGGAAACACTTCCACACTTGAAATTCAATAGCTTTTTCAAAAAGGCATTTGCTTTAGTCTCTGCGGAAGAAGTTGTCCCAACAACCGATTATGCTTAGGATAAACATGGTAATTCCACAAGTTCTCTTAAGCAACATATCCAATATAGTTATTTCCCTTTTATCAAATTTGTATATGTGTACTTTCACTTTCTGAAGATTACCAAGTAAAGAGATTACACAAGGTAGTATTGGTTCTCTTACTAGCTCCCGCATTTACATACCATGTACGAGTTAAAACTGGTCTGCTCGTTAATAACAAACACATTATCAATACACATAATTATGGTCATATATTATATCCATTATACAATTGCAACACAATATTCCATCACAATGCAAAAATTCATGGATATATATATTAATTCATGGATACATATATTATACGATGACAACTCAATAATTCATCATAATATGATAACCCTAGTCACCAAGTTCAAATTTCGATAAGTTAAAATTCTTAAATAGTTCAAATTTCGATAAGTTAAAATTCTTAAAGAAATATTTAGAAAACATGTAAAATCCTAGAAAATCAGCCATACCTTTTTAAATTAACTTTTGGCTTCTCAAGCTACCTTTACGTATCCTCATGAAGACAGTTATATTATCTTAATATAATACAATCTCAGCTTTTTTTCTCTGAAAAAAAAAACCTTTTTAAATTAACCCCCTGTTAACACACTGTCGCAAATTCAGTTCTTCCATTTCTCAGTTTCCCTTAAAACCAATGATGAAATTAGAAAATGATAAACTTTACTATTTCACTATGATTTTCTGTTTTCTTTACTTCTCTGATTTTCTGTTTTCTTTACTTCTCCGTTCCTCCTGGGTGGGCGCCTTCCGTTACGATATATTTCTGTGTAAATATTGCCACTGGCATCATCTAGTATTAAATGAACAAAATGTCTATCTGGGTAAACCACTGGGATTCGAGCAATATTTCTTTAATAAAATAATTTTGAAAATAGAATCGAATTTCAATGAATAATACAGCTATGTCCGTTTAGGTAAACCATTAAGAGTTGAGTAATATTTCATCAATTACCCATTTATCTTGAAAACCAAATCAAATTTCAAAGAATAATACAATGTTGATATCAAAATAGTGATTTTTTGTATTTTTTTGGGCCTGGTTGAGACTAATTAGGTAATTATAATAATATGATAGTAACTAGTTAAAATATCTTTATTTCAAAATAAGGTTTCCAAATTTAATATTCATAGTAAATATAGATCAAAAGTGTGATATAAAATGAATCATGGTTTTTTTGGCATGTGATATTGATAAGACATAATATTGACCCATGGTATTAATAAAAAGCCTATTTGCAAATTAAGAATCTTCATGATTAAATAGGATAAATATTAAAAATCTTATTACATGCCTTTTAAATGTATATATTGAACTAAAATATTAATTATTTTTATAACAATAATAATTGTTTCAAATAATGTTATAATTTAGTTAATTTTTAGGTTTTTTAAGATTAAGAAAATGAGACGCACCAACCCACTGGGCGTAGAATAAGCCGTGATGGAGTGTACTAATAAGTCACTTTGGGATGTGAAGGTCACCGGTTTACACAGTGATGGGGTGTGTACTAATAAGTCACTATGGGATGTGAAGGTCACCAGTTCCAAACTCTGTAGGCAAAATCATGTGGTAGTGGTATTAAAAAGGTTGGTGTGTCGGGTAGGGTGCAATCCACAAGTGATTTTGACAACTTAGATGCCCGTGGATCGCTTGTTATTTTTTCAAGCCTATAACTATCATCTCAAACTACATAGACAAACAAACGAACAAAAAACGAAAGTGAGATACAACATCAAGTGAGTTTTTTGTTTTGATATTTTTTATGGATTAATACCTATCATCATTTACCAACCATTTAATTTATATGGCTCTACTATTGATAAGTAACAATTATAGTCATATGCATCCCTATTGAACATCCGTAGATTATTCTTTTTTTTAATCTAAATGTTTATATTATCATCAAGATGTTGGCATATTTTTGTGGTCCTCTCTATATTAATATATGGAATTTTAAATATTGGCTACCTTGCATCTCTAAATCCATGTTTAAATAAAGTGACATGCACCATGAAGTACGTATTTAGTTTTGATCTTTATTATGGATTAATACCTCTCATCCTTTACCAGTCATTTAGTTTATATGGCACTACTAGTAATAAGTAACAATTACAATGATAGATTTTCCTATTGAACATTGGTTGATTATACTCCTATACATTAATATATGGAATTTTAAATATTGATTATTTTGCATCTCTAAATCCAAGTTTTATTTTTCACATTTCCCTAACACAATTATGAAATTATCATGCAAATTATCAAATAACAAATGACATTGTGTAAATCCATGTTTACTTTTTCAAATTTACCTAATACAATTAAATTACTATACAAATTATTAATATAACAAGTGGTATCATGTAAATTCACTTTTCACATTTACCTAATACAATAATACAATACACCATGCAAATTATCAAATCCCCAAATAAAATGTTATGAATAATCACCGAGAAAATTAATAAAAATTCAAAAATCATATCCCAAGTGATAAAGATAGAGCCATACAAAACAATACTCAGTTTTTTCGCACATCTAGATTTGACAATAAGCACAACACAAGGCACTACGTTGCCTTTAGAGCATAAAAAAAAGGCGAAACCATTGAAACATGCATCGCACATAGTAAAACTGCAAGTGAAATAATATGGTTTTGGCATCACTGGATAAAACAAGCCGCTCACTTGTAGTCGTGCGAGTCCAGGAAGCCTCTCGAGGAGATTATCAATGAGAACAACGAGGTTTTGGCTTTCCCACTAGTCATTGATGTCGAGCTTCTTCAATTTTTTGAAATCCCCCATTATCTCATGAACTCTCTCTACTGAAACATGTAACATCCCCGCATAATCCAAATCTAACAACAATTTAGTAACATTGATCCCACCCTATTTTAATTTTAGAGACTAAATATGAAAGTTTGTGAAACAACACTCCATTTATTCGCAACTGACATATGTCATCTAACCCCATCTCCATAGTTCTATGCTTCAGACTGTTCAACATTAAAACTTTCACCTCACCATGTATAGATAAATGTAACATACCATGTGTAAATAAATGTGTAAGGTTGGGAGCAAAGATAATAGACTTCCTTAGGCCAAAGTAGAAGTGTAAGTTAAGTTTTTGAAGAAACGGAGTATGAGAGATAAAGAAGGATTAAGAGTTGTCTCAGAGAATTTGGATGTCTAGCTTATGCACATGTGCCTAAATAGCTAAGAGGAAAATTTGATGATGAAAGTGAATAATACATATTCACTGGTTATTGTGAGCAATCAAAAGCTTTGTATAACCCTATCAGCGATAAGACCATAATTAGCAGAGATGTTGTGTTCAAAGAAAAAGAGTCATGGAATGGGTTGTAGACAAAAGAGTTTGATGCAGAAGTGACACTGATGAAGAAGATTATGTAGCACAAAAAGAGCGACACGAATCACAGGGAAGACACCAAATAGAGACGCACTAACAAGGACTCAAGATTTTCTAAGCAGCGTTGATCTTTAATCATATCAACAGATCGAGATTCTCCTAGCAATCAATTAGGTGATGAATCAAGCAATGGTAAGAGAAATGTGATAACTCTGAAAGATATTTATGATGATTTGGATGTTAGTTCAAATTTTGCATCATTGTCATTCCAACCTTCTTCATTTGAAGGAGAAATAAGAGATGAAAATTGGGTGCAAGCCATGGATGAAGAAATTCAAGCTATTAAAATAATAATACATGGAATTTGGTTGATTTGCCAAAGGACAAAAATATCATTGGTGTGAAGTGGGTGTACAAGACAAGTTGAATGAGAAAGGTGAAATTGATAGATTTAAAGCACGACTTGTAGCAAAAGGGTTCTCGCAGCAACCAGGAATAGACTTTGGAGAAACATTTGCTCCGATAGCAAGATTGGATATTGTAAGAGAAATTCTAGCCACAACAGCTCAAAACAAGTGGAAAGTATATCAAATGGCTGTGAAATCAACCTTCTTGAATGGAATCCTAGAAGAAGAAATTTATGTGCAACAACCTCTAGGATATGAAGTTGAAGGTAATGAAGATAAAGTTCACAAGTTGAAGAAAGTGCTTTATGGACTGAAGCAGGGGCCTAGAGCTTAGTATAGCAAAATCAATAGCTACATGATTGATAATGGATTTTGCAGAAGCAACATTGAGGCTACCTTGTACATAAAGGTAAATGAGCATGGAAAGATTTTGATTGTTTGCTTATATGTTGATGACATAATTTATATAGGTGATTTTGAGTTAGATGAATTTAAATTAGCCATGATGAAAGAATTTAAGATGACAGAGCTTGGTCTCATTAAATATTTTCTTGGCATAGAAGTTGAGTAATTTGAAAAAGGAATTTTTATTTGTCAAAATAAATATGCTAGAGATTTGTTGAAAAGATTCAGGATGGAATATTGCAAATCTGTCCCTACACCAGTTGCAACAGGTGCAAAGTTAAGCAAAGATGACGAGGCATCAAATGTCTATCCAACTCTATTCAAAATATTGGTTGGCAGCCTCATGTATCTCACAGCTACAACACCAGATATTAGGCAAGGAATAAATTTGATTTCCAGATTTATGGAGACTCCAAACGACATATTGGAGTGTTGGAAAAAGAATTCTGAGATACATAGCAAAAACTAGAGATTGTGGCATAATGTATGCAAGAAAAAAGAAGAAGGATTTTATTTGGTACATAGACAATGATTTTGTAGGTAGTTTGGATGAGAGGAAGAGCACTTCTAGTTATGTGTTCCATCTTGGTTCAAGTGTGATAGCATGGGAATCTAAGAAGCAAACCATTGTGACACTTACATCAGCAGAAACAGAATGTGTAGCAACAACATCAACAACATGTCAAGCAGTATGGTTAAGAAGAGTATTTGATGGACTCACGTAGAAACAATAAGGATCAACAACAATATATTGTGACAACACGTCAACGATTGCACTATCTAAGAATAGTGTGTTTCATAAAAAGAGTAAGCATATTGATACTAGATATCACTTTATTAGAGAACTTGTGTGCAATGGAGAAGTTCACTTGAAGCCTTGTAAATCTAGTGATCAATTGGTTGATATATTTACTAAGTCATTATAGAAAGATGTGTTGAGTTTCATAGAAGAATCTTGGGTGTTGTAAGCCTAGCTGAGACATAGACCAAAAGGTATGTTTGAGTTGTTATGATTTAGTCTCTGTTTAGCGGTCATAATTAATGGGGAGTGTCAAAATAATCTAATTACTCTCGCATGAGGACTTGGCTAAAATTAGAGATTCAGTTAACTGAGCATTGATTCAAGTCGAATTAAGTGATACATGAATTTAGTGCGTGGTTGCATGTCATGTTATTTTAAGCAAGTCGCTAGTTGGAAAACTATAAATATCCCTCATCGAGTTCTTTGTAATCAATCAAGTTTCTATGATCAATAGAAGAGCCGCAACTCGTGTGTTTTGTGTGTGAAATTTGTGTTTTTCCTCCTTTGCATTTCCAACAAAAATGAAATGGTTGAATCTAGATAAATGGGATGGGAGATGCGTAAGATTGTATTTGGAGAACCTGAGGGTAGTGAGATCAGTTCATGAAAAAATGGAAGGTAGGATTTCCCTTATAGAGGCATATGAATCAGAATCATAGGAATTATCAAGGGAATCACATAGAGTTAGGTGTTGGACATTCCTACAAGTTGTTTGTCTCATCCATTTCCATATGATTTGACAAGTAAATTGCAGATAGTCATAAGGGGTAATGTATTTTAACAAATGGAAAGCCTCTATATCTGGCAAATGCAAGAGCAGAAGGTAGGAGATTATTTTCTCCACCATTGCAACAGAGAGTGAATCTGGATGTGTTTTAATATTGGGAACACAAAGAATGGGAGAGAGCGTGAATTGGGGAATTTGGGTGTAGAGGAATCTCCATCTCTTCGACAAAATGGAGCATATGAAAACTTTTCTCATTGGAATTTTAGAAATACATTGTTTACGGATGCAACAATTTTTCCGCGAAAGTCATTTTTCGCTCAATATAACCAATTTTTCCAAAAAAAAATCTAACCATTTTCCAAAATTGTGGCCTCATTAGACCACTCTTTTAAAGCATTGCGTCTAGAAGAGTCGAAAGTATATATATAGTAGACGATTGCAATTCACAAATCATATGAAAGGTAAAATGAATGGAGGAGGCTTGAATATTTAAAAGGAAAGCATAAATGGAAAAAGTTCCAGCAAGATAGAAGGAAAGATTGGAGTCATCAATAATGTATTTGATTTTCTCATGAAAGGAGAAATATTGATATGTGATCTTACCAAATCAATTTCCAAATCCTCACAAAGGATGAGCATATCACTCACACATGTTGAAGGCGAGGGCTATCCAGCTGGATTTCTATTATGATAACACATGATATTTATTATTCAACATTATATTGATTGCACATGTCCATCATATAGCCATCCATTCCACTGCCACGACTGATATTGATCATCATCCCAATGTACCATACGAAATTATATGATATACGATGAAAATTGTTAACCAACACAATATGGTACACCTATTAGTACGACGTTCATTGGAACTCAATTTTGGAATTCTAAGACTCATTCAACCATATTCAAATTCGAAGGTATAACTTGTCCTTTTTATTAAACATCAGGGTGTTCTAGTGAATATTAAGAGAATTACCCAAAAAAATATGAAAGTCCTAACTGCTTTCCAAGTATCTAGTGAGTCTAAAGCTCAAATGTTAACACCAAAACAAGATTCAAGCATGAAACTAGAAGGATTTAAAAGAAGAGAACCATTTTATCATAAACAAAATAACCACCAAGATAAATCTAAAATCCAATTTTAAGGCATATTGAGATTCCCTCCACTGTCACCTTGCCATCAACTAAAAATTTGATATGTATTGAACTTATAGCAATGACCAAACCTTGCTTTTAGAGTCCATCCGCCATCGAGTTACGCTCCCTGTAGACATGTGAAAGGGTGATATGATCAAAATAACACAAAAGATCTTTATTTGATCCATCTATCCAACCAAGGAGGGAGTCGAGAAGGAGGACCTCCCAACCACAACATCAATGGTGGATCTTGAGTCCACAACACAGAAAACTTCAGCAACTGTAAGCGTTTGGGAAAAACTAATAAACCCCATAGTGCTAATAACTTATACTTGGAATTTGAACCTGAACCCCCATACTAGAAAAGGAGAAAATTTATGAGAGGATTAAACATCAACCATGCCCTACATTTGCACCTACCATCCAGAGCCATGCCATCGATGAAGCTTGCTGGAAAGACCACCTACAATGGAGGACACAATATTATGGAAATTTTATCACCTTGAGTGGATTTCCCCCCTACCAACAACCAAGCCAATTTATTAGAGAAAATTCTAGAGATATTGGGTGGTCTATCTTCAAAGATCATAAGGTTTCTTGCTCGCCAAATCTCCCATGTGGTATATAGATGAAGATATTTATATCTCCCTTTCTTGTTGAACCACCCCCTAAAGCAAGACTCCATAGTATCCTAGGAGCCTGCCTGAGGAATATGAACATTCTTCAATATACTATCCTAGAACTCGACAAACATGGGGTAATGGATAATGATATGTTCAATGCTTTCATGTTCCATATGGAAGAAAAAACATCACCCCGGGCTGAGATATCCTTGTTTGCAGATGTTGTCCTAGGTAAGGATTTTGTTTTCCCAGACCAACCAACAAAAGATGGTCACCTTTAAGGGAACATGCCACCTCCTAGATTTCATGTAATAGCACATGTTAGTTAAAGGGTTGACATTATTCACAATATATTGGTAAATATTTGAAACCACCACCGAACCCTTTTTCATATCCCCATTCCACACCAGTGTATCACACGAATCCTTCTTCATGAATCCAACTAACTGAAACACATGTATGAGGCTATGCTAGGTTGTTGCAAGACCACATGATAATCCAATCCCTTATGCACTCTTCCACACTGGTATGGAAGATCCATAGGCCACCGCTCAATAGCTTGATCTAAGAAGAAAATACCTGTTGTATGAAGAGAAACAATAAGGTCAAGATTGGAATTAAGAGATGAACCAACACCTAGAATGGAGTCCAAACCAATCAAAATTTCATCACCCCTACCAAAGGATCAGAGCACCTTACCAAGCAACAATTTTCTAACCTTAGAAAAACTCATTTAGATGTAGGAACCTTTTTTAACCCTAATCATACCCCTTATATACCAATCTAAGAAGGCACTAACTTTTAGACACTTCTCTGTAATAATATCTTGCCAAATAACCGTACCAAATATAGCTCGCCATAGTGATTTTGTCAATAGTTCCCAGCTAAGCTTCTTCAAATCAAGAAAATCCCATCCTCCAATATCTTCCCCTTAGATATGGCTTCAAAATTAACTAGGTCGAATTTCTTGTGCCCCTTATTACCAGACCAAATAAAGTGTGTCATGATGGCTTTGATTCTGCTAACAACTAACAAGGGAATGCAAATCTTACCAAAATTTGATAAAAATCCTTCCACTACTCTCATGATACCTGTCTAAAAGTTAATGCATCATCAACAAAAAAAAGGTTGTGTAAGCAGTGTGTCTAGAGAGAAAGGCACTTCTAAAAATTTTCCACTTTCCATCCTCAGTCTAAGATCCTGTAGTTATTAGGATTCAATATAAATCCCAAATAAGACAAACCACCCGCAATATGAGAGACCTCAATGTTTAAAACCCAGACAATGCGAAGGATAACCACCTGATTGGCAGAGGAATGTAATGATACAAATTTTTTTCCATTCATGTTTAGCCCTAAGGAAACTCAAATCTTACCAAAATGTGATAAAAATCCTTCCACTACTCCCATGATAACTATCCAAAATTTAATGCATCATCAACAAAGAAAAGGTTATGTGAGGATGACATATCGAGATATTTAAAACCCCTAGAATATTCCTTGTGAGTGTGCCTCCTTAAGCTTCAGAGTAATTCCATCCATAGCCAATATGAATAATGAAGGAGACAAGGAACATCCCTAAGGTAGTCCCATGTACGCTAGGAAAAAGTTTGACATATAACCATTAATTAATACTACAAAATTTATTGTAAACACAAATGCCATTATCCAAGAAATAATATCAACAAAAAGCCCAATTTTGAAGAGGATCAGGGGCAAATATGTCCAGTCAACACAATCATATGCCTTGTTTCAAAATAATAGCCTCTCTCTTCTTACTTAGAATGAATAAAGTGGAGACATTCATGTGTTGTGGCCATTGCATCATGAATTTGGCGGTCTAATAAGAAGTGAATTATTATAGAAAGCTATAGGTTGACAGTGCTGAGTGCATCCTTATTCCTACCTACAATGAATTTAGAGATCAACTTATATGTAATATTACAAAGAAAAATAAACTGGAAGTCAGAGAAGGAAACATGATGAGAAGACTTGGGGATGAGTACAATGAAGGTGGAATTAATTGTATCCAAAACCCAACCATATAATAGGGATTCTTAAACCATATTGAGAAGATATTGATCCATTAGATCAAAGAAATGAAGGGAGAGCTCCACTTTCGAGCCATCTACGCCTGGACTCTTATCTTTCACAAAATATTTGAGAACATCTAAGATTTTATTCAACGTGACAAGCCTATGAAAAGCAACATTAGACTCCTCTGAGAACATACAAAGAAACTTTTCAATACCCCACAATACATTGGAATAGTCCACCCCATTACATATCGAATATAAACGTTTAAAATATTTAACAACCTCCTTCTAAAGATCACAAATGGAGAAAGATCCCCCCCCCCCCCATCCTCTTCATTTTCCGTTTGGCATTTTTGTTTTTCCTTTGGTTAGAGAAATGATGAAAGTATTTCGTCTTGTAGACTATTTCTCATATCCAAATAGCACAGATTTTGAGACACCAGGAAGCCTCTTGAAAATTAAGAATGTTTCTTTTTCCCTTCCCAAATTATGCATTCTATTCAATTGCGAGGAAGATGGAGAGACAAGATCCATAAGATGACCTAAGAGTTCCATTTCTACAACAATCTGATTTAGATCCTTTTTCATTTTGTCCTTCTGCAATTGTTCCCATTTACGAACTTCCCTCTCAAGAATGTTTATAGTTTCTTCATTAATAAATCCATGACAGATGTGATACCTTGACAATTCCCCAAGGACCAAATTTCCTGCACAAGAGAAATAAAAGAGTCCTCCTGTAGCTACATATTGTTGAATTTAAAAGGAATACCCTTTTGAATGGACTCCCCTCGCCACTGCAAGATAATCAAAATATTATCAACACTCTTGGTTTGCACCACCCAAGATCTAATGTTACCCAACAACTCAAAAATGTTCTCATGCACCAGAAATTTATTAAGCCTTTTACCGATATGCTCTAAGCCTGATCATTATTCCAAGTAGGGACTAATGGATCATGCTACACATCCAACAAGTTTTTTTCCTTGAACATATGTTTAAAAAAAGATCCAAGTGAGTCATATCTACTGCGAGGTCCCCAAATTTCATCTCTAGCAACTGTAGCATTAAAATCACCGACAATGAACATAGATCCAATCTTCATAATTCCACTATCTTCCATTATGTCCAAAAATCCCCTTCTATCTCAGCAAGGAGCATAAAGGTTTAAAAATGTAATCGAGATGGAATACTCGTGATAAAACCAACAAGTAAAATTCCTACAAAACACTTGAACACTTTTACATTCACCCAACGTGGATTCCTAAGTACCACCAGACCTCCATAAAGACGATAAGAATTAATAGCAACATGAAACCAACTCAGAAAGACTAAAAAAAAAAAAAAACTCTTCAGCCCTCTTCTTTGAGGCCATATCATGGATGAAGATAATGGAAGGCTTAACAGAGTCAATCAAATGCTTGAGGGATACATTTTTAGAGGAATCCCACAACCCTCTCAAGTTGAGAGATAAAATTTTATAGAAGCTCTCATGGCCCAAGAGTCCTCAACAAATAATGGGGATGTGCTAAAAGGCACCATCTAAAGCAACATTCAAATACTGAGTAGAAGGCTTTCCACATAAATGTCTACCACCTTTACCCCCTTTTCTACGGACCGTGATATTCAATGCATATCCAGGACTAATGGTGGGAGATAAACATGGAGATAAATGGGCATCATTTTCTTTGTGGATAGAAAGTGTCGTGAGATCCATGGCCAAATTTTTCATTAAAAATTCAATGTCACTGCAAACATAATTATGCAGAGATGAATTAATCAAACAGACATCCCTCTATGATGGGTCAAATTTTTCGCCCTGGCCCAAATACATCCCCCACAGGGTCAACCTCATACTGTGGGGCACGAGGAAGAGAGACTCCCCAAATTTGAGGAACTAGGGGAGGGTTAGGCTGAACGTGAGCATGGGGATGCAAATATTTGCAGAGGTTAGGAATCAGAGGAGGATCGAAGTTCAATATCGCATCAGTAGATATAGGCGCTGAAAAGGGATAGCAAGAGTTCGACAAATTGGCGGGTTGATATATTGAGGGAGTCACGAGGTCAAGAGAAACCACTTCCACATTGGCATCAAAATCCTCTGGAGATGAGGGGGGTAGGGTGGATGAAGAAGGAATGAAGAAGGAATATTATCCAAAGATTCCACATCCAATACAAAATCTAGAGAATGAGAAATATCTGGATGCTTATGATGGGAGTGTGGAGCAAGGATCATCTCAGAACGAAGTTCGTAAACCAACTTCCAAAGCAGACCACCCGATCGATACGAAGACTTACAAGTGCAACAATCCATGAGATGACTCATATGATGACAAAGGAGACAATGGAAAGGGATACCCCAAAATTCCACCCGTTGCCTAATTTTAATGGGACCCCACTCCAGGTTTATGTTTTTTGGAAAGCCTCTTGAAAAATTAACCTCAATCAACATGCAAGAAATATGTTTGTCCCTGAGCACCAAAATGTTAGCATCCATATAAACAAAATACCCGATAGAGTTCCCAATATCCTCAACAACCTTGCACGTCCAGAATTTAATCAGAATACTTGGTAGCTTGACCCACGCATATTGGATATGTGGGGTCTCAGAAAGAGGATTAAAGCCAATATACCACCTGTGAAATTGTAAAAAGCTACGACCATAGACCCAAGGATCCTTAAGGATGTGATATGTGTCGTCTAATGGAGAAAATGCATACCAAACCATTAGTTCATCACTAAACAGACCTTGGGGGAGTATTTCAAAATGGGAGACCAGTGATGCATAACTCAGTCTTGCATCTTGGTTTTAGACATATCGATGAACATCTAGCGCCCCACCAAAGTACATTTCTGAAGGCTCACCACTCTATGCCCGAGGAAATCATGGACAAAAACTAAGCAACTTGGTGTCAAAATTTTCTTTTATTTCATTTTTGTTTCACCTTATTTTACTTCTGGTAGGGAGCAACGGGAGGGGTGGCCTTGTGTCCTTTGCATCCAACTGATGTGGCCCCAAAGAGTATGTGGTACCTGTTGGAAATACGGAGAGGGGAGGTGAATCAGTGTTCCTTTTCAATTGTTATTTTTTCTAGTTAAATCATTTATATTTAAAACAGAAAATGAACAATAGGAATAAATGATTTTATTAATATAATCTTTACAATAAATCTGGCACAATATATATAAGGCTCCAATATGTTGCCAAGCACCAACTTGGTCTTTTGTGAGGCTCCAACCTCTAGGGAACCAACCCTATCTTCTCAAGGCACCGACCTTGTGTTTAGGAGCACCAACTCCAAGGACACTAATCCTTCCAATTCTGAGGCACCAACCCAAGGGCTCCAACCCTATCTTGTCAAGGCACCAACCTTGTTTGTTTGAGGCTCCAACCTTTAGGGCACCAACCCTCTAGGCTCCAATCCATTGCTATATCTTGTCTAGATATGTTTGATAGTAATTTTCTGCTCCCAAAATCTTCTTCACTGAATTCTGTCAATCTACAGCTTCATTGGAGTCTCCATGCTACATCATCAATGACAACCTGTCTCCATATGAAGGAGTCTTCACAACTCTTCATATTGCCCACACAGATTCTGCAAAGTTACCTCATGATGATTTCAAATATCCATCATAATCTACAATAGTCTTCACACAACTTCGATGTGTCTACAATGAACTGCACTAAGCTCTGCACAGAAACAACTCTCTGTTTCAAGTCTCTGTTCTCATTATCACGGTAAATGCTTCAGGAGTGACTGCTTCAAGAGTAACTGCTTCAAGAGTGACTTCTTTAAAGGAGTGACTGTCGCAGTTTCGTATTGTGTGTTCAATTAAAAAACAACCTTGTCCATACTCAGATAATCTTCTTAGATCCACATAGCATACTTTTGAACTGTTATCTCAATCACCATTTGAACACAGGTCCGAGATTTTCAATAAATAACCCACTCAACAGAATGTTCGACCTTTGGCTTCCTCCTGTCCTATTGGACCTTCGGCTTCCTCCTGTTCTGCTGGACCTTTGGCTTCCTTCTGTCCTGCTGGACCTACGACTTACTTCTATCCTTCTGCTTGCGTCTCTCTCACTCGATCTTTGACTTCTTTTGTACCTTCATCGTCTACCAGACCTTTGGCTTCTCCTTTCATTTGCTTGACCTTCCGGCTTCCTCTGTTCCTTCAAGTTCACGAGTTGTGAATTGTTACCTCTTATCTGTGATAGATGCCCGAGATATGTTACCCATATGGAGGTCCCACATGCCACGTCATCACCTTTAAACAAAATCGGCGGTTTGACATCCCTTAGAAAATAACGATACTGCAGATACAAAATTGTATAAAGTCATGTTTTAGTGGTGCAGTGACTCCGCAATATGATATCGCAATCAAAGGTTTTACCATCGTTACATCTCTTCAAGACTTGCGATATGCGACAAATGCGACAATGTTTTCGCAATCGGAGGATTTGCGAGACTTCGACTGGCACATGGATTAAAAACGGCCTTAACCCCCACATTTGACTGTGATCTAAGGGTTGACTACGAGATCGATGGCTAGGATTAAGTGCAAGACTTCAACCATGATCAAGGAAGTTCATACTTTCCTACCCCCACTCTTCCAATAACTGTTGCCCCTGTGACTTCTCTTCACTCTTCCACTCTTCTGATAGATGTTGCTCATGTGGCTTATCTTCCTGTGACCTTGATAACTTTGCTTATGCTCCTTCATTATCTTTGTTGCTCTACTGGATCTACTGTGTCATTTGTTGTTCAATTGACCTCCTGCGTCATTTGTTGTTCAATTGAACTCCTGCGTCATTTGTTATTCAATTGACCTCCTGCGTCATTTGCTCTTCAATCGTTGTTCAATTGACCTCCTGCATCATTCGTTGTTCAATTGCTTTTCAATTGACCTTCTGTTATTCAATCCACTTGGGTCCTCCATCTCATCATATCATCATATATCAAACTTTCATCACTATGAGCATTGTGATCAATGGGCATCAATGGGCAATCATGTATCAAAGTATTTGGCATCACAAAGGATTTTCCATCACAAACATTGCTATATTGACATCAATGACAACCTAGATTAACACTACCTAGCTGGATACCATCCACCAACCTTCCAACAGGAGTAAGTTTAGCATATTGTGCCTCAGTAGCGAACGTGCCCTATATGAGTGCCTCTGACTCAATTGGCCACCAAGAGGTGCGTAAATACATGCAATACAAGGAGAAATAATGTATTGAATATAGCCGTGATCCAATATTAATAGTCTAACATATAATTCCAACCTACAAAAAATGGAAAAAGAGAATTTTGGACCCAATATCACTGCGAAAATGGAATGGAAAATGCCAAAGAATAAATGCCCTGCAATATCAAACCTCGAGAGGAAAGTTCCCAAGAGAAAGTATGAATAAAAAAGTGTGACACCCAAGAAAATTAAGATCTAATAGCCAAGTATGAAATCCCCAATACACCACAAGGTTGATATAACATAGATGAAAACACCATGAGGAGAAATAAAACCACAAAGGGATGAAGCCACTAAAAACTAGGATGGAAAACCACACCGATGCAAAAAAATTCAAATGCGACAACTCATAAGCCCCAAAAAAATATATTGCACCAGATTGTAAGACCAAGGAAAACTCCAAAAGGAAGGAGAGACAAAGTGGTAACAACACCAACAACTAGGACAACACCACTAGAAATGACTGCAACGCCAACGAAACACCTTAAAGGGTCTAGTGAAAACCAATAATTTAGGATGATGCTTCCTCTTCACTATCCCTTTTGGACACAAATTTTGCCACTCAATTTTTTCATACAGGAGTGGGTAACATCATATGATAAACTAAACCAAGAGCATGGAGACACCCACCCAATCGGGTCTGAATAATTAATAACTAGTCCCCACACCTCTAAATCTCAAAAGAACCAAGGTAATGTAAACTACTAGTAACACGCTACCACAATGGACATATTAAACCATGAAAATATCTATAGTGTAAGAGAAGAAGATACCTTTCAAAAGAAAAGTGTCAATATTTCCTCTTGGCTGCCCTGTAAGTAACCATGGTGATGAAATAAAGGATGTAAAATGCACTCATAGCTGAAACGACTAGTTGAATAATTATACCATAACCAACCCTATTGTTTGATGTTATAGACCATTAATACCTATTAATACCACAACCACCCACACAGTTTGATATTATACATATTAATTCCACGTCCATTCAAAATCAATTTTGAAATTTGAAGTTGGGCACCATCAAGGAACCCAAGCTATGTCAATTGTGTGCAAGTTAGGGGAACGTGAGCCTATGGTTAGAGACTGACACTGTTGTAGTTAGTGTCTTGGGCAAGGTTTTTGTTGTTCATTTTACAATTGTTTCCTATGGAGTTGCAACCCTAGCTCGAGGGTGACATGTGGTTGAAATTATGAACCACACAATTTATGGTTGGGTGGAACATGCATAGCCCGTAACTAGTCAGGGATTTTATGTAGACAAGTGTTCCGTGTGCGATGATATACTTTGAGTATTTTTATGTATATGTCTTGATAACAAAACCTTAAAAGGATATAATCATTAGCTAAATGTGTGAATAAATGGTTAATTATAGCATGGTACATAATGGTTGAGTATTTTCCAATTATGCATGTAGATAGTAACATTATAAATAATAAAGTAATGCCGAGTATACGTACATACCATGGCAACACTCGTGTGTTCAAATGACTCTAGATATGAGCTAGGGTTTTGGAATATATACGAGGGTTTTAAAGATTCTATTGTAAAATGGTAATACTTGGCCACTTAGTTATGCTAGCGTTGTGTGGCTGGGGATGTTAGAACCTCTCTCTCCTTGAGGTCTACTTTTTAGCTATTCTTTTTCTAATCCATGAGGCCCTCTCTTTCTTATACATAATGATTACTAACATAAAATAACCTAACAGAAACTCATGCTATTTGGACACATGTCCCTACAACCCACACCTTAACCTTACACTTAAGGCCTACTTGGCCATAATACCAAATCAATAGATAAACTAACACCCTAATAGTCCCAAATTTTTCTAGAATTAGGATACATTTATTTACATAAGAATTCTAATTTATACAAAATCAAAATGGAGGAAAATCCATTTCCTCTGGGAAAATTTCATGGAGCTCTCAAGTGTAGAAAAAATTAGTTGACTTGGGGATTTGATGCTCTCACATCAATTTGCCTCGTTAAAATTTGTGCTTCTAGAGATAAGCAATTTGACATATCATAGCCATGTCATCCATCATCTCATACTCCATTATCCAAATCATTTTATGCATCATCTCAATCATCTTATAATGACATACTGTACACTAATCCAATTATATTTTTCATGGCTCCATGGTCTTTTGTTTAGCTTTCTTGGCTTGAAGAGGCTAAATTTTTATAGCACCTTTTATCTTTGATCCCAACAATAATCCTTGTTTGGAATTTAGATTTGTGTGCAAAGCTTTTGATGGTTTTCTAGTTGAAGAACACCATTTAGAAAATTGAAAATATCTCCCAAAGCCATCATGGGAGACAACATAATTCTTACGTCCTTGACTTAGAATTCAAGGAGCTCTACGATGCTTTGGCACGGTTGACGGGAGATGTAATTGGTTGCATAATTATCATCCATGACAAACATCTTAATTGAGAAGAGACAGTAGACTTAATGGGAAGAGGACAAAATCAATAGGCTACGGAGCTAAATTGAAGGAATAAAGCATGTTAGCGCTGAAGATGCTCTCTCTTATCTCTTCTATAAATTCTTTCAATCATTCTATCTATTTTCTATTAGATATGAATGTCGAAGCTTCAACTTTAAAGCCTATCTCTACTCCAAGTTTGGACATTACTCCATCATTAATATAGTAGGGAAGCAAATTTTTGCTTGATACTTGTAAGTCTTTTATAGAGACTTTTAGATTAAATTTATGTTTACTAATACTTTGGTTTGAGGTAAGGCCTTTTTTAGTTGGTAGTATACAAAATGCTCTGGTTATTGCTTAGTCAAATAAAGATTTTGATCAATATAATATTTTTCAGTTATAATTAACAAGAAGCAAGAAAACAAAAAACCAATTAGTCTTTGGAATTATTTTCATTACAAAATCTGTAATTCTTAATTTTTAAATTTGCAATTAGATTATTTAACATATATATATATAATTTAACTTTAATATATATATATATATATATATATATAGCTTTAGGATTTTAAATTATCAGTATGATCAATAGATTGCCATTAATATATTATAACAATATTTTATTTTCAATCATATTACTCATCAAAATAATAAATTAAAAATACATGAGAAAGTAATTACGGAAAAACATAGAAAAATAATAAATTAAAATTACATGAGAAAACAATTACGGAAAAACATAGAAAGTCTTCAAAAAGGGATTACAAGCAATATACTTTATGAAAAATATAGCTTAATTGTCATTAAAAAGTATTGCCAGGGAGCTGACATTACCTTTTTAAATCAATAAGACTTTTCTTCGAGGAACCAACAACCGATGAAAACTGCCAGTCAAAAATCTAAGGTGAAGTGCAACTCATATAGTTGATAACACCATGCTATCTGATTTGTAATGGGCAAATATTTTCCAAAAGTCCAGACATTCATACTGTAATGCATCCCATATTACATCAAGGAAACAGAGATTGATCTGCTGATATAGTAAGAATTATTTTATGGTCAGACAACTAAATAAAGATGTCGATTACCCAGAAATATTTTACCGCTATAGACAATAAGGGCACTCCTTTGCGATGGCAACAAGGCGATCGACACTTAAAACATAGACTATAGGATGGCAGAGAGCTGGCAAAGAGCTTTTTGGAGCTTCTATATATCACATATTTTCATTCAGAATATTGAAAGCTCACACATACTCTTGCTCGAGTGGAAGCACTTCCACTCAGATACAATAGCTTTGTCAGAAAGGCATTTGCTTTCTTCTTTACAGAAGAAGCTGTCCCAACACCCGATTGTCCTTGGGATAAATATGGTAATTCCACTTCCATTATTTCGAGAGCACAAGCGCTCTCCAGCGACTTATCCATTATAGTTATTTCCCGTTATCAAATTGGTACATACGCACCTTCACTTTCCGAAGATTACCTAGTAGAGAGGTTACACATGGTAGTATTGGATCCCTTACTAGCTCCTGCATTTACATCCCATGTAAAAGTTAAAAATGTTCTTCTCGTTAATAACTAACACATTATCAATACACAGAATATCCGATGGCAACACATTAATCCATCGCAATACAATTGTTCTGCAGAAATATATTATGGCAATTCAGTAATAGATTGCAATAATTTATATAATACATATATTATAGGATGAAAATTTAGTAATTTATTTAATACAATAATTCAATCACAAATATGTGTTATAATTATAAACAAAGGTTACTTAGTAGTTAATTTTTTTAGCTTAAATATAATTTAATTAAACTAAAAAACAATAGACATAAAATTTTTATAACAAAAATAAAACGACTAATTAAAAACTTTATTGTTAAATGTCATCACCAAAAATTAAGAAATGCTATTAACTAATATTGTTTATATTATAATAGATACACTTTAATGTGTGTTTATTTTTTATGCATATTTATGTGTTTTATTTTTTATTAATGTATATAATTTTTATAATTAAATTTATTAAAATATGTTTTTAATATAATAATAATTTATTTTAAATAGAAAATATGGAGAAAAAAAGGAAAGTCATGAAAGTGGAATAATAGAAAAATTAAATAAATAAAAATCAGAAAGTTAAATAAAAAGGAAATAAAACTAATAACAAAAAATTAACAAGTAATAAAAATGGATAAACAACCCATAATAAGACTTCAACCAATCAACTTACAAATAAATAGATTTAGATAATATAACAAACCAAAAAAAAAAAAATCTTAATATTAAACTATGGATAAGCCACTTATCCATAAATTTTTGGTCAAAGACAAACTAATGCAAAATCAAAACAAAACTGAATGCCTAATACCATGTAATACTATGCCTATGGCAGGTATAATAATTATAAATTTTTATAAGTAACTTTATTTTAAAATAAGATTTTTAAAATTTAATTATTAATAATTTTAAATAGATGATAAAGATTCAATATTTATAAAATATTTTTAATAATAATCCCAAATTAAAAGTTAATATTTATTTTAAAAAAATGTTATATGAACTAGTGTCATATAAAAAAATCATAATTTTTTGGGCATTTGATATTTATAACCCATTATATTGACCCATGGTGTTATACCAAAACATATTTATAAATTAAAAATCTTCTTAGCTAAGTGGGGTTGAATATCCATGATTAAGAATCTTGTATATATATTTAGTTCATATAATATTTTTTTTATGATAATAATAATTATTTAAAAATAGTGTTATAATTTGATTGATTTATATGATTTTTTCAAAATTCAGAGAGAGATGTACCATGAAATAAGTGTTTTCATGTTTATTATGGACTGATGCATGTTATGGTTTACCACTCATTTAAATTATATAGCTCTATTAGTAATAAATAACAATAAAAATTATAGTAATATACATCTTATTCTTGATATATTTAGGAAACCTTGAGAGCGGGAGCGGGGCTGCGGCAAACCCTAGGGTTTCTGAGAACCCTGCAATCTGCAGAACTGTCAATCGTGGTACTGTAAAGCAGAGTCTGGCGCTTCAGCAATCAGGGAAAAGAGCCCATACGGAACAGGGCAAAATGAAACCCCCTCAGGGGGAGGGCCAGGGGCCTCCCCCCAATCCGGATAACGGATTCAGGCACACGGCCGACAAAGAGACTGAAAATGAGATGAGCAGCGACGACCTAGACAACAGACAGCAGAAGGGAAAGGACATTGATGCAGACGAAAGAAACAAGGCAAGTTCTTCAACTTGTAAGCCTGTAGCAGCGATTAAACCAAGAGTGGACTTTCCGAGTGAACGCATCAACGCGAGAATACAATACATGAGAGATCACGCGTTGATCGGTAAATTCATAGGAATATGGCCGACGGAAAGGGCGCTGAGAAGCTGGATAAGCACCAAATGGCACCCAAAGGGGCACCTCTCGCTGCATCTAGGAGCCAAGGGCTTCTTCACTGTAGTTTTTAACTGCCTGGAAGACCGCAATAGGATATTGGATCAAGGCCCTTATTTCTTCAACTCCGCGAGACTATACCTCAAAGGCTGGGTAGAAAGATTCAACCCAGACAAGGAGGATCTGAGCTGTGCGCTAGTGTGGATAAGGCTTTATTCACTACCGTGGGAATACTGGGAAGAAAAGTCTCTGCAAGAGATTGGGAATGCCATAGGCGAGTTTGTCAAGATTGCTGAAGATACAAAGCTATGCAGATATACATCCTACGCTCGGATCTGTGTTTACATGGATCTCAAGCAACCGCTACCAGACACGGTAAGTTTCTTCCATGAAGACTCTGAATGGACTCAAGTTATAGATTATGAACATGTGCCTTTTAGATGTAGAAAATGTCATGAAATAGGGCATCTCTACAGAGACTGTCCTCAAAACAAGCAACCCCCTCCCCAAGGAAGCCCTGATAATCAAACTTCAGATGGATTTACCAAAGTAACAAATCGACGGAGGGGAAACAAGAAAGCTACAGGCAACCCCCAGACAAATCCAGTCACCAAGGCAGCGCCCACAATCAACAATAGGTTCGAAGCTCTGGACACAGATGATGAGAAAAATCCAGAGAAAGAAAAAGCGAAGGAAAAAGAAAAACATCAGGAACATTCAGCCGAGACATCAAGGCAAGCAGGGAAGAAATCCCAAGAGCCAGCAAGCCTGATTATGCCAACCGAAACCCCGCCAGGGCAATCTCAAGGTATGGAGGTTGAATATTCGCAGTCAAACAAAAAAGACTCACAGGAGCAAGAGGATAACTTTCAAGCACCACAAAACATGGAAGAGGACACGGAAGCAATAGACATTGGGGAGTTGGACATTCTAGACCTGGAACTAGCATGCAAGACAGGGAATTTTGAAAAAAATACCGGAGACGCAAGTGGACAACCTAGTAGAAGTTTTGAACAAGGCACAAAAAAAATATTCTTTAGGAGTCCAAATAGGTAGTCCATGGGATGGTAAATTCATCACCAAGGACAACAAAAAGAGAGGAAGAAAAACTACACTAGAAAGAACTATCAAGAATCGGGAGATACTAGTGGAGTCAGGGAGGTATGCCAAACTGACCAAATATTTTAATGCAAACCCCCACCCCTCCCAATGAAATTGATATCATGGAACATCAGAGGCCTTAATGGCCCTCGGAAAGGCAGACTATTAAAAAATATGCTGATGCAAGAAAAACCAAGTATCCTATTTTTGCAGGAAACGAAATGCAGCTCAATAATTTTGGAAAAAATTGCAGCGAAAGCTTGGCCAGGTGGACTAGTGGCAGCTGTAGATGCTCAAGGAGCTTCAGGAGGCCTAGCAATCCTTTGGGATGCCCGAGCCATTCATCTCAACAATATACAAGCTAATAAAAGTTTCATCCAGGCTACCTTTCACCTCTCAGGTACTAATACTCATGGACTGTTAACTAATGTATATTTTCCTCAGGACAGTGCTCAAAAAGCTCAAATCCTGACCTCATTGTCGGAACTCAATAAAGATAGGGCATTCCCTCTATGGATCTCTGGAGGTGATTACAATATGATAGCCAGCATGGAAGAAAAACAAGGAGGCAGAAGCAAAGCGAACAGTGATGGCAACATTCTAAAAAATTTCATTAATAATAACTGGCTGATAGATATTCCTACCAGCAATGGCCTCTTCACGTGGACAAACAGAAGGGAAGGTTCGCAGCAGATTGCCTCACGTCTCGACAGATTCCTCATCTCAGATAATGCGACGCACTTAGGAGGGGAATTCACAGCCTCCATTCTCCCCTTCTCTGGATCCGATCATTGGCCTATAGAGCTTCAATGGAACAGGCCAGGCAATAATCTCAAAAGACCCTTTTGGTTTGAGGAATTTTGGTTTTCTCACCTGGATTTTGAAGAGCTAGTCAAATCATCCTGGACTAACTTCATTCCACCCGAAGGGACCTGCATGTCTCGATTCCAAAAAAAACTCAAACATTTAAAAGGGGTTATCAAAAAATGGAATCACAAAACGTTTGGAAACATTTTCAAAGCCCAAGCCATGCTCAACGAAGAGATGAAGCAAATTCAGCAAACCATCATCACTTTTGGGCGAACGGAGGAACTAACCAAACAGGAACAGGTCACAGAATCAAAAATCCTAGAAAGGGACAAACAGGAGGAAATATTATGGAGGCAAAAGTCAAGAATCAGATGGTTAAAAAATGGTGAAAAAAACACAAAATTTTTTCACAAAACAACTGTGCAGCGCCGCATGACAAATTGCATCACTCACATTAAGAATGTTCAGGGGGAGAAAATTGAAACTCATGACGGTATTGAAGGGGAATTTCTCAACTACTTCAAGAAAGCCCTTCAGGAACCCAACATCAACAGAATGTCGGCTATCAACAAACTTCTAAAGAACATACCCAAAATAATAACAGAGGATCATAACAGTCTTCTCATCAAGCCCATTAGCCCACAGGAAGTTGAAGAAGCTGTTCAACAAATGAAGGAGGGGAAAGCGCCAGGTCCGGACGGCTTTACATCGATTTTTTTCCATAAGTTCTGGGATTTGATAAAAAATGAGGTTTGGCAGGTTGTGGAGGAATCCAGAACTCTCAGATGGATGTATCCAGGCTTAAATGCCACCTTCATAGCCTTAATTCCTAAGGGGGAAGATTCCAACACCCCTGACAAATACAGACCTATCGCTCTGTGCAATCTCATTTATAAAATTACCTCAAAAGTAATAGCAACGAGATTAAAGCTGCTCCTGCCTCTCATCATCTCTCCTGAGCAGTCTGGATATGTTGAAGGTCGACAAATAACGGACGGGATAATCTTAACTCATGAGATAATCCACTCCCTAAAGCAAACCAAGAAGCCAGGTATGTTGCTTAATCTCGATCTTTCCAAAGCTTTTGACAGTCTCAGTTGGGTCTACATTCAAAAAATTCTTCTTGCCTTTGGATTTTCTCACTCATGGGTCAGATGGATTTTTAACCTTTTATCTTCAGCTTTCTTCTCTGTGTTAATTAATGGCATTCCCTCAGCTACCTTCCGTCCCTCCAGAGGGATCAGGCAAGGAGACCCTTTGTCTCCTTTTCTCTTTGTAATCATGGCTGAGGGCTTAGGGAGAAGCATAAAGGCAGCCAGGCTCGAAAATCGGTTAAGAGGTCTCTCTTTTAACAACTCCCCTGCACATACTCACCAGCAATTTGTAGACGACAACATGCTCTTTGGCCATCCTTCGGTGCAGGAAGCCAGTCTCCTCAAATCCATTCTGTCTACTTTCTCTGATGCTTCTGGAGCCCTAATCAATCGAGTCAAATCCCAAATCTTTTTCTTCAATACCCCTGTCCCTACTCAGAGAGCTATAAGTCGAATTTTGGGTTTTACCTGTGCCTCCCTTCCCTCCAAGTATCTTGGAGCCCCGCTTATGGCCTCCGCCCTCAAGCATTCATCCTGGAAACAACTGCTGGAAAAGCTAGAGTCTAGATTATTTCTATGGACCCATCGAGCTCTAAATATGGCAAGTAGAATTGCTCTCATCAAGGCAGTCCTTCACTCCATGCCCCTCTATCTTTTCTCCATTCTGGCTGCTCCCAAATGGGTTCTAAAAGAAATCAAAAATCTCCAACACAACTTTCTGTGGGGAGGCTCTAGCCAAAACCGTAAATGGACTTTGATCAAATGGGACAGAGTCTGTCTTCCTAAAAAAGCCGGAGGTATTGGTCTGAAAGACCCTGAGAATAGCAACAAAGCAATGGGCGCAAAAATTTGGTGGAGATGGCTTGCCCACCCTAATACTCCATGGGCCTCCCTTTGGACATCCAAGTATGCCAACAACTGCCCCATGGAAGAAAGAATACGCATGACTAAAATGAGCACAGGATCAGTCATCTGGAACTCAGCCATACAACACAGAAATCTCATCCAAGCTCATTGCTTCTAGGAAATCAAAAATGGCTCTACAACTCGTTTTTGGGAGGACTCCTGGCAGCAACTTCCAAAGATAAAAGACATTCTCCAAGACATTCCTATCGTTGAGAGGGAGACAAATGAACTAACCAAAGTCAATCAATTCTGGACCACAGACACAGCACAAGGATACAGGCATTGGCAAAACGCAAGTCAAATTCTACCCAACAGCTCAGCACAAATTCAACATCTTCTCAACATAGAATTACAAAAAAGGCAAATAGGAGTCTCAGAAGGAGTGGACATCTTAAGATGGGGTTATGGAGAGAAAGGAATCTTCACCACAAAGGAAGCTTACAATATCATAATACAAGAGCAGATAAACAGAGACAACCTATGGGAAAAATTTGGCAAACATCCAATTGGCCGAAAGTTTCTACATTTCTATGGCTCCTAGGTCACAACAGAATTTTAACGTGGGATAATCTCAGGAAGAGAAGCTTCTCGGGACCCTCTATATGTTACATGTGCAGGCAAGATGAGGAAACAGCACTTCATCTTATGCAAAATTGTCAAACAGGGAGGAAACTGTGGGAGAAGGCTGCCTTCCGCTGTCAAAGAGATGGAAGAGTGCAAGGAGACCTCAAAGCCACCTTACGAGAATGGAGTCAAAAGCCTTTTCAAAGCAACCTTCTCAATACCTTGTGGCAACTTATACCTGGCCTTCTTATGTGGAATATATGGAAAGAGCGTAACAGAAGAATATTCAAAGATCAAACGATGCCTCTAGACAAAATCTGGAACACATTACATCAAAACATCATGGAGACTCTTTCAATCAGAGAATGGCACTCAGAAGACCTTCCTAATACACCTCTGGAAAAAACAATCTGGGGCAACTGGGAACTTCAAATAAAGCAAAACTCAATCAATAAGAAGAACACCAATATGCACAGCCAGGAAGCAACCACTTGGTCTCCGCCGCCCTCAGACATGCTCAAGCTCAACTTGGATGGAGATTCCAAGGGAAATCCAGGGAAAGCTGGATATGGGGGGGCCTTCAGGGATCACATGGGTAACCCTCAATGTATCTTCATGGGATCGATAGGATGGGACACCAACAATTCAGCAGAACTGGAAGGTTTATGGCGAGGTCTCAAACTAGCTCATGAAAAGGACTATTTTCCTCTCATCATAGAAGGCGATTCGCAAATAATAATCAGAATGATCACAAAGCTCCAACATGGTTCATCCATTCACAAAGTAAGCAACAGCTGGAGGATGGCCCAGAGGCTTGAGCTAATAAATCATTGGCTTTCCCAGCACCAAGCAATTGCTTTCAGACATACCAGAAGGGAAGGAAATAAGCTTGATGATCTACTTGCCAACATTGGCGTGGACACTATGGAGGGGTACTATGAGGGTACTATAGACAACTTAGACTCCAGGGAAGAAATTGCCAAGATACAGGAAATTATCACTCAGGACAATTCTCAGGGAAAGAATAAGCACCCGGATGCGGGTGTTAACCTTGGCAATCAATGATATGGCCTTCCGTCCAGACATCTGGCTTGACAGCAAGCAGGAAGGCGATCATCTGGTACGCATGATCAACGCCTTTTTAAGGTTCAAGGCAAGTGATTTAATGCTGGTTCAGTCTCGAATTGCGCTGCAATTCAATGCGCACATGGCTCCTCCGTCCTGGTTCAAGCTCATCAGCATGGCGCGCCTCCATTCTCCCGCTGCGGTTTTTGCATTGGCTCTTTATATTACCATGTGGTCTCAGTTAGTTTATCCTGTATCTCCTGTTGCCTCAGTGGATTGGCTCTGCAATAGTTTGGGCTTCAATAACCTCCCTGCCTCGTCGGGTCTCCTCTGTTTTAGCAGTTATCTCAGTTTCTCCGGCGCTGCTTCAATGCCTCGCAGTCGAGGCATTCCCCGAAGGGGGGGTCGATCTGGCATCAGAGTAAGCCCCTCGCCTTCAGAGGCCCAGCAAATAACCCCAATTGCCTTGGTCCAGCCCTCTTCTCCGCAATCTGACCAGGAGAGAGCCAATCCAAACAGCTCCTACCAGTCTTCCAGATTTGTTTTTCAGAGTCGGCTCAATAGACCGACGGTTACAGTGAATTTTTCTGTGTTTGTCTCTGAGGAGGAAACCCACCATCCCAGCTCGACACCTCTGGTTTCCTCCAGTTCCCAGGATGAAGGCGTTCTGCTCGGAGATATGACAGGGCTGGTTTATCACCCGGACTGCATCAACGAGGGAGCCCCTGCTCCGAATGTTCCTCAGCAACCATCTCCTGCCAAGGAAGACGACAAAGACAGCGAACCAGCTCATTTCCATTCTGGAAATTTACACTTGGTCACGGATTCAACTGGAGAGCCGCTGCTGGATGAAGAGGGATATGTCACCTGGGTAGCCTCTCCAAGCCCAGTGAAGGAGGAAAAGCACGCCTCTCCAAGCCAAGCAGATTGATTCTCCTCCAGGTGCACAATATGTTTTTTGACTCTGTGTCTATGGTCTTACAGTTTAAGTCTTGTGTCTGTTCTAGTCTTAGCCTTCAGATGGTAGTGGTAGTCTTAGACAATTCAGACTTCTTCTTCTGTTATAAAGGACAGAAATCAATGTATTTTTGAAATTACTGAAGGGTCGGAGTATCATAATCTGGATATTTTTTGTCAGAATGTCAAGGATAGTAATCAACTTCTTAAGGTCTGCATTGAAAATCCAGTGAACAGGATCAACTGTAAAATCCCTGAGTTTGTGTTCGAGGAATGGCCTCGGCCTCCTTGGAGGCTCTGAACTTTGTACATATTTTTCCACTTTTTTAATAGAATAGTCTTTACCGAGAAAAAAAAAAAAATATACATCTTATTCTTTCATTTAATCTGAATCTTTATATTATGGTTGTTGTTTCTTTTACATTAACATAAGGAATTTTATTTATTAACTACTTTACTCTCTAAATTCATATATACCTTTCCACATTTACTTATTACAAATATAAATTTATGAACAAAATTATAACCAATAAATTGTGTAAATCTATATTTACTTTTTTAAATTTATCTGATATAATTATCGAATTACCATGCAAATTATTAATATAACCAATTAAATCCAGTAAATCCATCTTTTCACATTTACATCCTCTGAATCAGCGCGGGAAAAATGAATAGAAATCCATAAATCATATTCCAATCTATATAGATAGACCTATACAAAGCGATTCTCGCTTTTTTTCTTTTTTGTTTAATCCGTAAACACAACACAAAACACTAAGTTGCGGTTAGACTACTGATAGAATAGCATAAGAAAATAGTAAGCAACCAAGAAAGCAGATAGTAAGCAAGTAAAATAATATGTTTTCTGCCTTACCAGATAAAACATGCCGCTCACCCGTAGTCGCGCAAGTCCAGGAAGTCTCTCGAGCAGATTATCAACGAGAACATCCATCTGGTTTTGCCTTCCCAACCGGCAATTGATGTCGAGCTTCTTCAATGTTTTGAAACCCTCCACTATTTCAACAACTCTCTCTACTGAAACTTGCAATGCCTCCGCATAAGTCAAATCCAAACACAATTCAGTGACATTGCTTCGACACTGCATTTTAGTTTTAGAGACAAAATATGAAAGTTCGTGAAACAAAAATCCATTTATTCTCAGATCATGTATGCTGCTTGACTCCATCTCCAGATTTCTGAGCTTCAGACAGTTCAGCGTTAAAACCTCCTACCACGTATACAGAAACGTGACCTACCATGTATAAGTAAATGTGTAAGGTTGGGAGCGGAAATAACCGGCTTACTTAGGCCAGCGTGGAAGCGTAGGGTAAGTGTCTGAAGAAACGGGCTATGAGAGATAAAGGTGGATAAAGAGTTGTCTGTGAACTCCGTGTCCTCGAAAGAGAAAGCAATGAGATGGTTGAATCCAGAGAAATGGGATGGAAGATTTGTAAGCTTGTAGTGGGAGAGAGCCTGCGAGTAGTGAGACGAGTGCATGAAAAAATGGCAGGCGGGATTTCCCTTACAGGAGCACAGTAAATATCAGGTGAATCGCAAAGAGTCAGGTGTTGGACATTCTTAGAGGCTGCGTATCTCACCCATTGCCATAGGCTTTCGCGGGTAATCTGATAAGGGTTAGAGTTGTTGAATAAATGAAAAGCCTCGATATCCGGCGAATGCGACAGCAGAAGGTTGGAGATTATTTTTTCCACCCTTGCAAGATCTTGATATGCGTTAAAATTGGGCAGAAGAATAATGGGAGAGAGGGTGAATTGGGGAATTTGGGTGTAGAGGAAGCTCCATCTTTTCGACAGAATGGAACATCTGACGGCTTCTCTTATTGGAATTTTAGAAAGGATGAGGCCAAGCAATGGGTCTGGAAGGGCAGAGAGTATATCTGCAGCAGCCCGCATGACTGCAATCGACAAACCTTGAGGTAAAATGAATGAAGGGGATTTGAAATGAAAGAAGTTGTATCAGAACAGAAGGAAAGATTAGAGTATTCGACAATGTAAGCGGACTGATATGCTATCTTACCAAATCAATTTCCGGGTTTACTCTTCTGCGGGGCTTTGTCTATTGAGCCCACAATTTCGCTCAAATGGTAATGTTTTTGGAAATCTGGGTTCATAATAGATTATTCTTATGAGCCGTTGTTCACTGAGGTTATTTATTGTATTAGGAGCCGTTGTTTATTGACGTTATTTTTATTTTTATTTTTATTTTTTATTTGTTTTTTTTCTGAATAAGTCTACTTTTATTATTGATACAAAAATTTTACAACGAGGCGGCAGCCTCAAGAGGTCTATTTTGGAAAATGGTTTTTTCGCATGACAGATTTGGGCCTAGATCTAGGACTATTATTAGAGCCTTTAAACTGGAACCGCCTTGACAAAATGTAGACTGTGTGGAGTTCCAAAACTGCTTAACAGAGGTGATACTACTGACTCGAACTGTTAACATAGACAGAGACCAATTGAGCTAAGACAGAAAACAACTGAGCATTTCCTTTGAACAGACACGATAATTTCAAAAAGAATGACAACCTGATCAAGCATCATGAGCAGTGGAGGGCGATTCTTCCACAATTGGACAGCCGAAACTTGAGAGGTCGTCCTCATCAGAGGGAAGACCCTCTTCTTTTGGCAGACTCCCATCACCTGGAAGATTGGAACGCGCCACAGTAGGCTTAACCTGGAAAGCAGAACTCTTTGGGACTTCACACCGCTAGCACTGATTCTGAGAGGTGCTTGGCAAGTCTTCCACCCCTAGCTTTGGTGTAGCATGTGGAGTTGCCGAAACCATGCCTACTGTGCCCTCACTTAACTGAATCGTGACTGTGGCTATGAAAGAATGATGGCTTAGCGTGCAGGGAAATTGAAAGCGGGCCTAGTGCTCATGAGTATGATGGGGGCTCGATGTTGCGACCCGTTGTCCCCTGCCACGACCACGCCCACGTCTGGGAGCAGGGTGACTCTCAGAAGAAGACCCAGGGAATGTATCCGCGGAAGAGGAAGAGGCATGGCGCAAGGGACGACCATGAACTCCACCCCTGCGACAACCCATTCTTTGTCGCAGGATGGTCATGATGCCCAGAGAATAAAGCGCAGGACAGACAGCAAAGCTATGCTGAACAGGGGAGACAGGAAGGGGGAGATTTAACAAGATTGTCGGAGAATTGAGAGAGCTGGAAAGCATACAGCTGAGGGGAACGTTGTAGGCGTTGTGGCGTTCCAGGAAAACCATTACCGAAGTTGCTCCACGAGCCTGAATACCATGGAAACTTGAAACCTCCACCGAACAGAGCATAGCACTTGTGAGGAGGCCTAAAATGCGAGAGAAAGGAACAAAGCTGAAATGGGTATGCGCCATCTAATTTGAGCAGGGGAACCTGTGTAAAACGTCGAGCCACATTAACGCGGCCTTGAATGAGCTCTCCGGAGTATTGAAAACCAACTGCAGGTGAAGCCAGATGGCACAGGACGTACTCCACGCGCCGACTGCTCCCGCCGCCATCGTCCTGTTATCTGTCCCGATCACCCGCATCCGGGAGGGATAGATCTTGTTGCACCAGAAGAGTGCATTCGTGTTTGAGTTGCTCATCATTAGATCTGCTTAGAGGACCAGAGAAGAAAGGGAGTTGTTGATCAGATCCCTGGTTAGCCAGTCTATCCACTACTTTGTTTGCAGATCGCCGAACATGTTGGAAAGTAACGTTGCGGGGAGACCTGAGCCAATCTTCAATTTGCTCTAGTCTGCTTAGGAGCCTCCAACTGGAGGCGATCTTTCCAGCTGATGTGCCTGATTGGATCCGAGAAACCGCTTCAATTAGGATTTGTGAGTCCCCTTCTATCACCAGAGGAAAGAGATTTTCAGTTACAGCTGTGCAGATGCCCTTCCATAAGCCTTCCAGCTCAGCAGCATTGTTGGTATCTCTTCCTATCGAGCCATGATAAATGTGGAGAGCCGTACCCTTAGCATTTCTGAAAATACCTCCATATCCAGCGGCCCCGGATTGCCCTTGGCAGCACCATCGAAATTTAATTTTATGGTCTGGGAGATAGGAGGAGACCAGTGATGGGGGGATTCAGAATGAATGGAGGGATTTAGGGAGGCTTGAGCAGAGAAGGTGAGATTCAGATTCCAATTTTCCAGTACTAGGCATTCCTAAGGAGTGGATGGCAGGTCCGAGTTTTGCCAGAGTTTCAGAGCCAGAGTTTCTTGAATATGTTGTTTAAGAAGAAGCCAGAGGGAGTCCAGGGGCGAATGGAGATTTTTAAAGATCCTGTTGTTCCTCTCCTTCCATAAGGTCCAATAGACAAAGCCTGGAATAAGGATCCATAGGGAGTTGAGGACTGGACTTTGGAAGGGTTGCTGAGGCCAATTCCTGATAGTATTTGTGATATTTCCTACTTGTCTTCCTGATCTTCTGTTGCATTGAGCAATTCTTTCCCATAGTTCTGCAGCTAGTGAACAGGCATCCAAAAGATGCACTATGGTTTCTGGGTGGCGGTTGCAATTGGGACATCTGGAAGGCCCAATGAAACCTCGCTTTTGAAGATTATCCCAGGTGAGGATCTGTTGTTTGCTTAATAGCCATAGGAACATGGAGACTTTTGGCCAAATACTTTGTTGCAAGATCTTGTCCCAACGCTGATCTTTTACTATCTGCTCTAGATGATAGAGAATTTGGTATGCCTCCTTGGTGGTGAATGTCCCTTTTGGTGTATATCCCCATCGGATTTTGTCCCTTTGATTCGAGAGCTTGATTTTCCTCAGTTTGAACTCCTGATCAATCTCCTCTAAGGTTTCCTCTTGCTAGTTGGCTTGCCATGTGTCCGCTGATTTCCATTGTTGATAGCCTTGAAGGGAGCGTTGCTGCCAGAATTGATAAACCTGGGTTTGATCACTGTGTTGCATGGTGGCTTGCCATTTGGGTTTGTGGAAGAGAGTAGCAAGTTTGGGGAGCTGCTACCAGGAGTATTCCCAGAATCTTGCTATGGTACTAGAGTGTATTTCCCAAAAACTGTGTGCTTGAATGAAGACACTGTGTTTTCTGGCAGCATTCCAAATTAATGAGCCCGGGATGGTGATGTTTATGCGAATGAGCTCCTCCAGGGGCCTTCCTGGGGCATACTTGGCGTGCCAGATGCGAGCCCAAGGAGAGTGCAGATTGGAGACCCATTTCCACCAGATTCTGGCACCCATAGTGTTGTTGCTGTGGAGGGGATCCCTTAGACCAATTCCACCAGCTGACTTCGGTAAGCAGACCTCAGTCCATTTGACAAGCGCCCATTTTCTGTTGAGACCTGAGGAGCCCCATAAAAAATTTCTTTGGAGATTGCGAATTCTCTTCAGAACCCATTTGGGAGCTGCCAATATGGAGAATAAATACAAGGGCATGGCTTGAAGAACGGATTTTATAAGAATGAGCCTGCTGGCGATATTGAGAGAGCGGAAGGTCCAGGAGGAAAGCCTGGATTCTAGCTTGTCAAGGAGAGTTCTCCAGGAGGCATGCTTTATGGCAGAGATTATCAGGGGAGCACCAAGGTATTTCGAGGGAAGCGTAGCTATGGGGTACCCCAAGATCCTGGCTATATTCTTTTGAGAAAGACTGGGAGTATTGAAGAAGAAGAGCTGGGATTTGGCTGCATTGATGGAGGTGCCTGAGGCTTCGGAGAAGAGATTAAGAAGGTCAAGGAGGGCTGAAGCCTCATGAACAGATGGATGGCCAAAGAGCATGGTGTCATCAACAAACTGTTGGTGAGAGAGGGGAGAAAGTCCATGGAGAGAAATTCCCTTTAGAGAGTGAGAGGAGATAGCAGAGTGAAGGAGACGACTGAGACCTTCGGCCATGAGCACAAAGAGGAACGGAGAGAGAGGGTCACCTTGGCGAATACCACGGGAGGGTCGGAAAGGCGAGGAGGGGGAGCCATTTAGAAGGATGGAATAACTAGGGGAGGTAATCAGATTCATGAGCCAACGCGTCCAGGTAGCGCTGAAGCCAAAAGCTAGAAGCATTTGATTAATGTAGGACCAACTGAGTTTATCGAATGCTTTGGAAAGATCAAGCTTAAGAATCATACCTGGCTTTTTTAGAACCTTGAGCGAATGAATCACTTCATGTGAAAGTATGATGCCATCCAGAATCTGGCACCCTTCAACATACCCTGTCTGCTCTGGAGAGATGAGGAGAGGGAGGAGAGGTTTTAGCCTGTTTGCCAGGATTTTTGAGATGAGTTTGTAGATTACGTTACAGAGAGCAATGGGCCTGTATTTATCTGGAGTGTTGGAATCTTCCACCTTAGGCACAAGCACTATGAAGGTGGAATTGAGAGAGGGGAGGATCCAGTGCATCGATCTTGCCTCTTCTACAAGTTCCCATACCTCTGTTTTGATGTGCTCCCAAAAGGCGTGGAAAAAATTGGCTGTAAAGCCATCAGGTCCTGGCGCTTTGCCGTCTTTTAATTGGGATAGCGCATCCTCCACTTCCTGCATTGATATTGGCAGGAGCAACGTTTTGTTGTGGTCCTCCATGATGATCTTTGGTATATGTTGCATAATAGATTGTATTGCCGATGTTCTGCTACCTGGGGGCTCTTTCAGGATGTCCTGAAAGTACTCTTTGAATTCTTGTTCCATTTCTTCATGCGCTTCCAGTCGTTCTCCTTGCTTATTGTTGATGAAGGTGATGTGATTGTGCATTCTCCTTTGAACTGTGGTTCTGTGAAAGAATTTGGTGTTTTTCTCTCCATCCTTGAGCCATCTGACCCTGGATTTTTGGCGCCACAACGTTTCTTCTTGCTTCCGTCGAGTTTCAATCTTGGTTAGGAGTGACTTCTCCTGTAGCGCATAGTCTTCAGTTCTGCCCTCATAGATAATGCGCTGTTGCAGAGTGTTCATTTGCTCCTCCAACAACTTCTGATGGTCGAAAATATTTCCAAACTGGGTACGATTCCAGGATTTGATCGCTTGTTTGAGAAATTTTAACTTCTGCTGAAACTGGTACATTTTGGCTCCTTCTGGGGGATTGAAAGATTTCCAGGCATCGAGTACCACATCTTTAAAGTTAGGATGTGAAAACCAAAATGCTTCAAAGCGAAATGGTCTATTGCTCCTGACACCCGGTCGCGACCATTGTAATAAGATGGGCCAGTGATCGGAGCCTGCCTGAGGCAAGATGGAGGCGTGAAAGTCTCCCCCCATGTGAATAGCGTTGTCCGACATGAGAAATCGGTCCAATCTGGAAGCAATTTGCTGTGAACCCTGTCTTTTATTGGTCCATGTAAAAATGTTGTTGGATGTCTGAAGGTCCATCAATTGATTTCGGTGAATGAAGTCTTTGAGGCTGTTGCTATCTTCATCCAGTCTCGAGCGTCCGCCAGACTTTTCCTCCAGAGAGGTAATGATATTAAAATCACCCCCACATATCCAGAAGGGAAAGCATCTGTTAGCATTGAGTTCAGAAATAGTTTCAAGCAGATCCAGTTTTTTCTGTAATTCTTGCGGAAAATACACATTGGATAGATGACCATGGCTATTTGTTCCAATAAGGTGGAAGGTGGATTGTATGAAGAAATGGGAGGCATGAAAGTCATGAAGGTAGAGTTCTTGAGGATTCCATATGATTGCGAGCCCTCCAGAAGCTCCAGAGGCGTCCACAGAGACTGACCTGCACCCTGGCCAGGCTTTATTTAGTATTTTTTCCAGAACTGTACTATTGCATTTTGTTTCTTGAAGGTAGATTATAGAAGGCCTATCTTGCTGAATCATTTTTTTGATCATCCTGTGTTTTGCAGGGCTATTGAGCCCTCGCACATTCCATGAGACGAGCTTCATGGGGAACTATGGGGAAGAGCTTTGTAGAACTTGGTCAGCTTGGGGAATCTACCAGAATCCACCAACATTTCTCCAAGGATGATAGTCCTCTACAAATCTGTCTTGCGTCCGCGCTTCTTTGTCTCCTTCAAGATTTTTTTCCCATCCCAATGACTGCCTGCCTGAATGCCTAGATATTTGTTGTGCTGTGCTCTGGTTAACACTTCTTCTAGCCTTTCTATCTCACGAGTATGTATATTGTTGTATTCCTTCTGTCTGCATGCTGCTTCCAGCTTAAGTATGTCCAGACCTACCAGATCCACACTTTTTGGTTCCTCCTCCATATGAATCGGTGTATTCTGTTCTTCCTCCTTTGAATGTTGTTGCATGCTTAGTGCCAAAGCTGCGTCTAACTCCATGCTGGAGGATGGTGGATCTGTGTCTTTGTCTTTAATTGTATTGGATGTGGAGGCGGGGGTGATGATGGCTTTGGAGTTCTGGAGGGGATCTGAAGACTTGGGCGAATGAGGGGGCGATGAGGGAGATGGATCTGCGAGGGGGATTAAGGGGTTGTCCTCCATGCTATCCGAGGAAGTCAGGATATCAAAACTGTTTCGGGTTGTAGGTTTCTTGAGATTCTCAGGGTCCACAAGGGGTTTCTTAGCATGCCTTCTTCTACTTGGGACTTTTGTAAAACCCTCAGCATCTTTACTTGCCTCCGTGACAGGATTTTTGGACTGCAGATTCAGAGGGCAGTCCCTAAAGAGATGGCCATGTTCGTGGCACTTCCTACAGCGAAAGGGAATATGCTCGTAGTCTATAGTTTGAACCCATTCATAATCATCATGAAATAAGCTTACCGAGTCAGTCAGAGCTTTGGCTAGATGCATGTGGACACAGATCCTGGCGTATGAGGTGTATCTTCGGCTTTTTGTTTCCTCTGCCACTTTGATGAAGCCCCCTAAGCTGTTGCCGATGTTCTTCAGGGTTTCCTCTTTCCAGTATTCCAAGGGAAGAGAGTACATTTGGATCCATACTGGAGCCCAGTTAAAGTCTTCCTTGTCTGGATTGAACCTCTCAACCCAATCACGCAGGTACAGGCCGGCAGAGTTAAAGAAGTACGGGCCACCCTCGAAGATACGCATTTTATCCTCCAGATAGTTGAAAGTAGCGGTGAAGAAGCCTTTAGGACCAAGGTGCAGGGTAACTTGACCTTTTGGCTTCCACTTGGAGGCAATCCAGCCTTGCAAGGCTTTTTCAGTAGGCCAGAAACCTAGAAACTTGCCTATGAGGGCATGATCCCTCATATATTGAATCTCGTTGTTGATGAGCTGACTGGGGAAATCTATTTTGATTCTTTCTGCCATTTTGGGGATGCATGTTGCAGAGGATGCTTTGGGTCTTGTCATGGAGTTGTTTTGGTTAGAGCCTTTGTCTTTAGCTGTAGATGGGCTGGTAATGAAGTTGCCTTCAGCATTTGTAGCTTGATCCTTTTCCTGCACTGCCAGCAGTTTAGAACCGAAGCTGGCATTTTCCTCTGCGTTGGTTGACTTGTCAGGATTTGGATTGTAAGGGGGAGAGGGGGCCGTGCCCGCCCCTCCGGAGAGTGGCATCATGGTGTCGTCAGTAGAAGCGCCAGCGTCTGGAGATCGAGAGCGCCTTGGGGGAGAAGGCCAGGAGCGCAGAACCCTAGCTGTGCCTGTTGGCTCTGAGCGCCATCAGTCAAGAAAAAAACCGGTTTATGAGGTTATTTATTGTATTAATATAGCTAGAAAATTTTAATGGCTTTATTTTGTATCCTGCAAAATCATAAACAGTGTTAGGAAAAATAATCTTTGGGTCTCCTTTAAGCCATGTGGCTGCATTATGAGTTTGCCAGGTCCATGATAAATTTCTGGTATGATGTATGCAAAAATATTTCTCATATATTCCACTACGGGCTCCTCCGTGGTACCAGATGCCGGATATATAATGGAAATCTTGCTGTAAAGCTACTTCTGCGTATATGGCTTCTCTTTTTGCATGTTCATATATTTTATCATGTATCCATCTGCTACCTTTTGGATACACTTTCCCTTCTGGTACAAGAAGCTGGATATCCGTATGTGGCTGTAGATTAGCATCAAGTACTTTTGTATTCATTAGTTGTCAAGTGTGTTTCCAATTTTTCTTATATTCTTCCCAGTCTTGGTTATCAGGAATAGTCCGAAGGACTTCTTGCTTTTGTGATTGGTCCCACTTTGTGACAATGATTATAATATGATCTTGTGGGTGGATGTATTCCTGACTGAGAAAATCTCGAAGACTATTCTGTTCTCCCTTTATATGTTCAACTTGAAAATCAAAATTAGCAAAGAGTGCTTGCCATCTAGCAAACTTTGCTTCTCCGGGCTTTTTGATGTCCTTTGTTAAAACTTTATGAAGTGCGGAAGCATCAGTTCTTAATAAGAACTGTTTATTTATTAAGTAGACATCAAATTTGCTGATGCAGTTCCATGCCGCCTTGACTTCTTTCTCTATTGTGGAATAGTTCTGCTTAGTCGGATTCCAAGTCCCGGATGCACACTGAACAACTTGTTCAGAGTCACCAATTTTTTGCTTTAAAATTCCTCTCCATCCAATATTACTTGCATCTGTCTCCACAATTTTGAAGGCATTATCATCAACAACATATAATATGGGAAGAGTTTTTACCTTGGCCTTAATATTTTGGACAGCGTTGGTATGAGCTTCTGTCCATTCTGGAGGATTATTCTTAAGCCTTTTATTCAACACGCTCCTGTCACTAGCACAATTTTGATAAAAATTGCTAACATAATTCAAACATCCTAAGAATATTTGCAGTTGATTCTTATCTGTGATAATATCAAGGAATCTGTCAGCAAATTCCAGTGCATGTTTCTGTAGAGCTATTTGGCCATTTGAAATGGTATGGCCAAGAAACTTCATAGTAGTTTGAAAGACTTCTATCTTCTTTTTGCTTAGAACAAGACCAGTGTGCTTCACTGATTGCTTAAATGTGTGAACATGTTTAAAATGATCTTGGATGTTCTTTGAAAAGATTAAAACATCATCAATATGAACTATGAGCCAATCAAAGTATGGCTTGAATATCTTGTCCATTACCTTTTGGAACTTTGATGGTGCATTCTTCAAACCAAAAGGCATGACATTCCACTCGTAATGTCCTGCTGGAATACTGAAAGCAGTCTTGAACTTGTCTTTTTCTGCAATAGCAACTTGCCAAAAACCTGCTTTCAAATCAAACTTAGAGAAAATCTTAGCTCCAGCAATCCTGCTAATTAAATCTCCTTTATGCAGAATGGGATAAGTATCATCAGCAAGGACAGAGTTCAGAGGTTTGAAGTTTATTTCCAATCTGGGTATTCCTATGATTTGTTTGGCTCTCTTATTGACATAGATCCCATAACAGTTCCACGAACTGTTGGATTCTCTAATAAGCTTTCTTTGTAAAAGCTGCTTGATTTCTTGTTCACAGAGCTTTCTGTATTCTTGATTCATGGGGATGGCTCTACTTTTGCAAGGCTTTCCTGTATAGCCTTCTTTGTAAGGAAGCTCCATTGTATGCTTCTTTCTGTGCCAAAATGCATTTGGCTCTTCAGAACAACATTCGTCTTCAATCTGCTTCTTAAATTCCTCAATTTTCTTTTGACCTGAGGATTCTTCAGCTGGTCTTCTACCTTGTGCTTTTCAAATCCTTAAGGTCTGTTAATCTGGCTTCTGCTTTGTCCAAATTTTGGACAATCTGCACCATGGTAGAAATTCTAGGATGCGAGATATATGGCAACTCGACCCTTTTTGTTGTCCCTGTAGAGGTAGAAACATATATGAAATATCCAGCTTTATTACCTTTCAATCTTGTTGACCCATGGGGTTCAATAGCTGCTAGGAATATATTTCCTAGGATACAGTCTACTGGAATATCTGTAACTGCAAACTTTAGATTAATGCAATGGTGCTCAAAACAAATAGAAGCTTTTGGAACTTAATAATTGAGCGTCGTCTTGCCCAATCCTACTATCTTTCTTTCTGCAGAAATCCAGTGTTTTGCTGGAATGACTTTTTTGTTTAGAATATTCACATCAGCGCCTGAATCAAGGAGTGCTGTGAGTTAAAACATCTCTCCCTTAATACAAATTTTTATTTTGACATGATGCTGCTAGTAAGAGATAGCTAGCAGCCTCATTTCTTGGAATCCATATACTGGATCCCTCTTCCCTTCAATGACTTAAACATTTGATTTTGTGGAATGTTCTGTAGTATCCCAATGGGATTCTTCTCCTTCCGTATCTCTTTTTCCCTTTTTAATTTCAGAAAGTTGAGTCTTTAGGGCAGAGATTTCTAATTTAATATTGTAAATTTCTCTACTCACTTCCCCTAAGGTGAGGGAACGCACCTTATCAGGTTTCTCCTAATGCCTTTGAAAAGATCTAGTGTTTCTTTCAAATGAAGCATCAATAAGCAATGGCTTCTTACCTGAGTTTCTAGAAGAGCTGGATCAGAGTTGATCCATGAATGCTTCAGCCAGCCTGGTCTTCATATCACCATCTTCCATCGCTCTGATTTGAGATAATATTTTTATCTCATCTTCTTCAATTGCAACCATTAGAATTTTTTCTTTTTGAGGTTTGGGGAAGGTTTCCTCAGAACTTGAATCACTATATGACTCTGAATCAGAATCATAATGCATTTGACAGGTGCATTCTTCATATTCGCCATAGGAACAAGATGTACTTTCTGAATCTGAATTTTCTTGTATATGTGTCTGTAACTCATCCTGAGATGATGAATCAAAATAATCAAAAGATGATTCTTCAAATTGGTGTTGCTGCAGTTGTTCTCTGATGACCACATTTTGGCATCGTTCTGTTGTATGAGAATGTGAGCCACATTTCATGCATCTGATCTGTCCTTCTTGCTTGACTTGTTTTCCTCTTTGTACAACAACTTGGGATTTCTTTCCTCTATTCAGTTTGGATTCTTCCCCTTCTGGACACCTTGATGATGTATGTCTAGTATTTCCACATAGTCAATAGGTGATTTTATTCCATTTCTCTTGCTTTGAACTATGGAGATGAATGTCAGAGGGTTTATAATAATGTGTTCTAGGCTCATACCTGTAATAACCTTTTCTGACTTTGGAGGATCAACCTTTAGATCGCTGAGAATACTTCTTACGATCTTTATAGCTTCTGAATTTCTGCTTGTATTCTTTCTTGGCCCTTTTCTTTGCTTTCCTCCTTTTAACCAGGGGGTCATCAATTGTAAGTCCGTATCTGTTGCAGATGGACTTCTAATCTAGGAATTTTGAAATTTTTTCCAAAGATTTGTTAACTTTGGAACTTGTACAGAGACTTACCAGGGTCTTTGTAATGTGTGCATAGATTTCACCCCATGTGTAAGATTCAAATGGTAATTGAAAGATTTCTTGCAGTTTGATGTAGTCCATGAACCTAGATGGAAAAGCTGCAAGATAAACTTGTTACCATAGTAGATTCTTTGAATCCTTTACTTCATATATCTGCTGCATCCAATCTCTTTGGAAATCTTCATACTGAGACATTTTGTGGCATTTTAAATTCATAAGAATGACCTCATTCTTATCAGCAATTTCAGTTTCACTGCCATACCAATGCTCTAATATCATAGATGTCAAAGCACCTATCATATCACTGATGGTTGAGCCATCAGGATTGTGTATTACATCTCCATGTTCATCTTTGAGCACTTCTGCTTCCATTGTTGCTAACAGTTTTGGAGATGATTTTATCTCCCACCACCTGAGTAAAGTTCCTGTAAAACATTGGATAATAGTTTTGCAGGATTCAATTTCACTTTTTCCCCTTAAACACATGAGCTTGTATTCTGTATACATTATATCAATCATCTGTCGAATCTGGCCAACGCTTAGATTGTCAATATTCCATTCTCTATGTGAGTCTGGGAAGAAAGTATGTGTTTCTGGGAGTTTTCTTTTTCCTGCTATATCAGGTGCAGGATATGTATTGAACCTACTCTCAAGGGGTTCATATATAGGAAAAGCCTGAGAATCAGACTCTTTCTCTTTTTCTTCTTTTTCTTCCTTAAACAAGGAAGCAATTGTAATCTTTTCTGTAGCCTCTGATTCTGATGATGTGGCTACTTCTTTTGGAAATAATGCTGAGAATCTATTGACTGGCTTGACAGGATCCTGAATCTTTACATTTATTTTATACAAAAAGGAAGTAGGAACTGGTTTCTCAGTTTTTGATAAACTGATTATTTCAACTTTGTCAGTGAGACTAGATATAAGAGTTTTAGTAGTATCAAGATGATCTACTAATTTTTCTTCTATTCCTTCTATCTTAGATAAAGATTCTTGAGCATATGAACGAACTATAGAGGAAGCATATTGTACATCATTAAGGTTTCTATTCACCTCATTTATTGACACTTGAACAATATCAAACTGTTCTTTGATTTCTGCTATTTTTGCAACATTTATTTCCAGACCTTTAATAGCTGTATTGGTCCAGTTAAGTTGTTCACTTTCCTTCTGGATTCTCCCATCAATACCTAAATCATTATCATCCTTTTGCACTAAAGGAATGGCTTTGGCTGCGTTCTGATTTTCCCCAATGATAATGGCTTTGTATGGAGGGAAAGTTGATGGGGTTTTTATTTTGCCACCATCTAGAGTAGTCCATGCATGTTTGGCAGATGAGGATGAACCAGTTAATACATGCATAGGGGAAACATTATTTTTCCATTCATAAAAAGAAATCCATGAGTTATTGCTCTCCATGTAATGTTTCCAATCTTCGGCCAAATCTTTCTTTTGTTCAGGGGTATGATTTCTATCAAACTCTTCTACTCCTGGATTTGTAAACAAATCCCAATTTATCATGGCTTTCATCCATTTGGCAGGCACTTCTGATTTCAGACATTCAGACATCAAAGTGAAAAATTTATGCATTTCCATGACTGAAGGTTTTTTGCAATTAGCTGGAATAGGACCAAATCTACATGCTGGAATAACACCTTTTGCTTGCTCTAGATATCCCAAGCCATATTTTGGTTTAACAGGTCTCATTAGACTCATCATTTTTGTTAGTCTAGGGTCTTCTCCTTCAAGAGTTATTATCTCATGCATCATAAGGACATTATCAGAATCTGACTCATGTGGGAAAGGAATATCAGCACATTTAGGATTGGGGCATGGATTAACAGAAGTAGAAGGAGGTGCTTCACCAGTTTTGGGATGGTGGTTAATATGAATGACTGACTCATCAAGCGTATTCAAATTTACAACAGGTTGACATTCTGGACACGTAACTTCTAAGGAATGGAAATTAATTAGTTGGGAAAATTCAAATAATGAAATATGTTTACAAGAAGTGGAAGTGGAACATGCGGTATTAACAATGGAAAGATATTTATAGTACTTGGAGTGTTTACAAGCCTTTTCTATACCTCTGTAATCAATGGTTGATCTTCTAGGAAATGACAAAATTTCCAAACACTGGTTTTCTTTTATATCGGTAGAGGTTATTCTTTTTGGAATACGACGCTTTGGATTTGCTACTACCCAATGTTTAGGGAAATTGAGGTCTTCCCATATAATAGTCTGGTGTTCTATTTTTTGATTCTTCAGATCTGTAAGAATGACAACGCTGGACTTTGATTTTCGGCTGGGAGTATGTTTTATGGCTGGCCATAAATTATTAGTATGTCTAAAACATCCTTTGAACTGTATCACAATATTATGTCTTTTGTCTCTCATATCAAACCCTAAGGTTTGAATTTGCAATTGTAAGATATCTTTGATAGTCTCATCATAGACATAAACAGAAAAATTTGGATAACAGTCAAACTGGACAGGGCCATGCGACAAAGGAGCAACAATGCCTCCGATTAAGGAATCAGTATACTTGTTGTGTGTTAGGTCTCTAACATTGGCCAGCACAAAAGTATTCAACCCTTAATGGATTAAAGGGCGGATTCCAATTCTAATACATCCCAGATGTAGATATTGGGTATTTAATCTTTTAGCCTTAGCTTGCAGAGCTTTGGGATCCAATAGAGGAATGGTCTGAATATTATCAGCATTTTCTTGGATCTGGCTAGTAGACTCTTTAATACTTATTCTAGTAACAGCTTTCAGGTGAAACATAGACAAATCACTATATACTTCTGATGCAAAAATTGCAGGTAACTATCAAGGTGCAGAGGGCTGAAGTTCTTCATATTCAAGTTCATCTTGGTTAAGGACTCTACTGGAACTTGACGCAAAGATATCTCTAAGAGGATTTTCTTCTACAGTTAACTCTCTATCTTCTAATTCTCTGAAGGAAACAAATTTCCTGAATGGATCCATCTTTAATATGAGTATTTGATTTAGAATACCGACCTTATGAACTAGACGTTATTGGCTCTGATACCAATTCTCAGCAGGGGCTTTCACAAAAGCTTGCTACAGTGCTTGCTACAGTGTTCTGCTATAGTGTCACTACTATAGTGCCGCGCACTCCGCGCGCTCTCCTCCTGTTGCTTGCTCTGCTGTCTTGGCCTTATTGTGTCTCTTTGATTGTCTTTGCGAACCAACTCCTAGTGAACTCAGTGTGAACCTACTCAAATCTTTTAGGCTCTGCAACCTCAACAAATGATTACCTTGCCTAACAACGGTCTGGCCTCCCTTCGATTTTTTGCCAAACTCCTGATGAACTTCCTGTGAACTTCGAATGAAGATTACAAGACAACTACTACCATAGCAGACAATAAAAATGCACAGAGGTATTCAAATGCAGAATGGTGTATTCATATTATTTCATAAACAGAGATGGATTACAGACTGAAGATTACAAAGATAAATTTTTATCAGAGATTGACTATCGTTGCATTTATCGGACTTTATGTTGTTCGCAAGGAAGAAGCAATACTGAAGGTTACCTAGCAACTGATAGGTTCTACCTCAGATGATACAAACACAACTCATATATAGACTTGACTAGCTACTAATAGATTTGGCCACTGTAGGTTATTACCAGTGCCAAGCACACTGATACGCAGGCTTCTCAGATCTCTAAGACTCTCTAAAAACTCTAAAACACTCCAACTCCGAATGCCTAATGAATGAGCCTTACCCTCATTTTATAGGAAATGAGAGGGGACAAGCATTCCTGTAGATCATCGGACAAGTGGATGGAATCATCGCTTTCAGGTAACATCGAGGTGACATCCGCACAAAGATTCCAGTCCGGAAAAGTAAATCCTACGGATAATATGCTGTTTACACTGTTTACAAGGTGGATGCTTTTGATAAAAGCCCACGAAAAATTATTGTGGGACATTTACAGTGTGGATGCTTTTTGTACAACAAAGCCCACGAGAAAAGTTGGCCACAATTAAGTCCTTGTGATTGGACAACATAATTACACTATGGATGCTTTTACGGATAAGCCCATGAGAACCATCAGAATACTTTGATTTCTGGGAATCTGTCCCTTTTATACATCAATTCGTCCTAGGCTTTAGTAAAGATTTCCCTGACAATCATGGGTTTTCCCAGCACTATTTGATGTTTGATTTTAGTTAGGATTAACCATTCATAATGACCTTTCATATATTCTTTTAATGAATTGTCTATATCATGGAATAGTGTCCATTCATCGTACATTTCTTTAACAGTGTTATATGCGGTGTGAAAGCATTCTCCAATATTGTGCTCAAAGCATATGTCACAATGCTGCCTGTAAAAGTTTTCATGATAAATTGGGTCCATGGCAGTTCGGTTGACCCCATAATCAATCCACCACTGTTGAAACCAATCAGCTTGTTGGTTTCTCTGGAATGATGCAATTGTACTAAACTTGAGTTTAGTATAATGCGTTTCTTCTTTGTCGTCTACATTGAGGAAGTCCCACCATAGATTTTTGTATCCTGCAAAATCATAAACAGTGTCAGGAAAAATAATCTTGGGGTCTCCTTTAGACCATGTAACCGCATTATGAGTTCGCTAGGTCCATGATAAATTTCTAATACTATGTATGCAGAAATTATTTTTATATATTCCACTACAAGCTCCTCCATCGTACCAGATGCCAAATATATCATGGAAATCTTGATGTAACCAAAATTTCTAAATATTTCAACTTGATTTTATTGGCTTTATTTAATAGTTGAAATTGATGTAATCAAAATATCTAAAATTTTCAACTTGACTTTATCTAGATCCTACCAAAACTATTATAATTTTGCAGACCATATTGTGGCCTCGTTATACTACACTCATCACCGCAGTCCAGAGTCGAAGCAACTATTCGTACTCCAATATTAACTAGCGTGTGAGAATGTGTTCGTTAGTGGCAGCGGCCAAACACTTCCACTTATATGATGTTGATGTTTGAAAATCCATCGACATTAAATGGACGTACGTGTCACGATTTCCGGTTAAATCTTCATCCTGGGCAACCTTCCCACGCGGCGGAATGTCCATCACATGGTCCTTCCATTCCGCCGCCACTTTGTAATACGAGGGACTCGAGAGTATTTTAAAGATAGGGGAGAGATTCCTAATGTTGTGCAGGGACCAGTAATTGATATAGTACTGGTCCCACCAAACCACTAGTGATTAAGACTTTTGAAACCAAAATTTAAACAAAAATAAATAACATTATGTATAAATAAGTATTAAATTATGTCCAAAAATCACCCATACATTGACTGGGCCCACAACTATCCATAAATAGTATTTTACTACTTAATATTGCAAAACATATTGACCCAAGTAGAAAACAGCTAGAGCCATAAAGGCTTCCAAACTGGTCTATTCCAGAAGTACAAAACAATAGTCACTTCAACCCCCACTCATCAGAACTGCAACTTTGCATCCAAAATAAATATGCCTACCTGCACATAACAAAAGGAATGTATGTCAGCCATAACTGCTGTGTTGTTCAACAACTAAACACCCTATGTTCAATAAATGACACCCAACCCAATAACAATTAAATCCACTTTGTTCAATAAATGACACCCAGACCCAATAATTGCGATAAATGACACCCAACTCACTCTATTTCTCATTAAAACGGATCAAAGCACATGGATCAACAAATAAACAATTCCCAACCATTAGATCACATCAAATTAAATCCATACCACACATTCAAAATGAAGCCATTGCAATCCATGTGCATCCATGTCCACCAATTAAAATCAAGTCCCCAAAACTATAAAAGAAGTCCACCCACTGTTGAAGTTGCATCTTATGCTTTCAAACTATTCAGCAAACTTGAAGACAACATCACAAAACAGTGGCCAATATATTCAAGTTAGTTATATGAATTACAACTCATTCTTCTTACAGTTCTGTTTTCATTTATCAGATTTCTTACATTACAGTTCTGTCCATAGGGTTACAATTAACCTATACAGTTACAGTTAACCTTTTTTATACAGAGTTTATGTATGTGTTCTAGCTTATTATATCATCAGCTTCATAGTGATTACAACTTACATATCACAAAGGTTACGTATGTCGTGTTAGTACTATAGTCACAGCTTGTTTAGCTTACAGGAATTGAAGCTTAGCTTACAGGAATTGAACCTATTGAATACAGTCGTATCCATCTAATCAACATCACAGGTTGCTTACCTTACAGGAATTGAACCTTAGCTTATAGGAATTATTCGATCATCAGCTTCATAGTGATTACAACTTACATATCACAGAGGTTACGTATGTCGTGTTAGTACTGTAGTCATAGCTTGTTTAGCTTACAGGAATTGAACCTTAGCTTACAGGAATTGAGCGATTATTATGGCTTGGGTTCTATGTAGAATGAGTTAAAACATAGAACAAAAACGAATTGTAACTTTAATGACTCTGATAAACTTAGTAATTTTTCACATATTTTCAGACCTTGACAATCATCTTTGAGACATCACATTGAAACATAATCGAAAGACATGTATTTTCAGAAGCATGAAGCTATTGAGAAAGAAAAAATTTTGATATTGAGTCGAAAGAATGCAAATAAGTGAATTTCTACTACTGATGAATGGACCATAGAACTGAGGAATGGTTTCTTAGAATGGAAGCCCGAGCGGATGACCATTTCTCTTTATTGGATTAGATGACTGTAAGATTTTAGATAATGAGAAAACACAATTATAAGTAACATAGCAGATGACAGTCTTATTGGCCTTCATATCTTTTCACCTTGTTGAGCTCGAGACCTTAGGGTATGGAGAGCCCGAGCCATACGGAGTTGTAAAAGTTGGACCAAAGGAATGGGGATTTACATAATTCAGCACTGTAAATTAAGTCACAGAAAATGGAGAGAAATCTTGGAGCAGAGATTGTTCTTCACAATATTCAAAATAACTAAATAAATTATATGAAAAATATAAAAAATAAATGACTGCAATGAAACTCGATTAAACTGAAGTAAAACCAATTGTCTATGACACCTAGGAGACCATAGAATCAAATGTGATAGTGATTATAGCTTACATATCACAGAGGTTACGTATGTCGTGTTAGTACTGTAGTCATAGCTTGTTTAGCTTACAGGAATTGAACCTTAGCTTATAGGAATTGAACCTATTGAATACATCTCATTCATCTTATCACTAGTAAGCTCTATACACTAAAAAGCTCGTATTAGTATCTGAGCATGGTTTCAGTTCACCCTTATCTATGAGTGAGCTAGAACAAAGCTCTGTATAATTACATATGTTATATGTATATTAAAGCTGAATCCAGTCTATTAGGGAGATAACCAACCTGTGATACAGGTACTTTATCATATCTATACATGTATTTCTTAGGTTAGCACTGATAGGTCAACCTTTAGATGATGTTACTTGTAAAACATCTGTGCTATTACTGATGCCGAGTGTAATGAGAATGAGACAAGCAAGTGATTAGGTAAACAAGCATGGTTAGAAAGAGTCATGTGTAACTACTGTGTTCTAATTGCATAGCTTGTCATAAGCTTAGATAAGATACAAAGGTGACAAGTTAATCAATATACAACATGATATCCCGGGGTTCTCACTCTTATTCATTCCTATTATATAAATACCTTTTTTCTTATTGGTATATAGAGTACCGTTCTCTCCATAATCAATACATATGGATAGACTGTAATCACTGTATACGCATATCCTAATGTAATACATAATCAATACATATGAATAGACTGTAATCACTGTATACGCATATCCTAATGTAATACATAATCAATACATATGGATAGATTGTAATCATTGTATACGCATATCCTAATGTAATATATATGGATAGACTGTAATCACTGTATATGCATATCCTAATGTAACAAGCTCTGTTTCCTCATTACTTTGATTTCCATGGTTCTACTTATGGCATTGATTCAACCATTAGTAATGATTGCACTCTACTCTATAGGGTAAGTACATATTGAATAGACCTGCTTATTACCTGTATTCCCTAATCTTTAACAGATATAAGGAGAATGACGTAATTCATACATGTTTACATACCTCATTGGTTTAGCTGTATAAAGCTGTTGAAAGTAAATGGAAAATGATATTTGAAACAACTATCATAGAATCTACTTGAATCCACATAAAAGTTGCTAAATTGATGAACTATGGATTTACTTGGAATGACATTTGCAAAATTTTGACACTGCCCTATGAAAGTGAAACATTTGCTCTCATTATGAAAACAGTGACATACATGTTGACAATTTCCTGTAATAGAGGAAAAGTATTTTTGCAGAAGTAATAAAGCATAATTTGACATATATTCTAATGTCTAAATGCAACATACATGTTGATAATTTCCTGTAATAGAGGAAAAGTAATTTTTGCAGAAGTAATAAAGCATAATTTGACATATATTCTAATGTCTAAATGCATGCAATAATTTTACAGGTTGTTGCATCTATGGCAAAAGGAAGTTACTCTGCTCGTACAAGGAGAAGTGGCAGGAGAGTGACAAGGGGTGCGCAGCTGCGATGCACATCGTATGATGATGACAGGCCAGCTGATGTCAATGCCAGCAATGCACCAAGGAACATTGTTGAAGATGACCATGTGACAGCCGCTGATGTTAACACACCATCAGCCACAGAACCACCATCAACAACAGTCCAAGGGGCAAGCTCAACTAAAAAGATCAGTGCTATAAGAGGATGGACAAAAGAACAAATGTTAGTTGCAATTGACGACATAGAGTTTAATGGATACTCAGTTTGGGCATCTGCAAAAAAACATGGTATTCCTCCCTCATCAATACATTATTGGATAAATGGACTGACTCATACAAAACGTAGAGGGCCTCTTACAGTTATGACTGAGGAGGAGGAGGCCGAGGTGGTTGAGTGGTGTAAAGAGATGGCCCAACTGGAACATGGGCTAGAGTTGATAGAACTCAAATCAACAGTTGCTCAAATCTGTCAAGGGAGGCCAAACCCATTCAAAGATGGGTTTATTGGTAAATCATGGTGGTTTGGGTTTAAAAAAAGGCATCCAGAACTTGTATTGCGTACTGCTGAGGGCCTTGACAGAGACAGAGCATTAAATTTGCGCCCTGCAGTTGTGCAAAAATTCTATGACACACTTTCTAGTGCTTATGATAAACATTCTTATGGAGCAGACCATATATGGAACTGTGATGAAACAGGTTTACAGGCAGGGAGGAATTGTGGCATGCAGTAATTGCCAAGAGAGGGAGCCGAAATGTGCCAAAGATTTTGCCCAAGAGCAGGGAGTGGATAACTATTTTATGTTGTGTTAATGCAATTGGTACTTCAATCCCAGGATTTTATCTATTCAAAGGTAAAAATCAACTGAAAAACTATATACAGAACTGTGAACCAGGTGCATGCATGGCTGCACATCCCCATGCATGGATGACTAAAGAACTGTTTCTAAGTTGGCTTTTTCACTTTGCTGCATCGGTACCAGGTGGCGTCTCGCCTAATAACAGACACCTTTTGATATTAGATGGCCATGGGAGCCACATGGCTGTACAAACAATTGAGGAAGCAAACAATTTAGGCATCGACCTGTTGACATTGCCCGCTCATACCACTCATAGGCTGCAACCCCTTGATGTTAGTGTGTTTGGCCCTTTCAAGAACTATTTTGGGTCGGAGTGTGCTACATGGATGGCAAAGAATCCAGGGGTTGAGGTGAAAAGGTTTGAGCTAGCAGAGCTTGCAAGTAAAGCTTTTAAAAGGGCTTTGACACCATCAAATATCAAGGCTGGCTTTAGGAGGACAGGAATCTGGCCACTGAACTATGATGCTCTTATGCATGATATTGGTTGTAGCCAAGCATTTCATGTGGATGGTCAGGAAGAAGGGAATGTCCAAACATGTGTTGAAGTGCAAGAAGTAGATGACCAAGATGATGTTGTTGCAGCTAGTAATATGATTTACCTGTCTCAAGGATAGTTATATGCTGAAGATGATGAAACTGTATGTGAAACACAATATAACAATGAACAAATTCCTAGTAACATGGAGATTGTTCCACCAACTCAAGAACATCAAATTCCTGTTGCTGATATTGCTAATGATATTGTTGAACACGCAGTTGACAATGACCAATTGACATTGCCAAGCCAAGTAACCCCACCTTCATGGCTAGCGGAAGCAATGATCAATATGAATGCACATAGTGTCTCAGCAACCAATGAAGAAAGCATGAACATGCCCTCACAACCAGCAGAATTGAACAGTGAAATTGTTCATTTTTTTGTGGACAATAGATCAATGGAAGAAGATGAAGGACATAATGAGGCATCAAATGAAGATAATGATATGGTTCAATCAGTTCCAACAGATACTGAAAGGGAAGTACCAAGCAATGACATGCAGGTGGGAGGGGTGGAGAAGACACTTGGACGGTTCCTAAAGCTACCAGTAGAGAGACTATCAATGAGAAAAAAGCAAGGTGCACTGGGTAGTCTTCGTCTGGGCCGAAGCTCACAGTTACTCACCTCAGAGGACTATATAAACCTGTTAGTTGAGTCAGAAAAAAAATAAATTTGAAATGCAAGAATTAAAACAGAAAAAGAAGGATATGGTCAAGGAGAAGAAGGCAGCAAGGATTGTTGCAGCACAACATCGAGCAAAAGCAAATGGCAAGACAGGAAAAGGAAAAACGAAAGGCACAACAAATGCTTGAAAAGGAACAAGGGATGATCAACGATACAAGAATAGCTGATGAAACCAGGATTATTTCAAACTCATTGGACTCCATTGCAGATAATACACCATTATTCCAAGATCTCATAAACATTCAAGTGCCCCATTATCAAACTGAGGGTTTACCCACTTGCCTTGTTCCTACCAGAGCTGGTGTCAATTCTCTGTATGCTCATTACACACCTCCACTTAATGCAGGGGTCAGTAGTGCAAATGTGAGGTATGGGTACTCAGTACCTCCATGGTTGGAAGTTTCAAATTGGAATCAATCATATGGCATCAATCAACCATTTCCTAATCAGCCCTTGACTGGTAGGCCAACCTACCTGGCTCAAGAAGGTAACTCGGGGAGTTTTGGCACTCAAGATTCTGAGGGCCATAAAGAATAGGGGTGTCATATGTTTTTGGTTCTAACCACATTATGATGTGGATTTTGGATGGATTGTATCTTTTTCTTGGCACAGAAACATTTTGGCTTACAACCTAGTAGTGATTTCTTGTGGCAACCTAATTGTGTGTTGATAAGAAATTTTCAATGGAATATGTCTTTCTGTAAAATATTAATTATGATAAAACTATTTCTATAAGTTATTATGTGCGCACTGTACAAAGCTCTAAACTCACTTATGGCTCCAATAAGTGGACCGTTATCTAAAGGAACACCATACAACTTATAAAAAATAAGTGCCATTGTAAATCTCTTCTAATGGGTCTGCATTCACTACACCACTATATTGTCCTGATTTAGATCGAACATATTTACCATATAAATTTTATTAGAAACAAAAACAGTTATAATGTGATGACAGTGCTGGGCAAGTTTACAATCACTTAACACTGAATAGAAGTCTACACTCACAATTAGAAACACCTCCTGCTCGCTTCTAATGTACAAACCATAAAAACACAAACGTTAACATGCAAGAATAACTCAGCATGTTGCCACAAGAAGGCAGTTAAGGAGTTGACAATATTAAAGTTGCAATAGCTATTGTTCAAATGCATAGATTATCTTGCAGTTTTGTCTTGACTCTGTTTATGTTAGCAAAAGTTTCCTGGTCAGGTTATGATGCTAGAGCCAACCAAACCAGAGAAACAGTTCAAAAACTATTAGAGTTAGAACAATTGATCTTGAAAGTTGCAGTAAAGGAAATATCAAAGTTGCAGTTAAGTGCGAGAAGAATTGCTGGAAATAAAGTATGATACTACAACTACTCTATAAAGTACAAACAATACCTTGCTAAGGAATGGGTCCTACCTCCTTATACGAGGCACTAGTAGTAAGGAACTCTATACTTAGCATGTTATTGATTGAATTAGAATGAATAAGAACTTTACATTGTTGGAAACTATAATACAATAAAGAACATAGTTATGATTTTTATCAATCACCTAGCTAGCCTATTTTTTTACTACTGCCCAACTTAAAGAGAGCATGTGTTTTTATATGTGTTTGTATAAATGATGGAAGTATCTAAATTAATCAAATCAGTTGATGAACAACTATGAGAATCATATTGTTCCATCTTGTTACATCAACTTTCCAAAAGATAGAGAAATTTGGGTGCACACTAACCTAATCAGCTATATGACGAATTGTGGCTTAGTCATTAATTCTTTTCTAAGCACCTATTCACCTTTTTCATTTTCCTTCATGAGTAGATCAATTGTTTGACTATATGAGTGATTCACATATGACAATTGTTTGGTTAACTAATGAATTGTTATAATTGACGCAAAGTTACAACACCCTTCTTAGAGTTGCAACAACAGTATTGAGCAAGTTGTAGCAATAACCATGTGCTATAAGTCACAACAATGGTGAGAGTCACACCAAGTAAGCAGAGGCGAGAGTCATAACAATAAGGAGTTGAGAGTTGCAGCAACAAGGAATTGAGAGTCGCGACACCAAGGATATATAGCAATGGTGATAACAACCTAGAGTTACAACACGAGTGGCAGCAACTCAGATTTCCAATAATTATACTCAAGAAGAGAGTTGAAACAACTCATACTTAGGAATTGTAGTGCTTGTTTCCCTCAAAGAGTTACGCCAACGATTGAGAAAGTTGTAGCACTTGAGCTTGGAAGGTGCATGTGCAACCTTGTTCTTGTATGCTATTGTTAGCACAAAAAGGTACTAATCTCTTGAAAATGCATAAGAATAAGTGTTGAAATGGCATATTAAGGGGAAAATTATACTTTGTCAAAAAATGCATCATTATGGATGAAAATGGTTTCAAAATGAGATGGAAATAGGGAAAAGGGCGTATGAAAAAGGTATTGGATGGGTTTGAGCATCTATCATCTCCCCCCAATCAAATTTGTTGGACATCCCCATGCAATCAAAGAGTTCATTTGAGTCTAGGTAGGTGAGGCTCCCTTGGAGGTTTGATGTTGTAGTTAGATTTCCCTACTTCATTAACATGGAAGTATCCTCCTCTTTCCTAAGTTTCCTTCTGACAGGCATGTCAAAGTGCCAAGCCAAGTCCACTCGAAATTTACATGAATTGTACAGAAAAAGATGATGGTGAGATTTTTCCAAAGGATGCCTTCGATCTCAACATTGAAGGCATCAAATTTACAGCACTATACAAAGCTCTAAACTCACTTATGGCTCCAATAAGTGGACCGTTATCTAAAGGTACACCATTCAACCTATAAAAAATAAGTGCCATTGTAAATCTCTTCTAATGGGTTTGCATTCACCACACCACTATACTGTCCTGATTTAGATCGAACATATTTAGCATATAAATTTTATTAGAAACAAAAACAGTTATCATGTGATGACAGTGCTGGGCAAGTCCACAATCACTTAACACTGAATAGAGGTCTACACTCGCAATTAGAAACACCTCCTGCTCGCTTCAAATGTACAAACCATAAAAACACAAACGTTAACATGCAAGAATAACTCAGCATGTTGCGACAAGAAGGCAGTTAAGGAGTTGACAATATTAAAGTTGCAATAGCTATTGTTCAAATGCGTAGATTATCTTGTAGTTCTGTCTTGACTCTGTTTATGTTAGCAAAAGTTTCCTGGTCAGGTTATGATGCTAGAGCCAACCAAACCAGAGAAACAGTTCAAAAACTAAACTTGCTAAAATGAACAAAAGTAGTCATATCTACATGGAATGAAATCCCGAATTCAATGAAAAAAATACTATAGCAGGGACAATAAAAATGCAGCGTTTTTATCTATAAAGCAAACACAGTAACAAGGGGCTACTTTGACAGGCATGTCAAAGTGCCAAGCCAAGTCCACTAGAAATTTACATGAATTTACAAGTTATGCAAGTCAATTGAGAGCAACGACAGAGAGTTTCGAGGGTTTGTTTTGGGTCATTGCTGCGATGTTCCATTTTCCCTTTGTCTTTCTGCTCGGGGCCGGCTGTGGGGCGAAGCCCTCCGCCGAGGATGGCACGGGACGGCCGAGGGCACGGGATGGCCGAGGGCACGGGACGACAAAAATGCAAAAATAACCGCTTAAGTGGGTTCTAACTGGTATTGGTGCTTTTGTCCTTCTAAGAGCGCGCTCATAACTCACACAGCACATATGTAGCAGGCAGAGCGCACACAGAGTGCACGAATAGGTCACATCGCCGAGGATGGCACATGACGGCCGAGGGCACGGGACGGCAAAATTAACAGCGAAAACAGCAAATAACTCACACAGCACATATGTAGCAGGCAGAGCGCACACAGAATGCACAAATAGGTCACACTACCGAGGATGGCACGGGACGGCCGAGGGCACGGGATGGCCGAGGGCACGGGGCGGCAAAAATAACAGCTAAAAAAACAAAAATAACATAGAAAACAATGAAATTTCCACAAAAACCCTAAACCTTCAACAACAAACAGCATCAAAATATCCAAAAACCCTAAACCCTAAAAAAAAATCCTCAAAAAAATGCCATAAAATGCCATAGAAAGTTTACAAAATATCCAAATAGAGTTGCTTGTGTTGAAAAACACAGAGAAATTGCTGGTAGGATTAAAATCCTACCGGATACAGGCCATGGATGGTCGCCGACCTCCCCCACCTTCCCCGGAGCTCGCCAGACCTTCTCCACACCTGCAACGACCTTTTCCACACCTGCAACAAGAAGAAAAAGCCATTAGGGAACAGAAAACCACCAAAAACACCAGCGCAAAACAGCAAATTCTTATTTTACCTCGAGCTCAGTAAAACTGCGACCGACTCCTCCCCAAACAACAAAATCGCCGAATAAGACCACCACCAAAGAAATGCTAAACAACCGGCATTCCATGCTAAACAACTGGCATTCCAGAACGACCAAGAAATCCAGGCGGAAAAGCACAAGAAAAGCAGAACCACTGTCCCAACCACAAACCCTGAAACTCCAGAAAACATTCACACCAGCACACGAATAAACGACTCTGCGCGCAGGTACACAAACCCTGTCAACCGAACAAACAATTCGCACAACACACAAATAAACCACTCTGCGCGCAGGTTATAGGGTCGTCCCACGCCATCTTCGACGGGGGGCTTCGCCCAACAACCGGCCCCGAGCAGAAAGACAAAGGGAAAATGGAACATCGCAGAAATGACCCCAGACAAACCAGTGAAATGGCGCGAACCCGAAATTTTATGCAGTGAGGTGATAGCCAACACATGGAGCTCCACGGTGGACAGGTGTCGTATCGGCTCCATGTGTCCTAACGCGTGGTAATGTGACGTGGCGGGGAGGGCGCACATGTAATAGCGACCCTCCCCTATGAACTTTTGGAGATTGATTTGACATTTGTATAGATGGATGTCATCGCCATGAATGACCATACATCGACTCTCTAGTGTATTTTCAAAATTCGCAATTTTAGACTATTCCTTTGAGGTTCACATGATGATGAGAGAGCCCATACTCCATTCACGATAGCAAGCAAGCGAATGCGAGGAAAACAAGTGGTTGCCCTAGATATGAATTCCATAGTACCCTGCACTTAATCGTATCATGCAAACGACAAAGATTATTGTTAGTTTTTAAGAGTAATTATTAATGTAACATTGATTTTATCTAGTTCTGAATTATCATTTTACAGGCTCACTGATTCTTAAATTGGTGATCATAACTTTTAGGAAAGATTAGAGGAGTCGATAATGTATTTGATTTTCTTAAAAAGGAAACATATTGATATGTTATCTTACCAAATCAATTTCGGGGTTTACTGTTATGAGGGTTTATTGGAATGGTAAAATGTTTGGAAAATTGGGTCATTCTCATTCTCGCTATTTATTACAATTTCTAATATTAATTTGGCTAAAAAATTCGGGGTTTACTCTCATGAGGGTTTGTTGGAATGGTAAAATGTTTGGAAAATTGGGTCATTCTCATTCTCGCTATTTATTACAATTTCTAATATTAATTTGGCTAAAAAATAATAGCTTGAACAACATTTTATAAAATTAATATAAATTAAATTAATTTATTTTTTTAAAATATTATAATTATATTTATTAAAATTGTGATTGATTTAGTGGGTTTCATTCTTATTGTGTAATGATGGTTTTGCTAGCAAAAATTGTACGGTTGTTGTGCCCGTCACATCTCTTCAGTGCGGATTCAGAGGTTCGGTTGAACGTCTCCCATCTCATCTTATCCATTCAATACTACTATGCTCAGAAGTGTGATAAACATTTCGTTTAATGTTAATTTACAAAAAGATCTTTCTGATTTTATATATTAATATTAATTTACAAAAATACCCGTCTAACTTTACATATTGACAAACTTATAAAAGTAAAAATTTCAAATTCTATGGCGTGAATAAGAAATAATCTTTTTAATATGCATTGTGGCTAGAAAATATTAAAAGGAAGCCTTCTATATATATTATTTATGATTTTAATATTAATATAAATAGATTTTTTTTAAAACGTTTTCTTAATTAAATGTGGTATGGTTGTTCTCATTGTTGGTTTGACAACTGAGTTGATAGGTTTTGCCACCTTCAGAAAAAAAAAAAATAAATTAAGAATTTAGATGATAAGAAGTTTTCAAAAAGTGTTTCTAACTTTAGCTATAACAAAATGGTAGTTTAAGTGATCATGAAATTAAGATGTCAAATTTTGACTTAATTATTATTTTGTAAGATACTAATAATATGAAAATATTATTATATTTAAATTTAAAGATGCAATAAAGAGTTAAAAACAAAAGTTAATATATCATAAGAAGATAATAGTTAAAAACAAAAGAAAGTTAATATATTATAAGAAGATAACCAACCCTAATTTGGAATATCAAAAATATCTCTCTATTTTAACAGTGTAAAGAAGATAATCAACCCTAATTTGGAATATCAAAAATATCTCTCTATTTTAACAGTGTAAAGAAGAAAATCAACATTGCTAAAAATATGAACCAACTCCCATGAATTACAAAGTGAATTTCAGTGTTGAACAATTCCCATAACACTTTAAAATCCAACAATTTGTGATCTTTGTCTCACTAAGAGTGTTGAATATAAACACTTTATCTTAAAACACCCTATATATGACCAAATTAAAACTCCATTTCAAAATGTCTATTACAATACTATAGTAATCTCCTAAATAATCAAAACTATGATAATCTTGAAATGCTTCTCTTAATGTCTTTTGGATATAAAAATAATACTTTCAAAAAATCTAAATAATATTTTAAATTTTTTATAATTTAATAAACCAATTATAATCTTAATGGAAGTTAATCATTATCATAATTAATTAATTAATTAATTTCTTTTAATTACTTAATTAATTATTAATTATGATAATTATTAACATCTATTAAGATTATAATTGGTTTATTATTATCTAGATTGTTTTTTAAATATTACTTGCTAGATAATGTAAGTTTTTTAGTTGATTTTGGATTAATCTATTTTTTGACAAAAAAATTTAACAATATTTTATAAAATTAACATTATAAACGAACTCTTTTTTTTTTTATAAATATTTTATTTATATTTATTTCAATTATGATTGATTGAATAAGTTTCACTCTTATTATGTGATGGTGGTTTTGCCACAGATTGTACCATTCTTGTGTCTGTCAGATCTCTTCCGAGGTTCGGTTCAGGCTGAGGTACGCTTCTTCCTTCACAGATGACAACGTGTGTTAAAGGCTGGTCTATTTGTTTGTGAGATTAACCACCGAGATAACACAAATCACTTAGTCGGATGTGTTTGTTTATGGTATGTGCAGTCGTCATGGTTATTTATGGTGTCGTGGTCAGAGGCATTCACGTCTTTGGTCTCATACGATCAGATATTGGAGTATGGTAAGTATGCAACTTGTAAATCTTTATTTGATGCGAACTCATGAAATTGATACATAATTAGAAATTGGAGTAAGATTGATTTAGATTAAAGGTTGTATTAATTAGCAATTGTATTAGATGTTGCAAAGGAAACGTCTTAATGCGGTATCATATGCCTCTATGGTGCCACCAAGCCTCTTGTGATATTTAAAGATAAAATAATTGAAAATGGCCCCAACATTGATCTGGGATGTGTAATTGACTGCAGTGGCTAGAGGCATCATGGTTGTAGATCCCAACATAATTGGCATGTTGATTGAAGGAATCCACTTGACCTTTAGAAAGGCCTTGTGTGCCAAACACACAATAACTGGAACAACTGCCCCACCTAAGAAGAACCAATTTAATTGGGGATATATACTCCAAGCTTGCCAAAAATCCACTTGGGACCAACCAAACCCATATGACTGATGCATGAAAAAACACACGATCACTAGGACATGTCCATCAGCTATTTGCAGCCAAAAGATATGTTTGGTATATATCTTTCACTGATCCTAACATCCACCATGTAACTCCTAGGTTGATTGTTCTGACCACTATTGTGCCTATAAACTGCATTGCATTCACAAGAGGTCAGTCAACATAGCTAATGTGTGCAAATATTGACATGAACCAAACAACATTCAACGGATCTTAAGTAAATGTGAGATAAAAAAGTGTAGTTTTCTCAAAATCAGATTGATCCTAATATCTACAATGCAACTCCTAGGTTGATTGTTTCAGCCACTATTGTTCCTATAAACTGCATTGCATTCACAGGAGGTCAGTCAACACAATTAATGTGTCTAACTACTGACATGATACAAACAACGTTCAACAGATCTTAAGTAAATGTTAGATAGCAAATTCTAGTTTTCTTAAAATTGAATACCCAATTTAGCAAAGAATTCTAGTTTGCATCTATACTATATATAAAGATTTGAAACTAAGAAGACGTCAAGTTCATATGAATTTAACAGGAATCTCGATAGTGTGTTTAAACATTTATAAATTGTATAGAGCTAAAGCTTAAACCAGTTCTTTTTGCACCAAAAAAACAAAGTCCTAAAAACATTAAACCTTTCTTCAATTGACGAGTAATAAAAAAATATTTTTTTGGAGCAATTAGTTGCAAGAAGTGTGAGAAAAAATAAGATTTTTTTTATTGAACATTAACTATTTCTCATTTTCTAATTTACAGTTTTAGCTTTTCCACAATCAAACAACATTACACATTGATTTCTTTTTTGACAAAGACAAAATGGTCATCCTCTGTCCACTGTGAAATGCAGCTTACACATGGGATATTTTATAGTTTCCTAAGGCAAGCTACAATATGTTTGACGGGATTGAAATTTAAAATAAATCATCAAAAAATAAACATTTAAAACGTGAAATAATATAAGATTGAAACACTACGCAGACAGAGGAAAAATTGTGAGAAATGAAATAGCATGGATATAGCTCCCTTTGAAGCTTGAAATTTGCAGCATGGTTCTGGTGTTTGATGTAACCAGGAGATAAGAAAGGCCACTTGCATTCATAGAGCCAGTTGGAAAACTACAAGGAGCACAAAAAACAATCTACAAGGTATTCAAGTTGCCAAGGGAACCATTTCCTTGATGCAAACTTCATGTAATCCCTATGAATATATAAACACTAGGATACTAGGAAAGATATTCCCTTCATGGATCGCCTATAAATGGACTACTTACAACTATATGGGCTAGATGCAATTGATTATAGAATAATCACATGTCTTGAAAACATTGCAAAAAAATATTGCTAGTTAGAACGATGAAAATGCTATTTAAAGAAATAATGAATTCTCATGGGACAAAAACTATTTAAAAAGCCTCCTATAGAATGATTTTAAAATTTCCATATTTCACCAGTATTGTCCTCGACCACTTCATCATTCCCAAGTGAACCCTGAGCACAGTTGTTACCACAGTTGACTGTAAAAGCAAAGTGGGTTCTTTTCAAAATTTCGTCCATTGAGGCATCTTGAAGGATAGAAATCATGCAAACCAACAAATATTCAATGTGCATATAAACCTAGCATGTCTTTGACAAAATTCTTGACCTTTCTAGCACAACCTTCACAATGCATGTCCACCTTTATCACAACTATGAGAAGCCCATCTTCCTTCTTATGACCCCCACCCTTCTTTTCTTCCTTCTTCTCCTTCTTCTCTTCAACCTTTCCTTCTTACGCAAACCATCATTTGTTCAAAATATCCTCAACATTTCTGAAGCGGCATAATTCCTACAATCAAAATTGGCGTTGATCTTGAGTAGTTAAATAAGGCAGTTATAAATGGTTTTTCCGGTAGTTGGTTCTCATACATTCTTGTTAAACTTTAGAATGGAAGGATTTGGCCTAGGAGTGAGGCTGCTCCCATTCCTTAATAGGCAACCTTTTTCTCTTCACTAATTTTGCACACCCATCAGAGTTCAAGTGAACCCTTAGCACAGTTGTTACCATAGCTGGCTGCAAAAATAGAGTGGGTTTTTTTTATAAATTTCACACATTGGCACAACTTCAAGGACCATATCTAAACCAACAATCCATCACACAATAAATTCCAAATCACAACATACAAATGATATACGTTGGAAAATATACCCCCTTATCCATCTTTTTCTCCTTATCCTTTTGCGATATGCTTTTTACTATTCTCATCTGGATCATTTTGCATGGATGTCTATGGATAATAACATACCATGCAATACAAATGAAAATTATTTGAGACACAAAGCTTCTTCTCCCAATTAAAAATACCAAAAATAAAATGCATATAAAAACCTAAAATCATACTCTACAAAGCGAAGTAACTAAATTCAGAAGTCGATCTTATTCTCAAGACTCGTTACAAATTTCTTCTCTGATTCACTCAAGACAAGAGAGGGAGGTTATGGTGTTGTCTAAATGTACACTTTGCAACATACCATAGTGGCCGTCAAGGTTCTTAGAAATGAATCAACTCAAGGAATACAACAATTGCAACATGAGGTATTAAATCTTCAAGACACTACCTATGGTTAATTCCCTTAAAATTTATAACCCAATAATGAATCTACAGAAGAGCTTAATACTTGGGTTGTTTATTTTGTTCTGAAATATTTGGTTGGGTTTTTCTCTTTTCCTAAATTGGTTAGGTTGAGATTTTGAGTCGAGTTTGTCACCCGCACATGGTACTTTTGCTTGGAGCGTACCCTAAGCATGGGTGTTTGATATATGAATATATGGGTAATGATATCCTAGAAGACCGTCTGCTCTACGAAGGCAATAGTGCTCCTCTTCCATGTTTTTCACGCTTCAGAATCATTCACGAAGTGGCATCTGCGTTGTTTTTATTCATAGTGCACAGTCAGAGCCGACTGTAAATTGTAACTTGAAACCTACCAATATCTTATTGGACCACATCTTTGTTAGAAAAATTGGTGATGCGGGTCTTGGCATGCTTGTACCTACAAAGACCACAACCATGGAAACTTGGTACAATAGCACAGTTCCTGCAGACACATTTTGTTATATTGATCCTGAGTACCAAAGGACTGATAGCCTTGGCCCCAAGTCTGATTTGTATGCTATGGGAATAATCATTTTGCAGTTGCTGGAAAGAAAAACACCCATGGTTGTAACAGATGAAGTTAAAACATCCATTGAGAATGGTTCATTTCAACATATCCTAGACAAAAATTCTAGAGATTGGCCTCTTAATGAGGCCATGGAATTGGAAATATTACGATTGAGATGTGCATAGTTCCAGGGCTGGGATAGACTAGACTTGGAAAAGTATGTTTTGCCAGAACTTGAGAGATTCAAAGTCCTCGTTGTTGCTCAAACCAGACATGTCAAAGAGGAAATTGATGTTATGCCCCCAAATCACTTTCTCTGTCCTATACTTCAGGTTAGTTTTTCTCACCCAGGCTTCATTTAAAAGAAAATATCGGTGACTATTATAATCTAAGTTGACAGGACACTCATCTCCATTAGAGGATGTGTTCATTTAAGTACAAAACCTTAGTGTCCTGGACTAGTGCTTGCATAACTCATTTAAGCAGTACAATAACCAGCTTGTAGCTCAAATTGACATAGTCCAAAATAGACATTTTTACAATCTTAGGACCAGAAGCTTTATACCATACACATGTATATGTCATAACCCTAGAATCTGATGCACTTATATGTGTGCGTCTCCCTAAATGAGTTATGTAATACTTGAATTTTTTTAATTGTCTTGTGCAAATCTTCTCATGTATTGCTAGTACCAAGTGTTTAAGACAAGTTTTGCAATGCTATCAGTTTAAGAGTCTCTATAGGTGCTCTCCCATATTCTGTTAACTTTCCCTTGCAATCTCTCACAATTCATAAGCCTTTCTATACATCAAAAGTTCATTCATCACATTTAATGGTTTATAAATAAGTAATTGACAAATAAACTCCAGAAGTAACAAAGATAGTGATTTATCATTTTGTATCGAGAGGAATACATGCCATACAAATTACAATAATAAAATGTTATTTCATAGTAGAACTGAATGATAGATATTACAGGCATGACTGGACACAATTATTTTCTTACTGCATTGGATTCATCTGGATTTGTTTTGAACACATAAAATAATGGTGCTACAACTTCATTCATCCCTCGCACATATCCAATCCCTGGGTTCAACTTTGCAAAAATTAGTAAGATGTGTTTCAATGCTTCTGGTTTAAATGCCCAAATAAATCTCTTAGAAGAATTATAATTTCCATGAAAATAAAATATTGCTAAGACACAGCCCATTTGTCATTTTCACATTAACAGTGCCCTAGTCTTTGTAAACTTCAAAAGACCGATCCTTGTTACAAATGCCTGACCAAATATAATTCAATCCAATAGTAACACGATCCTGATTTGGAGTTGAAAATGTAGAATCTCCAGAGAAAAAAATGCATATGTGGATGTGTACGTTTTACATCACGTTCAATCTGTTCAACTGTCTCTGTATCCTAAGAAAAATTTAAGTCAATTTAAATTAGACAATTGGAGACACCTTCTTAGAAGCCATCTTGAGTTCCAAAATGCTTCTTAATGTTAATTGACCTGAACGAACTGATTCCAGACAATATTTCTCCCAAGGCTCAGAGGATGTTCTCCATGGGTAATTTCTCCATGGGTAATTTCAAATCTTCTGAGGAATCTACTTATAGCTAAATGTGCTAGATGCAAATAATTATAGAATAATCACATCCCTTGAAAACATTGCAAAAAATATTTCTAGTCAGAATAATGAAAATGATAAAATCTTTCTTTATGGAAAATAAATAAATAACTAACTTTGAAGAAATAGTAATTTTTAGTGACTTATCATGGGACAAAATCTATTTGGAAAGGCTCCTCTATAATGGTTTTAAAATTTCCACATTTCAGGAGTACTGGCCTAGATCACTTCATCATTCTCAATCTGTATGACATTGAATAAGGAATTGAACACAATACCTTTCATTCTGAGGATAGTTTTCTTCATTGATTGGGCACACCCATCACAGTGCAAATGAACCATGAGCACAATTGTTACCACAGCTGGCTGCAAAAACAGAGTGGGTTCTTTTCAAAATTCCGTCCATTGGCATAGCTTCAAGGACGAAAATCATGCAAACCAACAAATATTCAATGTGCAGATAATCCTGGCATGTCTTTAACACACTTCTTTCCCTTTCTAGCATAACCTTCACAATGCATGTCCACCTTTATCACAACTATGAGAGGCCCATATTCCTTCTTATGGACCCCACCCTTCTTTTCTTTCTTCTTCTTTTCGTCCTTTCCTTCCTGCATAGACCACCATTTGTTGTTCAAAACATAATCAACATTTCTGAAACCATGGAGTTGACCAACACAGAATGCAGATCTCAATGCGCAACAAGCTAAAATTAGCGTTGATCTTGAGCACGTAGACAAGGCAGTTATAAATGGTTTTTCCAGCAGTTGGCTGCAAAAACATAGTTGTTGTTGTTGCCTTTTTTTTTCTTTTTTTTTTAATGTACATTGGCATAGCTTTAGGGACCAGATCTAAACCAACAATACATCACACCATAAAATCCAAATCACAACATCCCACGACGCTGAGCTTGAAAACCCTGTCGTTATTGTGGGTCATGCCTTTGAGCTTCGTGATGGGGTTGTTGCAAGGCTTTTCATCTGGTCTCTGGTCCACTGTGTGAGCTTGTTGGTTGGATCCAACTATCTCATAACCCTAGGAGAAGAGTATTTCTCTGCAAAATGAAAAATAAAATGCCAAGGTGAAGCTCACCATCATGGAGGAGAAGCATTATATGGCATGTCTTATAATTCAGTTGCTGAAATTGTATAAGTATCAATCTGACGACACAATAAATGTGTATGACATTGAATAAGGAATTGAATACAACACCTTTCATTCCGAGGATAGTTTTCTTCACTGATTGGGCAGATCCATCACAGTGCAAAAGAACCCTTAGCATGGTTGTTACCATAATTGGATACAAAAACAGTGGGTACTTTTCAAAAAAATTTCCATTGGCATAGCTTCAAGGACGGAAATCATGCAAGCCAAGAAATATTCAATGTGCATATAATCCTGGCATGTCTTTAGCACACTTCTTGACCTTTCTAGCACAACCTTCATAAAGCATGTCCACCTTTATCACAACTGTGAGAGGCCCATCTTCCTTCTTATGACCCCCACCCTTCTTTTCTTTGTTCTTCTCTTTGGCCTTTCCTTCCCGCATAGACCACCATTTGTTCAAAACATCCTCAACATTTCTAAAACCATTGAGTTAACCAACACAGAATGCAGATCTCAATGTGCAACAATCCAAAACTGGCGTTGATCTTGAGCACTTAGACAAGGCAATTATAAATCGTTTTGCCAGCAGTTGGCTCTCATACATTCTTGTTCAACTTTAGAATGGAAGGATTTTCCCCAACAGTCAGGTTGCTCCCATTCTTTAATAGGCAACCTTGTTTTCTTCATTAATTTGGCACACCCATCACAGTGCAAATGAACCCTGAGCAGAGTTGTTACCTCACAGTGCAAATGAAGCCTGAGCAGAATTGTTAACATAGTTGGCTGCAAAAACATAGTGGTTTTTTTATTATTATAATTCCGTACACTCGCACAACTTCAAGGACTAGATCGAAACCAACAATACATCACACCATAAATTCCAAATCACAACATCTCGCGACACTGAGTTTCAAAACACTGTCGTTATTGTAGGTCATGCCTTCGAGCTCTGAGATGGGGTTGTTGCAATGGTTTTCATCTGGTATGTAGTCCACTGTGTGAGCTTGTTGGTGGGATCCAACTATCTCATAAACCCTAGGAGAAGAATTTTTCTCTGCAAAATGAAAAAGAAAATGCTAAGGTGAAACTCACCATCATGGAGGAGGAGCGTTATATGGCCTGTCTTATAATTTAGTTGTTGAAACTATATCAGTATGCATCTGACAATAGATTATTTTGATCTTGAGCACTTAGACAGGGCAATTACAAATGGTTTTGCTAGTAGTTGGCTCTCATACATTCTTGTTAAAGTTTAGAATGGAAGGATTTGTCCCAACAACCAGGCTGCTCCCATTATTTAATAGGAAACCTTGTTTTCTTCACTAATTTGGCACACCCATCACAATGGCAATGAACCCTGAGTAGAGTTGTTACCACTGTTGGCTGTAAAAACATAGTGGTTTTTTTTTACTATAATTTCGTACATTGGCACAACTTCAAGGACCAGATCTAAACCAACAATACATCACACCATAAATTCCAAATCATAACATCTCATGACACTAAGCTTGAAAATTCTATCGTTATTGTAGGTCATGCCTTCGAGCACCGAGATGGGTTTGTTGCAAGGGTTTTCATCTGGTATGTAGCCCACTACGTGAGCTTGGTGGTGAGATCCAACTATCTCATAAACCCTAGGAGAAGAGTTTTGCTCTGCAAAATGAAAAAGAAAATGCCAAGGTGAAGCTCACCGTCGTGGAGGAGGAGCGTTATATGGCCTGTCTTATAATTCAATTGTTGAAATTGTATAAGTATCCATCCGACGATAGAGTATTTTGATATTGAGCACTTAGAAAAGGCGGTTATAAATGGTTTTACCAGTAGTTGGCTCTCATACATTCTTGTTAAACTTTAGAATGGAAGGATTTGCCCCAACAGTCAGGTTGCTCCCATTCTTTACTAGGCAACCTTGTTTTCTTCACTAATTTGACACACCCATCATAATGCAAATGAACCTTGATTAGAGTTGTTATCAGTGTTGGTTACAAAAACATAATGGTTTTTATTTATTTATAATTTTGTACATTGGCACAGCTTCAAGGACCAGATCTAAACCAACAATACATCACACCATAAATTCTAAATCACAACATCCTGCGACGCTGAGCTTGAAAACCATGTCATTATTGTAGGTCATGCCTTCGAGCTACATGATGGGGCAGTTGCAAGGGTTTTCATCTGGTCTCTGGTCCACTGCGTGAGCTTATTAGTGGGATCCAACTATCTCATAAACCCTAGGAGAAGAGTTTTTCTCTACAAAATGAAAAAGCAAATGGCAAGGTGAAGCTCACCATCGTGGAGGAGAAGCGTTATATGACCTGTCTTATAATTCAGTTGTTGAAATGGTATAAGTATCAATCCGACAACACAATAAATGTGTATGACATTGAATAAGGAATGGAACACAATACCTTTCATTCTGAGGATATTTTTCTTCACTGATTGGGCACACCCATCACAGTGCAAATGAACCCTGAGCACAATTGTTACCACAGCTGGATGCAAAAATAGAGTGGGTTCTTTTCAAAATTTCGTCCATTGGCGTAGCTTGAAGGATGGAAATCATGCAAGCCAACAAATATTCAATGTGCATATAATCCTGGCATGTCTTTAACATGCTTCTTGACCTTTCTAGCACAACCTTCACAATGCATGTCCACCTTTATCACAACTGTGAGAGGCCCATCTTCCTTCTTATGACCCCTGCCCTTCTTTTCTTCCTTCTTCTCTTCAGCCTTGCCTTCCTGTACAGACCACCATTTGTTCAAAACATCCTCAACATTTCTGAAATCATTGAGTTAACCAACACATAATGCAAATCTCAATGCACAACAAGCCAAAAATGGTGTTGATCTTGAGCACTTAGACAAGGCAGTTATAAATGGTTTTTCCAGTAGCTGGCTCTCATACATTCTTGTTAAACTTTAGAATGGAAGGATTTGCACCAACAGTTTCTTCAATAGACAACCTTGTTTTCTTCACTAATTTGGCACACCCATCACAATACAAATGAGCCCTAAGTAGAGTTGTAACCTCATGGTGCAAATGAACCCTAAGCAGAGTTGTTACCACAATTGAGTGCAAAAACATAGTGGTTTGTTTGTTTGTTTGTTTTTCTTTTTGGAAATGGGCATAGCTTCAAGGACTAGATCTAAACCAACAATACATCACACCATAAATTCCAAATAACAAAATCTTGAGATGTTGAGATTGAAAACCCTGTCGTTATTATAGGTCATGCCTTCAAGCTCTGAGATGGGGTCATTGCAAGGGTTTTCATCTGGTCTGTAGTCCACTACGTGAGCTCGAAGGCGGGATCCAACTATCTCATAAACCCTAGGAGAAGAGTTTTGCTCTACAAAATGAAAAATCAAATGCCAAGGTGAAGCTCACCATCATGCAAGGAGGAGTGTTATATGGCCTGTCTTATAATTCAGTTGTTGAAACTGTATAAGTATATATCCAACGACAGAGTATTCTTCAACCGTGTATCATCCAATATGACGGTGAAAACCAGTACAGAGTGGCAGTTGAGTGAGTTCTTCCCAGAGAGAAACGCCTTACGGCGTAATTATTATTTTTGATTGAAATTATATTATAATTGATTAATTTAGATTTAATTTTATATAAATATAATTAATTTTATTAAAATTTAAAATTAAATAATTTAAAAATAATTATAATTATTTTAATATTGTTTATAAATTAAAATTGATTTCTAATAGTTTTAGTTTTAATATTTAAAAATTAAATTAAATTATTATTTTTATTAAAATTTTATATAATTATTAAATTTAAATTTAAATAATTAATTTAATATAATTATGAATCAATAAATCTAACTTTTACTAAGTTTTATATATATATATATATATTTTTCGGTGAATCAATGAAATAAATAGGAAGTGTTTTATTATTATTGTTAATTTTAATTAGAAATAATTATATTTTTAATTAAAATATTATAAATAATTGAATATCAAAATATGGTAAGAATGAGATGAATTCTAATATTGAATGCTCTTGAACTTTTTTCAGAAGAAAAAAGCTATTGATTGGGATGAAATAGTATACTATTTATAGGAGTCTAAGAGAGTTAGAAGATGAAAAACACTTTCTCTTAGATTAAATTTCAAAATATTTATCACATTAAAAACCTTCTTGACTTTGTTAAGTTAGTATAACTATGGTGATCTGGAAATGCTTCTCACATTTTTTTAGCATATAAAATAAATGTTAAAGAATATCAATTAATCACTTGCCTTCTTAAAATCTAATAAACTATATTAGATTCAGTGAATATTAATTATGAAATATATCTAAAAAACATTAAAATATTGAAAATTTAAATTATAATTTTCAATACTGTCTTATCTACATTATTTCAATTTTCACTTATAATATTTGTATTTTTAATTTATTTATTAAATTTCTTCCTTATATATGATTTACTATCGTACAAGTAAAATCAACATATTTTAAAGAAATGTATAAAATAATAATTGTATTTTATGTTTAATATTTTTTTTGGGTAAAAATCATAATTTACTATTTACATTATTTCAATTCTCTAATAAGTATATTTTTAATTCATTTATTACATTTTTTTTTTCCGAAGAAAAAAGTTGTAACCTTTTATTAAAAAATGAAAAGTTACAATTGCAAATGCATGATGCATTTCCATAAGCTGCCCAAAGGGCTCAAGTGCCATGGCACCCTTCGCATCGTTACAGAGCTAACGAGCAAAAAATGATGAGAAAAGAAGAGAGAGAGAGGAGAGGAGTGAAAGAAAGAGAAAAACTGAGAATCACTTCAGGTTTTCCTTCCTTTTTTCTTTTCGACCTTGCGCCACTCTCCTTGAGTGGGCTCGATCGAGGCTATGACTAGCTGTGTTTCTGCTTTCTGTGTGCCTAATTCCTTGTCTGAATCTGATGTGTCTGATTGATGGTGCCTCTTTATCCCTCCCATGTTCTGGTCATCAGTAGTCTTCTCTGCCTGATTTGGATAAAGCTGTGATGCCTTGGTGTCTGATGTGGTTCCCTTCTGATTCCCCATTTCTTGGGAGACCTCCCCTTTTTCTGTGGTGGGATCTTCCTCTTCGGCTTCTGATTCTTCATCTTCTGAGACCGGAGGGGAGAAGAGCCATCCTTTCTTCTGTTTCCCTTTCTGCTTCCTTTTGCTGTTTACTTTTTTAGCTTCTGGACATGTGCTTTGCAGGTGCCCTGTTTGTCTACAGAGTCTGCACCTAAAAGCAGTGTTTTCGTAGTCTAATGTTTGCAGCCAGTTTTGTTGTTTGTAGATCAGCCTTATGTTGTCCGGTAGCCCCTGACTTAGATCCACTTCCACACAAATTCGTGCATAAGTGAAAATCCTTTCATCAATCCTTTCTGTATCTGTTTTGATGTATTTCCCTATGCTGTTCCCGATTCCTTCTAATACTCGTTCGCTCCAGAAATGTAGGGGAAGGTTGTGTAAACGGACCCAGACCGGCATTTTGGAGACTGTCATTTTATTTGGATCGAAATCTATAAACCATGGGGTCATGAACAGCCCCGCCGTTCCCCAAAACCAAGGCCCAGCATTGATGATTGTATCTCTGGCTTCCCTGGATGCAAATCTGACTATGAAGAACCCTTTGGAGCATAAGTGTATCTCGCATTCCATGGTCCAATTGACAAAAATCCAATGAAATAACTTCGTTGGTGTTGGCCAAAAGCTGTTGAATCGGCATATTAGGGCCTGCGATTCATATGTCTCAACATAGTTATCCAACCCTGTGGAATCAACATTAAAGGCTGGGGTTTGCCCTAGCTGGTCTACTATGTATGGCTGGGGTGTGTATCCGCCTTGATCTGGGGAGGATCCCGTTTCTCTGTTACCTTGGAGGATATTTTTATAGGATGGAGCTCCTTTGGAATTTTGCTGGGGTGCTGATTTCCCCTTTTCCCCTCCTGTATTGCTTGGCTGTCCCTGAGATGGTGCCCCTCCTCTCAGCCTGAGATTCAAGCCAATGGTTTCTCCTGAGCTGATCTCGTAGCTCCCCAAGGTTCTATTGTCCTGGAGAGACCACCTGCCACTGACTAAATGTTGGATCTGGCTAGGATAGCCAGTCAATGCACAGATCTGCTGCTTTAACAGCGAAACATAGCTATCTCCACTTACCCAGATTAAGATGGAATTCTTTTCAGGGGTTTTAATGAAAATCTGGAAGCGGTTGTTGTTTACCTGATGTCTGCAATTACGCTGAGTTCCTACTCTGCCTGCGAGGGTGACGTTGCTGGTTGCCTTGTGATCTGGTTGTCGGCGTTCTTCTAGATCTGAGCTACCATTGAGATCTGGCCTCCTTTTGGTTCGATCTTCAAAACCTCTGCTCAAACTATGCGTTTCCCCACCGATCCGCTGCCTAGGTTCTGGGTAAGCTTGAGACTTGCTCAGATAGGGTAGATCCGGCCTGTGGCTGCAAAGATTGGGCCATGCAGATGTGTGATGGAGCAGATCTGCTACATGCAGACCCATATCTTTGCATGCAAAGGGCAGCCGCAGGGAGAAAGACCAGATAGTCGGCAGGCTGACGGATCCTGCAAAAAACAAGCCATAACCTAACGGTTTTCTGCCCCCGAGATGGAATCTGAACCCAGAAACGCAAAATGTCTGCAGATCTCTGATCTCGTGACGCTTCTCAGACTTCGACTTCAGATCTTCCTTTGATATGTTTAGTCCTTCGAGCAAAAACGCTACGCCGAGGCCGTCGAGTATTTTTCTGGCGTTTGGCCATAAGATCAATACCTTACCGGCAGCTTGGGGTTCCGAATGGTCCAGCTTTACGTTCTTGAGGCCGCTCCTGAAGAGCACTATGGCTTTGGCCGCCCCTGCCTCGCCGCCTCCAACTGCCGTATTGGCGTTGAGTCGATTCCCATGGCAAGAGGAAAGCGCTGCGATGGCCATCTACGAAACCCTGAAGATCAATCTCAGAAATATCTCAGCTCAATTCATTTATTAATTTACATGTCATATAATTATTTAATAAGTATAATGTATTTATTTTTATTTATATGATAAATTATTTTTATAGAGATTATTATATTTTATATAAAAATGCAAAATTATTCAATTCTCTAATAAGTATATTTTTAATTCATTTATTAATTTACATGTCATATAATTATTTAATAAGTATAATGTATTTATTTTTATTTATATGATAAATTATTTTTATAGAGATTATTATATTTGATATAAAAATGTAAAATTATTATATTAAAGTTTATTATATTATGAATCTTAAACTTAAAATTAATATAAAACTATATATATATATATATATATATATATATATATATATATATTTATTTATTCAAAATAAATAATAAGGTAATATAAATTAATAGTTGTTAATAATTCTTATGAAAATTTCCATGTATGCTGGAAAATGTAAATGTTACAATAAATTGATAATATATTATATCAAGAAATCTTCTTTATAAATTACATAACATTTTCAATATAATTATTGAAAATGATAAACAAATTAATTTTAATAACCTTGTCAATAAATTATATAATATATTTCTTTTCTAATAATTTAGTAATCAACTTTCAGATGACAATGTCTTTCGATTCTCTCTTACAATAATTTAGTATGAAACTTTCATCACAAAATAAAATGAACAAATATAATATTAAAATTAAAAAAAAAATCATCTACAAATAGTGTTCTTATTATCTCCTCCTAGCAGGAGATAATGCAATCATGAATTATCTTGTTATTTTAATTGTATTTTTTATTAATATACAGTTATAGGTGTTTGTTGTTTTTTACTTTAATTTAACTATATTTAAACTAAGTGAAATTAACTACTCTATAGCCTTTGTTCAAATGTGAAAAATCTGTTTATAACTTTCGAAATCAAATAATTAAACTAATTAAAAAAAAACTAACCATACGACCCATACGACCTTGTTTAATAATTAAAATAAATATAACCAAAAATTTCAAACTAATTTTATCCCAATCTTACCAAAATTTGTGGACTCGGAACAACTATTCTTAGTCTAACATTAACTAGCGTGTGAGAATGTATTTTTAAGTGGCGCCGGCCAAATGCTTCCACTTAATGATGTTGATGTTTGAAAATCCATCGATATTAAATCGACGTACGTAATGTAAGGGATACTAGACACTTCTGACTTCTTTCTGTCTAAATTTCCCCACATTTCTTGAGTGGATCCAGCACATAGATATTTTCATATCTTAATCTATTTATCTGTTTGCTGCCATAACTGCAATGCTTATGGGGCAAAAATGCCATAATTTCATTTTCACCCGATTTTCATTGCATATCGTTTTTTACCTATTTTCATCTATTTCTATTCAGAACATCTCCTAGCTCTATTCATAACTTCTCCGGGCTCCTGCCACCATTTTTTTTTATTGAATCTCTTTTCGAAATAATATTCTAAATTTGACCTATGCCTCATAATTCTTGGTATTGACATGATATACCATTTATATATATATATATATTCTCAATTTGAACTATGCCTCATAATTATTGGTATTGAAATTATATACAATTTAATATTAAAAAAATTAAATAATTATTAAAAAAATTAGCCTTCTATGAGTTGAGTAATTTGGATATGAGATTTATGTTTTTAAGTGTGGCTCATAATCGTGATATTTTGATAAGAAATTTGAACAACTTTCATTATATAAATAGGTGAGAAATACAAAATGAGAAATTCAAGAGATTCCAAAACAAAACAAAAATTCTTCATAATAGTTGTAGTTTATTGTACACAATTAAATTAGTTAGACAATTTATTTATAGTAATAATTATCTTAATAAGTAGTTTTTTTGGAGTAAGTTTTTTTAAATTTTAATTTAGTTATTAATAATTATTGAGTGGATGGTAGGGATTTGAACTCCACACAAAAAATAAGGGTAAAGAAATTGGAAGTGGACAAGAACAAGGGATCAAAAGCAACTAAAGAATGCAACAAATTCTCTAAGAACATGGATTAGCAAGGAACGTTAGCCCTGGCTCAACAAGAGAGAAAAAGCATCTGCCTCGACCATGAACTGCACTAAAGTTGAACCATCCAAGTAGCTTTTCTAGCATGTTTTTTGCAAATATATATTCAACAAATACATTTTGTATTTAGGAGTCTTTTGGAAGTTAACCAACATAGATCCATCTTAACTCCAAATCTACCAAGCCCTCGGATGGGTCAAATCTCATAATATCTCTTATCAAGTTTCGAATTTTAAGATATTTGATCCCCCTAGGCTATTGATAGGTCCAAGATTTATGATATTTTATATATCATAAATACTCTTTTTTTTTTTTCTTTTTTTTACATTGAGAAAATTTAACACACAAAAATATTTTTAAGTATGATAATAACTTACTAAATTAATATATATGAAATATAAATTATTTTTTACTTTAATAAAATTTATCTTGCACCAAATTAATCATTTTAGGCAACAATTTAGTTTCATAAATATTTAAATTTCATACAACATTTTTCATGCACCAAGAGTTGACATTTTAGTTTTGTGAACAATCCAATTTCATGCAACATTTACAAACCATAAGAGTTAACTTATTTTTAATCAATTTCAATTTTTGGCAAATTATCTTATAATATTTTTTACATTACAAAGAAAAAAACAAAGAATGAGGAATGGGTGTCGAAAAGTTTTATAAGTGAGTTTGTTGTCCCAATGTGAAATTGGACAAAATTTACAAACATTTAATATTATTTCATTATTATAAGTTACACCTTATATAATTAAAGAAAATTAAAGAACAAACATACTTTGAAGTTTTTTGGAAAGATATTCTTGGCTAAACAAACCTTATACTCTTTTTCTTCTTCAATTATGTCAACACTTGATTTCTTTTTGTGATTAATAATATTATGGTATATATGTGCTTCTTGTTAACAAACTTAATTATACCAATATATTCAATAATTTTTTTACTTTTTAATTTTTTTATTTATTAATTAGCCAACATATCTTTAAAGAAAAAAAAAATGTAACATTCCATGACAACATCTCCCTAGTATATACAATATTTCTCAATTTAATTAAAAATATATCAATTTAGTTTTATAATAAATTGAAAGCATAATAAGAAAAATGAAACTTATTGTATATATAGGCAATCAAAAGGATTAAAGATGGCTGGTCACTCTTGTTTCCCGTAATGTGGTTATTGGGGGTATTGAATCAGGTTCACCATGTTGATCTTGAAAATATTAAATACTAGTTGTATGGTTTTTCTCAGCTCACTTTGCATTTGTTTTGCTCGCGTCTTTGTGAATTGTTCGAGTGTGGTGCTCATGTCAGCTCAGGGCGATCTTGTGCTGGTGTTGCTTTTTGTTGTAGGGCGTCGGCTCGGCGCAATCTGCGTCGTATTGAATAACACAACTGCAAGCTCAATCTTTTAATAATGATTTTTTTGTTAATTTTTTTTATATAGTTATATAGTTTTTTCAACTTCGACATGGTTTTTTTAATATAGTTATATAATTGAATTTGAGAATGAAACTATAATAGGAATAATGTAGAACATTAAATGCAAGGGAACATCATAAAACCCAAGCAAAAATAGAACAACTTTCAATTCCATGCGAAGAATTTTCAAGGAAAAATACAAAGACCATATTAGTCATAGAAAGAACTAATATCAATCAATATCAGACATAGAAAGAACCACTATGTTAGGAGAAGCCATACATCTCATGCTAAAAAATATACATATTTTTAGAAGTAGAAGACAAAATTTTAAATATACAGTGAAGAAGACAAAAGTTTAAATAGTGGAAATAGTTTCATTAGAGTATACAAACCTCTCAGTCATTCCAGAGTTGGTAATGGCCGATGGGTCAGAAAATAAAAAAGTTGGGTAAGCCCGCTAAGGAGCTGGATTTACATATATATGATTAGAACCCTTGGAGGTTGAGCCATAAGTGGTAACCTGCAACAAACATGCGAGAAGGTGGTGTAAGAACCCAAGTATGTAGAATGAACGTGAAAAACCTTTCTCTAGGTAGCTTCCCACCGACAAAGGATACATGTAGTGAAGGAGCAACAACTGAGTCGAAAGCCAAACTCTGAAAACACATAGAACAAAAAATTAAAAGATGAAGCTAACATTGTAGGACCGAGAAAGAGGGTCACCATGGCCATTGTGCATATTGCAAACACAAGCCATAAGAATTAAGGAATCATAGATTAATTGTCTTGGTGAAGGAAGCAATTCTAATGAAATTTCGATTGATGGCCTGAAACTCACCTTTAGAGGGGATAAGTCTTTGTTTCCTCCTTCACCAAAAATTTACAGTTGCGGACAAAACGATGGCCATAGTTGCAACCCTGTAGTGGAACGTTGTAAGAATGATTTGAATGACATAATCGAATGATAGAACAATAAGTTAAAAATAATTAATATTATTTTGTATTAATGGAGAAATGGTTACATAGTTGTAATGTATCTCCTTAGTTTAGGATTTGTTCTTAGAGTTTAGGAGTTTGTTTGTAACTACCTGATTTCTAGTGATGTACTTAATATTGTAATCATTCATTTGATGGGATGTAGAGTGAACGGAGAGAGAGTCTCTTCTTTGTTTGAGTGCAGTCTCCAGGTGCAGTAGTCACCTGTGAGCTGCAACTCTTTCTTTTAATTCAAGTCTGATTTTTATCTTGGTATCAGAGCATAGGGTAGAGATAGCCTTAATTTTTTTAGGGATGCATCATTGATTACATAACTGTAGTGGCCGTAGAGCATGCTAGGAGTATCTGTAAGATCAGGTGGACTGCAGTAACACCTGGAGCGAAGGGTCTCAGATGACTGATCATCTCTGAGCCGAAGAAAGTGTTGGCGCAGATTTTTCGCGCACAATCGCGCCAATAAAGAGCAGAAGCACGAGCGGGCGTGGGTTTTTAAGGAACAGTTGCGCCATTGGTGCGGTTTCGACCGCGATAATCGCGCCAGAAAGCCTCATTGGCGCTGTTAGCTGATAATCGCGCCAGAAAACGTGAGACACGTCGATTTTTTCCTAGCGCAGATTTTTAACTATTGAGTAGCACCTTTGACTGGAAAGAAGCGCCAACCTCTTTCTCTTTGAAAAATCTACGATTTTTTGCAGATTGGTATTCGCCGATGGTGGCACGTGGAAAATTTATGCTCATGGAAGCAGATCTGATTTGCCCGGTGGTGGCGAATTTGGGTTCTTTGATCTGCTCGGTGGTAGCAGATCGGACCTGCCCGGTGGTGGCGAATTGGGGTTCTTTGATCTACTTGGTGGTAGTAGATCGGACCTGCCCGGTGGTGGCGAATTAGAGCTCTTTGATATGTTCGGTGGTAGCAGATCAGATTTGCTCGGTGGTGGCGCAGTGCAGCTCCTTGATCTGTTCGGTGGCAGCAGATCGGATTTGCCCGGTGGTGGCGCACTGGAGTTGTTTTTGATCTGTTCGGTGGCAGCAGATCGGATTTGCCCGATGGTGGCATATTGAAGTTCCTGATCTGTTCGGTGGCAGCAGATCAGACTTGCCTGGTGGTGGCTCATTGAAGAGTTCAGTTGGATAGAAATGAATAACAGCATAGAGTCATATCTCCATGAGTCTGGCAAACTCGATGGATCGAATTTCTCCAACTGGAACTTCAAAATGCAAACTTTACTGGAAAGTGTAAATGCATGGTCGATTGTCATGGGAGATGAGCAGAGATCTAGAACAGCGACCCAAGAACAAGACTGGGATAAAAGAGAAACGAAAGCAAAAGTTATATTGAAGATGTCCGTTAAGGACAATATTATCCCACATATCAGAGAATGCAAATCGGCCGCTGATATATGGACAACGATCAGGAACTTGTACGAGACACAGAATACAAACCGTGTCTTGTCACTCAAAGGCAAGTTGTTTGCATTGAAGATGGAGGAGAATGAGTCCGTTGCTGGATTCATGGCCAGAGTTAAGGACCTGAGTGACAAATTGGGAGCTATTGAAGAGAAGGTATCCGAATCAGATCTGGTCACGCTCACATTGAACAGAATGACTAATGAATACCAGACGTTCATCACAGGGCTATCAGCAAGAGAGAAAGCCCCCTCATTTGATATGCTGACAACGATTCTGCTCCAGGAGGACCGACGATAGAATTTAAAAACTCAGAGCAATGACCTTGCTCTGATGGAAAAAAGGAGACAGTACAGAGGGAAGCAGCACCAGCACCAGCAACCGCAGCAGAAAGGAGCCAACACATTTCAAAAGAGATCATTTAAAGGTATGACTGATAATTATGTTAAGAAATGTTTTTACTGTGGAAAACCTAGTCATCAGATTAAAGAATGCTATAAGAGGCAGGCAGACGAACGAAGAAGCAAACAGAGAAAACATCAGGGTTGTTTTGTTGGGGAAGAGGAGGACCACAGCCACGAACTTCGACTATTTACAGTCGATTGTGCTCTTTCAGCTTCAAAAGGAGATGAGGACGACATATGGTATGTCGACTCTGGCACATCCTCACATATGACTGGTAAGAAGGACTGCTTTGAATTTCTTGAAGAAACTGCATGTGGATCGAAAATTTATCTAGGAGATGATAGTGGGTATGAGATCAAAGGATATGGTGACATTCCTGTAAAGATACCTAGTGGTGACATTAGACACCTTAAAAATGTATTATATGTTCCATGAACTAAGAAAAATTTGGTCTCTGTCTCAATGATCACTGACCAGGACATGCAAGTTCAATTCTTTAAGAATAATTGTGTCATTAAGGATAGCCAGATGGAAACAGTTGCAACAGGAGTGCGCGTGGGGAGCTTGTACAGATTAGATGCAAAGAGTATGCCACGACAAGCAATGGTTGCAGCTGGATCAACAGTCGAAAATCTCTGGCATCAAAGATTCGACCATCTCAATTTGCAAGACCTCATCCTACTTTAGAGGAAAGGTATGGTCGATGGACTCCTTGTTTTTCATAATGTTAAGCTGGAATGTGATGGATGTGCATTAGGGAAAATGCATAGAGAAGAGTTCCCTTTGCATGTTAACATAAAGGAAAGAGACATTTTAGAACTGGTGCATACAGATATTTGTGGACCTATGCAAACTAGGTCTTTAGGAGGAGCATATTACTTTCTGTTATTTACAGATGATTGCACTAGATTTTCATGGGTGTACTTTCTAAGTAAAAAGAGTCAAGCCTTTCAGTACTTTAAAGAGTTTAAATCTATGATAGAGAACCAGACAGGAAAAAGGATAAAAATTCTCCGCTCGGCTCAAGGGGGAGAATACAGGTTGGGAGAGTTCATGAATTTCTGCAAGCATCGTGGGATTGGCAACAATTTATAGTGCCACACACTCCACAACAGAATGGAGTAGTAGAACGGAAGAACAGAACTCTTGTGGAGTGCGCGAGGAGTATGCTTCAAGGTAAGGGTCTATCAAATGGTCTTTGGGCAGAAGCTATTAACACTGTTGTATATTTAAAGAATAGGAGTCCTACTAAATGTCTAGGCTTCAAAACCCCTTTTGAAGCATTGTTTGGATTCAAGCTAGCAATTAGTCATTTAAGAATATTTGGGTCAAAAGCTTATGCTCATATACCTAAGGCAGATAGAAAGAAGTTAGACCCCAAAGCCCTGAAATGTGTATTTGTTAGATATGGCACTAAGTACAAGGCATACAAGTTATATAATCCTGTGACTCATAAGGTTTTTGCAAGCAGAGATGTTATTTTTCATGAACAGGTTGAAGTAGGAAAGGAGGATTCTAATAGTGATTGCCACATTCCATTGCTAATAGAAGTAAACAGTGAGGAAGATGAAGAGCAGGAGCAGAAACAAGAAGAAGTAACAAATAATGTGATCATTGATGATGCAAGCCTGGAAAGCACTGAAATAGACAGAGTTGAGGTAAGTCCCCTACCAAGGAGATCAGGTAGGAAGACTCGACTACCTGCTAAATTGAAAGACTATGCTTTAATGTCTAAAATTTTAAACATTGTAGAACCTACAAATTATGAGGAAGCAAGTAATCTGATGCATGGAGGGCTGCAATGCATGAGGAAATTGAAATATACAGAAACCATACTTGGGATTTAGTTGAGTTGCCTGAAGGAAAAACCCCCATAGGATGTAAATGGCTGTATAAACCAAAAATAAATGCAGATGGGAGTATAGAGAAATTTAAAGCTAGACTGGTAGCAAAGGGTTATTCACAACAAGAAGGAATAGATTTCGATGACACCTTTGCTCCTGTAGCCAAATTGAACACAATTAGAATGCTAATTTCTTTAGCAGAAAAACATAAATGGCAGCTACACCAGCTAGATGTTAAGTCTGCATTTCTGAATGGTGAATTAAAGGAAGAAATTTATTTAGTACAGCCTCAATGTTTTGTGAAAAAGGGGCAGGAACATTTAGTGTGTAAATTGAATAAGGCACTTTATGGTTTAAAACAGGCACCCAGGTCATGGTATGAGAAAATTGACTCATTTTTTATACAGCATGGCTTTCATAGGAGCTTGAATGATCCAAATCTGTATACCAAGGTTAATAAACAGAGGCAAATTATTTTGATTTCTTTGTATGTAGATGATATGATCATAACAAGATATGCTAACAATCTGATCAAAGAAATCAAGCAGCAAATGTCACAAGTGTTTAAGATGAAAGACCTTGGAGACCTTCATTATTGCTTGGGATTGGAGGTATGGAAAGATTCTGGACAAACTTTTCTCACTCAAGGGAAGTATGCCAGAAGCTTGCTGGAAAGGTTCAGAATGGAGTAGTGTAGATCAGGAGCAACACCATTATAGCAGAATTTAAAGTTGAGCAGTGACGATGGCACTAAACAGGTGGATGCCACTATGTACAGACAGCTAGTTGTTAGTTTGATATATTTGACGACAATTAAACCAGATCTGGCATATTCTGTTAGTGTGTTGATCCAGTTCATGTCAAAACCACTCGAGAGTCACTGGGTCGCAGCAAAATGTGTGTTGAGGTATCTTAGTGGTACTAGTAATTATGGTATTTTGTACACTGACACTTCTGATGTTATTCTAGTAGGTTATTCAGATTCCGATTGGGCAGGTAACCTGGATGATCATAGATCTATCACAGGTTACACATTTAGTATTGGATCGGGGTCATAGCATGGAGCAGTAAAAATCAAAGTACTGTAGCTCTATCTTCATGTGAAGCTGAGTACCAAGCATTGTGTGCAGCCACATATGAAGCTATCTGGTTGAGAAGACTTCTCAATGGTGCAGGAGAAGGACAGAAAGAATCTAGTATCAAAACTGACAACCAGAGTAACATAAAGCTTGCATACAATCCAGCATTTCATAAAAATACCAAGCATATTGACACTCAGTTTCATTTTGTTCGAGAAAAGATACAGTCAAAAGAAATGTGTGGAGTATTGTAAAACTTGTGATAACTTGGCTGATATTTTTACTAAACCTCTTGGGCGTGTAAAGTTTGAATTATTTAGAGGGATGCTAGGAGTTCAGGATAATCCTTTCTCCATTAAGGGGGGGAGTTAAAAATAATTAATATTATTTTGTATTAATGGAGAAATGGTTACATAGTTGTAACGTATCTCCTTAGTTTAGGATTTGTTCCTAGAGTTTAGGAGTTTGTTTGCAACTACCTGATTTCTAGTGATGTACTTAATATTGTAATCATTCATTTGATGGGATGTAGAGTGAACGGAGAGAGAGTCTCTTCTTGGTTTGAGTGCAGTCTCTAGGTGCAGTACTCACCTGTGAGCTGCAACTCCTTCTTTTAATTCAAGTCTGATTTTTATCTCAATAGCCATAAAATTTTTGGCCTAGAGAATTCTACCTGAGGTTCCGCGGGGGATTGATCGCTGAGAGAACCTTCCAAACTAGAGATTGTGCAAATGAATGAAGGGGTAGAGAGAGTGGCGGGGGTAGTTACTATCATAAGTTTCATGCTCGAGATAGACAGGTCAAAACAGAAACCCAATCCCTAAAATGTCATATAATTGACACATCAATTATGAAATACTTTTCTAACTTCGTGACAAAACAATAGGTTCTAAAGGCTTTTATTAGATAACCAGATAAGCTTAGCCAATGTTAAAAAGTAAATGAAACATTCAACCATTGATAAATTTGGTTTAAATCAACATTAAAAAATTAATAAATGTGATATAAGGCTTTTCTAATATGCGAGGCCGCTAGGTCATTCACAAAAAACTGTAAACTTTAATGGCATTTATAAACAATTATCAATTGTAAAATCTAACAACATGTGTGCTATTTATTAATTGTTTAATAAACAATTGAACTAAAAATTAAACTAAAAAAATGATAAAAAAAATTACAAAATCAAAATGAAAATGAAGAAAATGAGAAATGGAAAATTGAAATGAAAAATTTGAAATAAAATTAAAAATAAAAATTAAATTAAATTAAAAAATAAAAAATAAAATAAAATTGTGGTAAAATAATGAATTTATTCTTAGTTATTTTTGGGCTGTAATATTTTACAAGTCACTGTTTTGCAAATGGTATATATATATATATATATATATATATATATAAAGAATTAATATAAATAGTAAACAGATATATACATTTTAAAAAAAGTGGCAAAAAGATTCTTAACCATACATATTAATTATAAACATGTTAATAAAAAATACAGTCGCCTATATACATAATTAATTAAAAATAACTAATTCACTTATATTCCGTTCCTGCACATCATATGGGCTATATCACTATTCTTCATGGCCTAACATAAAAAATTAAAGAATCCAAACAATTAAATCTTGACTCTATATGATTAAAAGTCAATTAATTAATTATCCTTATAAAGTGCTAAAAAAACATAATTGGTGGTCCTTTGACTTCAAATGTCAATGATACAAGTAGTTACATTACTTGATGTTTTATGTATTAAAATCGATAATCTAACTATCTTCATAAATAAAATATATTTAATTGATTTCGAATAAAATCTGAACCTTGCCTAGGCTAATGTGTAACTAAACTAACCATAAGTTGATCATTTAATGTATAATTAAATTAACCATAATTTGATCATTAAGGGGATTACTTGAGGCATTTTATAATGTTATGGTACTAGGTAGTTCATAGTATTTACGCATGGTATTTTAGGATGTTTAATAGAACTTAGTGTTGAGGAGCCCTGGGTATTTACACATGGAATATTAGGTGAGTATGCATATTTAGTGACTTTGTCAATATGCATTATAAAATATCAATAATACGTATGTTTAGGTATCTGTGTGTTCATTAAGAATGTCTATGATAAGTATGCTTGAGCTGCTCTCTTCATTAGGATAAGTGAGTTTGAATTTCTGCAACAAATATAAGTATTTATTTTCATTAAAAAGAGTTTTCAAATAAAATTTATTATTTTTACATCATTTTTTTATATTCATTTTATCAAAAATTTAATAAAGCTATATATGAAATATTTATATAAAAAAAAAACATTATTTAAAAATTTGAATATTTCAATTTTTTTATATATTAAAATTTACATTTAAAATGATAAATAATTTAAGTAAAGTTTTTTGCTAGAAATCATATAAGAGAAAATTTTGGCAGACGTCTTTGGAACTGACAAGTGTGGTTCATCATTAGGACACATGAAGAGGCAAAGCATGGGAAAGGCTTAAATAGAGAGCAATTTCGGAAAAAATATTCTCTTATGTGATTTCTATGAAAGACTTTGCTTAATTCATTATGCATCACAAAAGCCTAAATACATAAATCATAAATACTCATTTTCATTATTTTATATCAAAACACTCCATTTACAGCTTCCCCTAAGTATCAAGGTTTCTATCCTCTCTTTCTTTTTCATGGTTTTGCCTATTATGCTTTTTAATCTGAAGTTGTATTTTACCCCATTTTAGAGTTGTCTATGAATTTATTTCATTTTACTTTTGTTTTTATTTACACCTTTATATTTATCATATATTGTGTAATACATTTGATTTGCATATTCCAAAGTTTTTGTTCATATAGATGTGTCAAAATTGTTTTGATGCTAAATTCTAGAAATCTGGATGAGACCATTTATTTTGATGGTATATTATTTAAATATTTAAAAAACTAATAAATATTTTAATTTAAATTACTTAGAAAACATAAATGAGACAATAAGTTGAAGATGAGAAAACAAAGTGGTGTCCTAAAATTTCTTTGTAGTGAATTTTAAGAGGATGTGTTGAGAAGTCAACATGGAGCTACACTCTAATACCTACATTGATAGGCTTATTGATGATCAATGAAATGAATTGTGTAACACATTATGTTACCCATCAAATTTCGTTGAACACTAATAGGCTCATTAGAGGTCAATGAAATATTTTGGGTGACACATTTTGCTTCTCATCAAATTTTTCTAATCATTGATAGGGGTGTCAAAAATCAGTAAAATATGTTAGGTTGCACATTATGTTTCCCATTGAATTTTTCCTAATGCTAATAGGATTTTCAGTGGTTGGTGCAATATTTCAGGTTGCAAATTACGATACTCATGAAAATTCATTTTGCATTTTTCCTAATACTAATAGGCTTGTGAGTGGTTGGGGCAATATTTCAGGTGGCACATTATGCTACTCATCAAATTTCATTGATCCTCTCTAGGTTTGTTGGTGATTAGATAAATATGTTGGTCACTTGTTATGCTATGCATCAAATTTCGTTAATAGCCAATGAACTTGTGTTATTTTAAGAAATTATTAAAGTTGATTTTATTTTTTCAAAATTTCTTGGATATTTTTCAAATGAATCTCAAGAATAGATAACATTATTCATCAAAATTTTCAACAAAGATGATTATTTAGAAAACATAAATGGGACAATAAGTAGAAGTTGAGAAAACAAAGTGGTATCCTAAAATTTCTTTGTACTGAATTTTAAGAGGATGTGTTGAGAAGTCAACACGGAGCTACACTCTAATACCTACATTGATATGCTTATTGGTGATCGATGAAATGCATTATATCACACATTATGCTAGCCATCAAATTTCGTTTAACACTGACAGGCTAATTGGAGGTCAATGAAATATTTTGGGTGACATATTTTCCTACTCATCAACTTTCTCCAATTATTGATAGGGGTGTCAAAAATCGATGAAATATGTTAGGTTTCACATTATGTTTCCCATTAAATTTTTCCTAATGTTGATAGGCTTGTTGGTGGCTGGTGAAATATTTCGGGTAGCACATTATGCTACTCATCAAATTTCATTGATCATCAATAGGTTTGTTGGTGATCAGATAAATATGTTGGTCACTTGTTATGTTATGCATCAAATTTTGCTAATAGCCAATGAACTTGGGATTTTAAGAAATTATTAAAGTTGATTGTGTTTTTCCAAAATTTATTGGATATTTTTCAAAGGAATTTCAACAATAAAAAACATTATTCATCCAATTTTTCAACAAGATGATTACTTAGAAAACATAAATGGAACAATAAGTTGAAGTTGAGAAAACAAAGTGGTATCCTAAATTCTCTTTGCAGTGGATTTTAAGAGGATGTGTTGAGAAGTCAACATGGAGCTACACTCTGATAGCCATTTTTTTTCTCATTTTGACATTTTTTTTTTAGCGAGTGGGGTGTTGTGTTAAAAAATTTAGATGTCAAAAGCTAGTTTAAGTTCGATTTTGTTCTAGTTCAAGTTCAATTTTGTTTAATGTGACCTTAGTTTAAAGTGTATTTTTAATGTAAAGTGAACTTAGTTTAAAGTGTATTCTTACTATAAAGTGACTTTAGCTTAAAGTGTATTTTTAGTGTTACTTTAAATAAATTTTTATATTATTAAATTCAGTGACCACAATCATGTTTTACATGTCTTTGATTTGATGATTCAATCATCTCCTCATTATTAACAACAATTGATATATCTCCTCATTATTAACAACAATTGATATATGGCTCATTATTAACAACAATTGATATATCTCCTCATTATTAACAACAATTGATATATGGCTCAAAACTCAATTGATGCATAATCTCTAATTTGAAAAATATGTAAAGACACTGATTATTAATTATGAAAATTTGTCAATATAAAATATATCTCAAATTAATCAACCTTTTTTATTATGATTATTTTTATCTTTAAAAAAATTACTTATAATTATTTTAATTTTTTATATGTAAACATTTTTCTATACTTTATTTTCAAATCATATTTAAGATATTTACTTAATTCATAAAATTAATCATTTTTATAATTTATAATAAATTCAACTTTCTTTTTTCTATTTATAAAGTAAATAACAAAACATAATCTAATTATAGTGTTTTTCTCTTGAATTTGAAAAACAAAAACAAAAACAAAACAAAACTTAACTTTTAAATAGAAAGATATTTATATATATTTTGTTTAAGGGAAGGGTATTCTCTTGCCACGCAATGAGGAGCTCATCCTCTTTCTTGTCTGTTTCCTATCAATGCACCTCAGCCTCTTTCTTGTCTTTGACCCATCAATGCATCTTAATGAAGTGATGATTAGAGGATATTAAAGTAAGTACTATTATTTCTAATTTTATTTTATTCTTTAAGAAATGGCTCCTAACTCAAATGGGCAAATGGAAAATGGACATAAAAATGGAAGCCGAAACCTAACAAATTCAGTATTTTTCTCTTCACATAAATTTACTTATTCATATATCAGTTTCCCTGATATGTTCCTTGCAACTGTTTTTTTCTTGCTCATAGTGCATACTTTATCTCAGCTGGCAGAGAACGCTCTCAAAAAGGGGTTTTTTACCTATCTAGGCAATCTATCTGTAAAGTTTTGTTTCCTTATATATACTGCTCATATATATATTTTCTTCTTCTGTCACCTTTGGTTATGTAGGCTTGTAGTTACAAAAGAATAGCAATCTGCATTATCAAGGAACTATCTCTCATTCAGTCTATAAAGATGAATAAGACATTATCTGATTTTAATACAATCAAGCTTTTTTAGTATGAAAAAATGTAGTTAGAGATTTAACTTTTAAAAAAGTTTTCAAAATCAATTTGAAGTTGTGACCAGCATTGTGGCCAAAATTTTGGAAAACAAAAATAGTAAAATGTGTGAAAGTGTGAAAGATGCATCGAACACAGTGACTTCCCATAAAATTTAAATAATAACTAAGATGATTGGATAGATATAAAATAACAGACCGAAACCTATAATCTTATCATCTTTGTGCCAAATGGTACGTTTAATGTGGAAGCATCGAAAACCCTTTGGACTATTTCATAATCCCTCGCTTGAGATTAAGTCAGGGTACCTTTACTCTTTGCTTAGTGTAGTAGAATTGGTGAACAAATTTGGAATAAAAAACCATTGTGAGAATCACAAGATATCGTAAAACACATTCATGGCATCCATGAACACACTCAAACATGAAAACAAACGAACATCGACGAACAGTAAGATACTTTAACTTCACTATAACAGATGCGTACATAAACCATTTCCTGTTTTGCATAGCAAACGACATTTTCCACCTCACATAACTCCAAATACACCAATTCTTCGAAGTAGAAAGAGCTTTCCATCTTCTCAAACTCTTGGGAAATCATCAAACTAAGAAATCAACTCAATCAGTTTGATGAGAAAAAGTTTTTTTTGGTGTAAATTACATAATAATATATTTGTCAATGGGTCAGGACAAATTTGTCCATGGTTCATGGTGACGTTGGTTCGAAAGGCGTTGACAAATGTATTATCATGTGATTTATGCCGAATTTTTTTTCTCATAAACTAATTGATATGGATCACAGAAGCCTCAATTCAACAATCAATCAATTTATCAAAATCAACATAAAACAGGGCTGGTGGGTATTTCGATTTCTTCATCATCAGAGGCCTCTCATAGATAGCCCAACTGATCCTTTACAAATAGACATCAACATATATTTCGCAAATTCAGTTATCCAAGATCAGAGATCCAAGAGCTTATGCTTGCTAACGAATAGGCCGAATAACTCTGCAAGTAACAGTTGTTGGAAAAGATTAATCTTGCATTATTATAGCCTGAGGATAGTACAATATTTCCATTCAAGCTTCTTGTAATTCTATCGACCCTCTCTTCTTCGCCTGCAACCAATACTTCGTCCACTCCGCATAACAATCCTCATAGTCTACTGAGGCGCTTGAAATTCCTATATCGTTGGCAAGAGTCTACCGTCAATATATCAGTTTTAGTAGGCATCCTTGCCATTCGGCTCCATACGTAAATTTTTTCCATTCTCTTCCATGGGAAGATTAAAGGCAACACATTTTTTGTTTGGATTGAGAAATAAAATTGCGCTTACACTGTTCATCATTGTTGTTTTTCTTCCTACCGGTGTCCACCATAGCGAACACCCCTGATTCAAACCCAACATCATCTTGATAAAACAGCAGCAAAACATCCCCTTTATGCGGCCTTCTCCCGACCTAGCAAAAGCAAATCATAATTTTGTTCCAACGGAATGGAAGTTTTCTGCGATCCGTTCATAGAGGGGTGTTTTTTGAAATAGCGATCTGAATTTTATGATTCAAATAATCTTATAGGTATTGGATACATTTATATATTAAAAGAACATCTACACAAAAATTTCAAAAAAAAAAAAAAAAAATTGAAAGAAAGATGGAAGGGTAACTATAAACAGCGCAGGCACAGTGGTTCGAACCAGACTCCATTTTACTATCTCTTGCACTTGAGTTTTGGACATGCTAGGCTTTCGACGGAAACGTAGAGAACAGAGGATCTGGCCTTCGAATCCAGGCACCGCGAACAATCTGTTTCCTCCCAAAGACTCAGTGTCGTGGGATTCATACAAATCTCCTTGTGCTTGCAGTTTGCTTCAAGGTAAACTGATGGGATAAACGGACCGAGTGAGTAGATGGGAGCTGCTGTTTCTTGAACACTGTATTTCCGATAATCCTTATACCACAGGAAGCCAACTTCTCAGGCATTGACATTCCTGTAGCACTTAGGCTACGCGCTCAAATTTCAAATTTCTGTAAATTCAAATTTGAAATAGAATGCCACATCAATGCTTTAATTGCGTCGACCCTGCAGGATAGTTGCTTCTGTTTAGTGTGTGATACCTCGGTGACTATCCATTCATCGGAAAGTCGAGAGCTCGACACTGGAGCTGTCTTGTCGAGATGGGTCGATGCCTGGGGCACCCGAATCCCGGAGAATACGCAAACTAACAACTTAACATTATGTCAAAAACAATGCCTATGGGAACAAGTTTCTTGTTGTTTTGAAATACAAATAAAGCAACGAGTAATGGCACCCATAGAGGCAGAAATAGTAAAAAAGAAATTTGCTGTATACAACACTAGCAGTTGTTGAGATTTTAGGGGGACCGTATGTTGAAATTTTAGGGGGACTGTATGCAAAAATTAAATGTAGAAATTGTATACACGCATGGTATACAATGCTGACATGAAGGAATATTGCTTCATAGTTGAGATATAAGAATGCCAATATGGCATGCATTTTTGCACAGATGTTACGTTGTATGAAAACTGTGAATTTATGTTTGGTTAGATGAATGATTGCATGAATGTTGTTGTTTTTCTTTTGAAACAAAAAGAATGTATGTCCTTCTGAGTTAATTGCTATAGATATTAAAATTATTTGTTTGATGTCCTCTAGGCATAGTGATGAAGATGTTGAGCTTGCATGCTTGTTAGCATGGGTAAGGACCTCCAAATCCGATTGATACATATATGTCGCCGAAAGCATGGAGGATGTCCCATAATGAAGCCATGCACAAGGACATGGCTTACATGCTTGTTAGCATGGGGTAAGGACCTCCAAATCCGGTTGATACATATATGTCGCCGAAAGCATGGAGGATGTCCCACAATGAAGCCATGCACAAGGACATCGACTTCCAACTACAAAGTCGGAGCTCAAGTCACTTTGCAGCAACAAATTTAGGTTATTGACATATGATGCATTGAGGACAGTGCATAATTAACGGGGGAGAATGTAATACCCCTGCTCGACCTGTGTTGTACATGTATGCATGTGGATATTGAGGTCGGGGTGTCTTTCGATGTATCCACATGATTACCTTGGTGCGTTGGAGTATATTATGTGGCCTACGTGCCCATCTAATTATATGAGATAGAGTTTGGGGTTAGATGCTCAAATATTTATGTGTCAGTTCTGGCTAAGAGGTTTAGGGGGGCGAGAAGGGAAATATGTAAACATTTTAAATATTGTACATATTTTTTTATTAATAATAAAATAGGCTAGCTAAGGAACCCACTCGAAAAAGAGTATAGGAGGTGTAACTCCAAGACAACAAGACAACAATGGGTGTTTTTGGTGAAAAGTGCACCTAGTACCCATGTGGCTCTGAAGGGTGCCACATGGAAAAGTAAATTGATGCATTTATAATGTTGAATACCTTGATTATAAATTGTTCAATTATTTAGTCATTTAGAAAGTTACGATTGGGATGGTGACTAATGAGCCAGTTAGTCCTGAGTGAACTCTCAAACTCGTTGAGGTGCGATTATTTTGTTAATCACACAGATTTAGATTCCTAGTTTTAGAGCTTGGTGCTTTGATTTTGTTGGTGGCTTTGGTTATGACTTGGTGGCCACAACGTTCTGTTGGGGGACTCGACTTAATGATAGTCGGTGAGTCTTGGTTTAGCCTCTAGCACTAACTATGAGGTATCTCAGTTTTGGTTATTTGGCACTTAGTCACTTAGGTAGAGAGAGAGCTCTTGGAGCTACGCGTTGAGATCGTTCTGACCGATTGTAAGGCACAATGGAAGGTGGGCATCATCAAGGGATCCTGGCTATGTCAATTGTGTGCAGGTTAGGGTAAGATGAGCTTATGGTTGGAGACTGATGCTGTTGTGGTTTGTGTCTTGGCCAAGGTATTTGTTGTTCGTTTTACAATTGTTTCCTATGGATTTGTAGCCCTAGCTCGAGGGTGACATTTGGTTAAAATTATGAACCACACAATTTGTGGTTGGGTGGAACATGGAGAGCTTGTAGCTAGTCATGGATTTTAAGTATATACTGTTCCGTGTGCGATGATATATTTTGAGTATTGTTATGTATATGTCTTGATAACAAACCCTAAAAGGGTTATTGTTGTATTTATGTGTCATTTGCTTGTAAACCCTAGACGAGGTTTAGTTGATATGCTTATTAATTCCCCTATGCAAGTGTTATCTAAAATGGATATATTCATTGGTTAAATGTGTGAATAAATGGTTAATTATAGCATGGTACATGGTGGTTGAGTATTTCCCAATTATGCATGTAGATAGGAAAATTATAAATAATAAAATAACGCCAAGTATACATACATACCATGGCAACATTGGTGTGTTCAAATGGCTCTAGGTATGAGCTAGTGTTTGGTGTGTTCAAATGGCTCTAGATATGAGCTAGGGTTTTGGAATATATAAGAGGATTTTAAAGATTTTGTTGTAAAATGGTAATACTTGGCCACTTGGTTATGGTAGCATCCTATGGCTAGTGGTTGGGGATGTTACAACCTCTCTCTCCTCGAACTCTACTTTTGAGCTATTATTTTTCTAATCCACAAGGCCCTCTCTTTCATATACATAATGATTACTAACATAAAATATCCTAACAGAAATTCATGCTATTTGGACACGTGTCCCTACAACCCACACCTTAACCTTACACTTGAATTTACAAAGGCCTACTTGGCCATAACACCAAATCAATAGATGTGGCTAGTGGTTGGGGATGTTACAACCTCTATCTCCTTGAACTCTACTTTTGAGCTATTCTTTTTCTAATCCACAAGGCCCTCTCTTTCGTATACATAATGATTACTAACATAAAATATCCTAACAGAAATTCATGCTATTTGGACACGTGTCCCTACAACACACATCTTAACCTTACACTTGAATTTACAAAGGCCTACTTGGCCATAATACCAAATCAATAGATAAACTAACAGCCTAATAGTCCCATTTTTTTCTAAAATTAAGACACATTTATTCACATAAGAATTCCAAATGATACAAAATCAAAATGGAGGAAAATCCATTTCCTCTGGGGAAATTTCATGGAGCCCTTGAATGTGGACAAAATTAGTTGACTTGGGGATTTGATTCTCTTGCGTTAATTTGCCACATGTGTTAAAAACTATGCTTCTAGAGATAAGCAATTTGACATATCATAGCCATGTCATCCATCATCTCAATGGCATACTATACACTAATCCAATTATATTTTTCATGGCTCCATGGTCTCTTTCTTTTGTTTAGCTTTCTTGGCTTAAAAGACTAAATTTTCAAATCTTTGATCCCCTCAATAATCCTAGTTTGGAATTTAGTTTTGTATGCAAGGCTTTTGATGGTTTTCTGGTTGAAAAACACCATTTAGCAAATTGAAAGGATCTCCCAAATCCATCATGGGAGACAACATAATTCTTACGTCCTTGTCTTAGAATTCAAGGAGCTCTAAGATGCTTTGGTACAATAAACACTGAGATGTAATTGGTTGCATAATTATCATCCATGAAGGACATCTTAATTGAGAAGAGACAATAGTCTTAATGGGAAGAGGAAGAAATCAATAAACTAAGGAGCTAAATTGAAGGAATAAAGCATGTTAGAGCTTAAGATACTCTCTTATCTCTTCTATAAATTCTTTCAATCATTCTATCTATTTTCTATTAGATTTGAATGTAGAAGCTTCAATTTTAAAGTGTATTTCTACTCCAAGTTTGGACATTACTCCAACATTAATATAGGTTAGATAGTATGGAAGCAAAATTTTGTTTGATACTTGGAACTCTTCTATATAGACTTTTAGATCATATGTATGTTTACTAATACTTTAGTTTTATGTAAAGTCTTTTTTATTTTGAAATTGGAAATATACAAAATTCTTTGTAAATAGTTATTGCTTAGTCAAATAAAGATTTTGATCAGTATAATATTTTTCAGTTAAAGAAAACGATTAAGCCTTTAGAATTATTTTCATTACAAAATCTATAGTTCATTTTTCATTTACAATTAGATTATTTAACATTGAATTATATATATAAAGCTTTAGGATTTTAAATTATCACTTAATCAACATATTTCCATTAATTTATTTTATCATATTATAGCAAATATTTTCTTTGTAATAATATTACTCAACAAAATAATAACACTACTACATGTAGGGGGGTTTTAAGACAATATTTAAGACAATATTTGAGTCAATTGTCTTAACTTAAGACAAAAAGAAACTCAAATATTGTCATAAATATTGTCTCTAAGCGGGTGTCTCAAAATATAATGTCTCAAAAATTTGTCTCTATAAAGACAATATAGAACACATATTATTATTGTCTCTATAAAGACAATTTGATTTGTCTCTCTAGAGACAATTTCATTTGTGTCTCTTTAGAGACAATTACATTTTTGTCTTTTTAGAGACAATTCCATAATTCAAACTATTGTCTCTCTAGAGACAATATAAAAAATTATTTAAAAAAAAATAAATGTCCATAATTCAAACTATTGTCTCTCTAGAGACAATAAAAAAAATTATTTAAAAAATAAATAAATTTGCTCAAACTATTGTCTCGGATTTGCTCCTGCTAATCTATCTGTGTATCCATCTCTATCTACCTATCCATCCATCCATCCATTCAACTATATGCATGTCTGGATATACATATGTAAGCCTGCAGATCTATGTTTTATAGTGTGTGCTCTCCTAAAATTTGGGATATGCGTGCACATTGCATTTATAGGGTGTGCCTTGGGAAGTATGTATCATAACTGCTGTTTGAGGTAACCAGCCTATACGCCATCTATGTTCCCCATGGTCACTCGTCAATCTATGATCTGGAACCGAGAAGACTTGGCATCTATAGTAATACTAGTCATTCTATCTAATGGGAATCATACTAACCAGGAGACTAATATGTTTGAATCGTAATAAGATAGCCACATATTACTCATATGCCACTAATACAGGGTGTTATGACCTATCAATAAGCCTAACCTGAATCCAAGTATTACGGTAATTACAACACATGTATTACCATGTTCATAAGAAGATAAGAGTACTTATAACAACAGACCCAACCTATCGCTATCTATCCCTATTCAATAAGCTTAAGTATAGCACTAACTATGGTTTAGCTAATAGATCCGTAATGATTGAGCTTTATATTCACACCTACTCCATATGTCCTAGTTGGAACCATTGTTCTCCATCTCATTTGCAAGGAGAAAAGATATATCGAACTGGTTAACATTAAATAACAAGGACTTGACAATTACTGTACAATAAATAAACCATGCTCATCCTGATTCAGGGACCAAATAAATTCCCTGGTCCATTAAATCAGAGAAACATACACCAGAGAAAATTCAGGAAAACAAAAATATTCGATAATACAAAAATTACAAGCTACACAGGCAGCATCCTCAAAACTGCCAGCGCAAAATATTCGATAATACAAAAAATTACAAGCTACACAGGCAGCATCCTCAAAACTGCCAGCGCTCTAGTTGCACCTCTGCTTCAGTTAGGTCTTTCTGAGCTTTCTTCCTACGATAAAATATTGGGCAGTCACGACTGCAATAAGGATAGGACATCAATGTAAGTATAAAAGAGATAGTAATTGTAAAAAAAAAAAAAAACATCCTATTAATTAAAAACAAATACATGATCACACAAATGTTACAAAATACATCCATAATGTAAATTTAAATCATGTTATGAAAATGTAATACTATGTAATACTTGAAATATAGCATTCAAAAACCTTGTGCAAAGAACATCTTGGTGCAGAGAGCCTTGGCACCGTTGACATTGTGTCCATAGTTTACCAAAGAGCATTTCTAATTCCCTCACTGACATTGATCAAATATTAGTGTCATATGATAGAAAATCTAGGTGAGAACAATAGACACAAGGCCTACTTTAAATTCTCCAAATAAAGAGTAATGGTATTAGAATACCAGCTTACCATTTGCAACTGTTTTCTGATACAATTCTGCTTCTCTTCCTTTGCAATGTGAACAAAGTGTCTGATCTTCTTTGCTGCAATGGCAACATGAAATCAGGTAACATCATGAATTTCAGTATGAAGCAACCTAACCAGACATTCTTATTATAAGAAAGCTAGACAGTTTCTTACAAGGAGAGCAGGCATGGGATCATGCAACCTCATAGATTTTTCCACATCAAAAAGATTAACCCTAGTAGCTTTCTAAAGCGCCAAATTGAAATAATAGTTACTCTCAATTGTGCACTACTATAAGCAAGGAAACCACATGCAAGGAACCCTCTACTTGTATTAACTAAATACCTGATAGGTGTTTTACAACCAATACAACTGAGTTGTTTCTTGACAAATTTCATAATTCCACTATTTGAAGGAGTTGATATGGAAACTGCTCGTGTGTGACTACCATGAAGAAGCTCCTTGCTTGCATTCTTCAAAATGGGCTCAAATATTCTCAACAGTGGCTACAGAACAAAAATAGGCACTAATAAAAAACACTTAGCTGGAAAGAATTATTATCTATCAAGATATATTTGAAACACAGGTGAAATTTTCAAAAAGAGCATAAACAGCAAGTGATGATGCTTTGGTCTTTCACCTTGCTCAGTTGATTCTCCAGAGAATATTACGGATCAATAGGGATGTTATTCTCCAGTACGTAAATTGGATCCTCAGATTTCTCATATGCCTGAGCCCAAGTAAACACATTAGTCATTATATCCATAATCCCTCTGTAAATTATGCCTCCAAATAAAACATAACAAAATAATTAAAATAATCATTTTTTAGTGCAATATCGAGACTTATGTTGAGCACAGAAGGGGTTAATTATTACCTTGGCACCTTTTGCAGCCTTTATGATGACATATGGAACACGATCACCCACAGTTGGAGCAGTTGCAACATCCCTCTGTAAACCAGGGGCAACTTGGCTTTAAAACACAACAAAATAATTAAAATAACCATTTTTTAGTGCAATATCGAGACTTATGCTGAGCACAGAAGGGGTTAATTATTACCTTGGCACCTTTTGCAGCCTTTATGATGACATATGGAACACGATCACCCACAGTTGGAGCAGTTGCAGCATCCCTCTATAAACCAGGGGCAACTTGGCTTTAAAACACGACATCAATTTAAAAAATCCAACAATGGACTCATTGTCAATAAAAAGCAAAATATTACAAGAGTCTTTAGATGCACTGCAGTAATAAAAATAGAGAGATAGGATTGAAATGGAACTAGAAGGCATTGCACCATTCATTATACTTGTTCTGAGAAGTTATTTCCAGTATTTACCTTCTGCATGCGCTCAGCTAGTTCCACGTGTGCTGCCTTGACTGCATTGTCTTCTCGAGTCTTTGTCAGATCCTGACTCAACAAAGAGATTGTTAGCACAGGCAAACAACAATGCCCTTAAGAATATGCTGATAGCCTTGATAAAGGATATGACCTGCAAACATCTGTTTTTGCCGCAGCTAAATAGTAATCAATTTTTCTCAGCATGAGATTAAAAATGCAGATATATTATATATTGTCATGTTTTGATTCTCTTCAATTGTATAAGAGCCTCCATTGACACTTCTTCCTCCCATTTCTAGCAGTAAATATTGACTGAATCCCTTCCAAGTACAGAATGTAGGGAGAAGAAACATGACAGACTTAAAAACGAAACTTCCATGGCCTGCCCCAACTAGGTATATAGTATATACTTCTAACACTTGAAACCAGGAATATGTAATAAGTGACTTGCTCGCAATGTAAATCTCCTCTTCCCCCTATCATATTTTATCCATTTCAAAAGTAACAAATGGTCAAACAAATTTGGTCATAAACATGCAGAAGGATTCATTGTTCTCACCTTAGTTATCACCAAAAGTGACAAATCCATTATGTTCATTAACAAGTCAGAAATAGTGTTCTTGACATACTGCACTACACCAGGTATGTCACGATCAATGAGTATTTTGTGAAGGCACTCTGTAACCAAGTTCTTCACCAACAGGCAATTGTCCCTTTGCACTGTTTCAATGCCTGTTGATATGGAATATTTAAAAGATCAGGAATATTTAATAATTAAGAAGGTATCAAATAAATTATTTTTCTAAGAGCATTTTGAGCCTTCACAAACACTAAGGCCTGTCTTTGAAACAAAAAGATCAGGTTTGTCACCTTTAGTATCCATTTTTTCATAAGCATCTGGCTTTGTCCACAACAACCCAGCATATCTTTTCTTGCTGGTCAACAAGAATGGGTAGTATATTTTTTCAAATTCTAGTTTAATAGGCTGCATAAAAGCATATGTTAAATAACACACTGATTAGATGCCAAAGATGCACCAAACAGATGCAGATAAGCCATAGAAAAGCATAACTGATCATCTCGTCCTGTGCATATTTACAAAGATCTCATGGAAGTGGAATGTCAAAAGAAGATTAGTTTTAAAAAGAAAGGTGATATTAAAACATTCATCCCTACAAAAACATCATTAACAACTCTAGAGGCTTCACGGATATTTAAAATTCTTGACACTGTACCTTTGTAAATGTACCACTAATATAATCTGAGGCTTCCCTCCCTAGCGTCATGGCCTCTTCTATATTTGGTACACCAAACTGTATCATAACTGAATCTATATCTCCATATACAACCTAGATTCAAATATAAAAATATAATATCAAGATTTACAGCAGAAATCTTGGTTAGGATCAGATCACCCATTATGATTTCAAGAACTTGGATTATCACCAATACAACAAGTGTACTTCCTGTCATTACTGATCCAGTTCAAAGGTTACAAATGCCTTTAGTTGCTAAATAATAGCCTACCTCAGCATTGTACTGGTAACCACCAACTATTGTGAACCTTTCTTCAACTAGCTTCTTTGTATGCTCTATCATTTGACGGCCTGATAGGTGGAAAAAAATGAGATGATTAATGATATGAAATTTTAAAACAATACGTAAAATCGATATTGTCTGATGGAACAGAGAATGTGTCAAAAGATCAAACTGGACTTGTAATCAAAATATAATAAGAGGGCCTAAGCATATCATCTTAGTTGTACAAGTACACATGACTAATTAATGCAATTCAAGAACTCGATCTTATTTGTACAAGATTGTCAATTACAGTTCATACCCTTAACATTATGCCAGGAGGAAGAAAAGAATTACATGGATATAATTGATGCCCAAAAATAATCAATGTGAATGGCTGATACATGCATATATAGAATAAGAGAGGACTGCAAGCATCTCTATCTTGTAAGTAAAAGAAGCACCCATAACATTACAACTAGGAAAAACAAGGGGAGAATCAAGGTGTCCATGGATTTAATGTTTTTTTTCCATGGAAGAACTGTGAAATTACCATAGCTCGTCACACTCGACGAAATCTCCAAATAGGGCAATTGCCCAACAGTGGCACCAGTAAACCCATAAACTGAATTCGCACTTATCTGCAAGTGCACACAGTCAAAACTATTTTATGCGTTTCACCAGCATACCTAGTTTTACTTTTATTCCATGTCCAAGCCATAATTAATACAGACTTGAAAAAGCTGTAATTACCTTCAAAGCCAATTGTCGGCCATCCAAGACAGCCTTTTCAAAAGGATCTTTAGCCTCCTAAACAAGATTACAAGAAGTTAAAAACTGAGATGCTAAGTGGAAAAAATACAAGCATGTAACATGAACATAGGAAGCACTTACTTCACCACCTTTAGGTCTGCCTTGGCTCTTTTCCTGGCAGCCAGTAACTCTTCTAGGATCTCTGGTAACATGCCTTAGGAAACAGGAAAAAGAGCATTCAATTTAGCATCATCGAAAATGGTCAGCATATGATGGTTAAAAAGTAAATAATGAAATAAGTATCAGCATAGTGTTTGACATGCAAAGACATTAAGGTCTTAGCATCCTACTTTACTTTTAATCCTTTCTAGTAGCATAGCTTATGGTGCCTATGTTAGTGTTACAACGTACAACTGTGCGTTATACAGCTGGGATGACTAGGACAGTGTATTGGAATCTCATCCACATAGCAATTTGATTGCTAAAGTCTACCATACATGTTAGGGAACCTATCTACTTTTTGTACATTGACGAATCAACCAAATCTGAATCTGAATCTACTGAAAACTTCAAAATATGTATCATAAAAGTAGCCTAGGGTTTATTATCCATTATCCGAAACTTCTTCAGAATCTCAATTGCTTACTTACCCGTGTTCGAGGACCAGCTCACCTCAACTCAGCCAAACCTCCAAGACCAAGAAATAATACATGTCAACTTCACTTGCCAGTTTCTTATTACACCATGGGATAGAGTTTTTTAAACTAATTGTTAGGACCAGGTAATCTACATACAACACAAATATAAGCATATCAAATTTATCATAATCAAACAAATAATAAAATTTAGGACCTGCAATGGTCTTAGTGATGCCCATAATCTGTAAGTACTCATAAATCCATGAGTACCAAGCACAAGAGGCTACTTTAGCCTAGAAAGGGACTTCTTCAACTTGCACACATGGGTATCCCATCCTAACAAAGATATTATATTTGAACCCAAGCTGAAACAAAACCATGAATCACTCTTCCTGCCACCTGCATCTCTGGCCCTGTCAAAATCCACTAAAGCATGCAGCAGCTCAAAGCACTGTGCCAGTGTGCCCTTTAAGTACCTCGCATACCTCAGACCATGGAGCATATTTGCAGCAACCTCAGCTCAACCATATATTAGCAGCTAAGCTGGACAATAAATTGGTGTCTGCGCCCCCCTTGTTTGTGAGACAAGGGATCTCATGCACACAGCAATTTGACTGCTAAATTCTACCAAATATGTTAGGGAACCTATATACTTTTGTACGCTGACGAATCAACCAAATTTGAATCTTAATCTACTGATAAATTCAAAATATGTATCATAAAAGTAGCCTATGGTTTATTGTCCATTATCCGAAACTTCTTCAGAATCTCAACTGCTTACTTACCCCTATTTTAGGACCACCTCACCTCAACTCAGCCAAACCTCCAAGACCAAGAAATAACACATGAGGTGTATATCCTTCATGTCAACTTCACTTGCCAGTTTCTTCTTGCACCATGGGATAGAATTTTTTTAACTAACTAGAATTTTTTTAACTAACTTTTAGGACCAGGTCATCTACATACAACACAAATATAAGCATATCAAATTGATCATAATCAAACAAATAATACAAGTTAGGACCTGAAACAGTCTTAGGGATGCCCTTAATATGTAAGTACTCATAAAAAAATCAAAGTATCTTCAAAATTTGTTTTGTTGCACACATAATTAGTTTATGTTTGGACCCTCACAACCTGGTGTGCTCCTTAGAAGCTAGAGCGATGCATGTTCAAGTTATTAAAATTTAACACATATCAATCCTTTTTGTCCTCTTTTTGGGAGGCGCTACATTAATTGTGGGTGTGGAATGCTCATCACATTGAACACCCTCCTCATTATTTCTGTCTCCCATTCGCTGAAATTCAACAATCTGCCAAGGTTCAGGAATGACTATTGGATGATTTTGTGCAACAAGCAAATCATCATGTGCTTGTATCTCCTCCCCATGCTCACTCCCAGATGTTTCACCTGATTCCTATACACAACACACTTTAACTTGTTATAATAACATTAAAACCTCCAATTGATTTATTGCATTATTCATATAATATTATAAACAAAACCTTGGATCCATAACCAGTAATTATTTTTTCCCCTCGATTTATCATGTGTTGGCGAAGACCTTGGGAATCATGTAATACAACATATTTTAGGTCTTCCTCTGAAGCTTCCTTTTGAAACTGGTGAACCTACATTAACAAAGATAATCATATCTATAAGGTAAAATAACTAATAAGATACAATTAACTCAACGTGACCATGGTTACTTTGCCTAAAATAGAAAATATAATAGATCGAAATATCACTTACCATACCACCACAAATACTATTATATCCACCAGAGCCTAATTTGTGAGATCCAATTTTTGACACCCTAGCTTGGGTTGCTTTTCTTGTATCTCGTAGGCGTCTCTTAGCTCCTCCTTGTGCAGATGGAGTATAGTTTGGATTTCTGAGGACTTTCCTCTTAAAATTGGCATCTTTCATAAGTTCATCCCACGTCACTTGGTCTCTGATCCAAGCTGGACGTGGATACATCAAGTTTTTTGTCAACTTTGTCCTTAAATTGGACCTCTTTGAGTGCATGTATTTACTTGCAATCTGTAAAATAAGTTCCTTATCAAATCCAGGATTACCAAATGCTATTACTACATATTTAAATAGTTCCTCCTTTTTGGCATTGGCTTGTTTCCTCCAATCCATTTGGATGGTATTTCCAAATAATTCTTCTGCACGACGAAAAATAAAGTGATAAAATTTCAACCCTTTTTCATCCTGCAAGACATTTCCTTCCGAAGTGAGCAAGATTGTAACTTCTTGCATTCCTTTTGTGGTCATCGATGATATTGTTGTAGTCCTGGGGATTGAGGAAGGTTCCCTTATAGATACATTAGGCACTGTGTCACTTACTTCCTGCATTTACAATGAAATTGTGGAACTATTAAGAACCCAACCAAAATATGAAACTATTTTTCATATCTAAAATAATGATCCTAAACATAACAAATGAAATTATAAAAAAAATAAAATAATTTTACCTGTTGATCTGTTGCAGGAGCTACACTCTCCAACAATGACATTTCCCATAACTGAATTTGTTCAATTATTTCTTGTCTGATTTGAACATTTGCAGGAATATCTGGTAAGAGCCTTAACATTCTTGTTTGTGAGTCTATAAGACTCCTCAAAGAAACTTGTTCTGGTCCTGGTGGGAGAATGCTGACTAGACCCACATTTGATGTAGAGGGAATGTTATGGGGTTCTGGTCTAGGTGTAGATGGCATAACATGACCCTCTATACCAACAGATTGTGTAAACGGCATGTTATGGGGTTCTGGTCTAGGTGTAGATGGCATAACATGACCCTCTATACCAACAGATTGTATACTTGTTGGAGTCACCCTAGAAACATCCTGCAAGGCACAAATATAAATAATAAGATGGAATAACAGATGAATAATGTTGAAATATGTAACTAGGTTCGGTCTTCATAATGACATATCTAATCACAATTCTATGTAATTTATGTAAAAAAAGGAAAAAGAAGATTATTTTTGTTATGACTGAGGCATGGGTTTCATGAACACATGAAGAAGCAAGTCCCATTATAGAATGACAATATCTCGGAAGACTAATTAAAAGAAGGTCATGAAGGTGGAAAATGATCAATGAAATGTAGTGTAAAGTTGCAAATAATCATGGCAACCAAAATACTAATCAGTACAGATAGGTGTCCATGAGGTATGTATAATAATTTTCTTTTAAAGGGTCCATCATAAGATGTAGTAGGGTTGAATTTATGGGTTTATATTTTAAGAAATACCCTAGTATTTAGAAACCTTAATCTTAAGGTATTTGTTCCCTATGATTTGATTTCTAGGGCATGGGATAAACTCTAGAATGACATAAAGGGAAAAGAGTATGATCTAATGTTTGAATTTAAGAAACCCTAAAAAGGCCTCTTGATTACATAAAAACCCTAAAAAAGTAACTTGACATCATGTTTTGGAATAACATATTGCTTGGGTTACTTGTTAAAATAGTATTGTATGTACAAGAAGAAAAAAACAGATGGGGTGATCCATTTGAAGGCATGATGTAGCTCTTCGTAACACCTCATAAATCATGGAGTTGTTGTGCAAAAACTTTATTAAATATATGCCCTAGATTTCTCAACAAATAACATAATCAAACTCACATAAATAAATGGTTGAATCTTACATCTTGCATAACATTAGATGTATATGGGGGCATTAACGATCCTTGCATGCCAACATTGGTTGTATTGAGGGGCATAAATGAATCCTGCATGCCAACAAAATGCACGCTTAGTAAAAACACAAATATTAATAAATATATATAGTGAAATAAGTTAACTAAATGCACAAAAATATTGAACAAGTTTTACCACTATCATTACCTTAGATGTTTTATAAGGTGTTATAGGGGTTGGAATCACTTTATCAATTTCCTGCATTCCACAAACATAAATTAGCATAATATAATAAGGAATATAAGATAATTGAAAATATAAAAGACAATATTCAAGCTTACCTCATGCATCATCATAGCGGTGTCTTGCCCTCGTGCATTTGTTAACATTTCCATGAAAGTAGTGAATATCATTGAACCCCCCATGGTATCATCAGTAACACCCATGGGTACATTCTTAAAAAAACACATAATAACATAAAAATAAGAAAACCTTGATCAAAAAACTGATAAGAAAATAGAATCGGTAACACCAAATATGTGTTGAGTGAGCATTGAAGATCTGTCCAACACTTTGAGGCAAGCTTATCAGAGTGTTTTGACAAGCATTTAACTAGTCACAAACAAACTTTTGAAGTATGATTTTAAAGTTAATTTCTAAAAACAAATCCAACCTCTAACTAAATCAACAACATAAATAATACAAATACCAAAAGCAACATAAGCAACATAAATACCTGGTTTGCCATTTTGTATAGAATAATGTAATATAAATCTACGAAGAAAAGTTTGTGGACACTTGTTAGGATCATTACATAAATAAATGTTGAAATATATGACAACGTGTAAAACCATAAAATTATTCTAAAATATGTTGGTCTAAACTTCTATGCATGTAATACTAATTTCATTGAGGAGTTCTCTGGATTATATTACAAAGGGTAATGCACTGTCTTAAATTGTTGTCGCATAATGCAAAGTAATCTCTGTAGAATATCTCCTTGTTGCCTATAAACATTACTTCACTATCTCATTGCAGCCACAATCAACTCCAAACCAGACCTTGACCCCAGACCATACCTCAAGATGATTTGCTGCCACATAAAAACCTTAGGGGTGATTCGTTGCCACAAACAATCTGTGAAATCAACATTTGAAAAGCAATGCATATGAAGCATATTAAGCATGCATGGAAACTACTAATCGAAGTCCAAAGAATTATTATGGTAGATGAAGCGATATGGCGTGTTGCCTTAGAAGAGCACCAATATGCAATAAAGAACCCTGAAATATGCTTGGAAAATGAAAAGACATAAAATAATGTAGAGCACTGGTGGCAGAGAGGGTATAAAAACTCAGAATTATGTTTAACCCTCCAATATAGTTAACCACACATGGAATAAGTGAATTCAAATGAATGACAATGCAGTGAATGCCCATGAGCTCTGGTTTCATCAATTCATGAGTAAATGTTGGTGTGGGATTAAACCAAATAATGCCAATTTCATGCCTTATACTTCTCAAAGACCCAAGATACAAATATCATGGCTTGGTATTATACCTATACGCAGATTTATGTAGATTTGAGATGTTCAGAGGAGAATCAATCATATTTCCATAACACCCCTCTCGAACCTATTTCATGCTAACGAATTAGAGTCTAGTGCCAAACACATGATCACATATCCAAGCAAAAGATCATCCCAGTGCATCTCCTAGAATGGTGGATATCAAGTGACTCAAACTAATGAAGAGAAGCCACGATTTGACTCCAAGACTATTGAAGATTGGAGAAATTCACTTTTTCGTGTTGCAGACATTAGTGGTTTCGAGCTGGAGGCGTGCAATACTGGGTGAAAACTCAACCTTCACTATCAGTGATAGTATTTTATGTTTGATAAATAGACATAGACGTTTGTTTCTCACTGTTATATTTATTTTCTTCTGAATAACTAGCAAGGAGTTGGAGATGGAGCTGCTAGATAAGGTGGTTAAATGTCTGTCGGAAATAGTGAAAAAGCCAGAGTTTCCCATGGCCGACTATCCAATAGGCTTGAATTTTAAGCTTCAAGATTTTGAAGAGACAGTCCTATTGCAGCAACAACAAAGGGGGAAATCTCAGATATTGGGGATAGTGGGGTTAGGTGGCATAGGAAAGACAACTTTTGCAAAACATTGAAAAAAGATGAGATTTTAACCCTATTTTTCATGTGGCCCCATACCTTTTAAAATTGACAAATATATTTGGTGTAAACATGCTGAAACCTTTGCACTACTCTACTAGGAATGGAAAAGAGTATATATCAAGACTATTACATACAAAACAACTAGTACCAAAATGATAATGTTGATGTCACTAAGTTCTAAACATTGAAAATAGATACAATGAAAAGACAAGCACCTAACTCAATCAATATTTCCATACTATTGAAATATATGTCCCCCAAATCTAGACTAGATGACCTAAATTCACTACCCAGTGATAGATAGAGAAATAGGTACTTTGAGGCCAAATGTTTTAAGAAAAAACTAGACGATAACATGGGTAAAAGTATGGAGAATATTGTGAACCCATATGTTAGAAAAATGAGATAGGGAAACTTGTAGTAGAATTAGTGTTGGTAATCTTCCAGTATGAATGTCACTAATAAATTTAGCTCCGATTGTACTCAAATGTTTTTATAAATATCCTCCATAATATTCCAAGCAATTTAATAAAAAGTTTTGAGATCAGAACTAGTTTCAGAAATCAATTTCAAGAGACAAAATCCAATAGTCCTAAGAATAAAAAAGACAGTCCAATTCCTTCCTTGTATTTGGGGATTAACACTATCTTCAGGTTGAAATAAATTTACATTTTTCCAATTCCCAAGTGAAATTTCAAATCCATGTTAGAAAATTTGTAAACTCAGATACATCTAACCAGTATGATGTTTGCACCAAAAGAGCCTAGGTTCCTTCTACAACATTCATGGAAATGAGATGAGCCATCATCTCTTTCATGGCACATTAAATAAGGAAACCAACACAATCTCATGTAAATCAAGATCTAGAATGCACCTAGACATAGGAAACTCGAGGATGAATATCTATCTTGAGTTCACACAAATGGTTGATGTATACATTATTGTAACTCTAAATATCCAACCTAAATTTAAATAGATTTGGCTAATGTATATGTTAATTTATAGAAATGTACTTCAAAGAAAACCCAAGTGCCTAGAGAGGGGTTGATGACATAAAATTGAAAACCCAAATCATGGTTACAATACTTAAATATAAAATGCTATGTTGTTTAGTTTGAATATATAAAGGAACTTACAAGCATATCTTGCATGAGAAGTGTGGGAAGAGGTTTGAAAGAGGGAAATATGGCATCATTTAAAAAAATTCTTTTCTCAGAAACCATTGCGTGCAGATTGTTGCATCTTTGAAGCTCTCCTCCTTTCCATTGTCCAGAAAACTTCATAAACCATTTTTTCCATCTATACATAACCATCCTGAGAGACGACAATAAAGATGGGAATAGACCTTCCATGTACTACCAACTTCAAATATGCCCATTTTGTGTTGAACTCATGGAAGACCGAGAGGCCACAAAATTGGTGCAACCTAAATTTTTAAAATGGGTTTATGAGCAAACTACAGAAAAACCCACAACAGATTGAGAATGAATAGTTATGTAAGTATAAAGGTCCCCAGAATACAAGGTTCCCATTGATAAACAAAACGAAACCTCAATACCCTTCGAGGGGCCAATAATAATGCAGAAAAGCCACCAAAAATTTAGATTGAGATTGAAAACCCAAATCATGGTTACAATACTTAAATATAAAATTCTATGTTGTTTAGTTTGAACATATAAAGGAACTTACAAGCATATCTTGCATGAGAAGTGTGGGAAGAGGTTTGAAAGAGGGAAATATGGCATCATTTAAAGCAATTCTTTTCTCAGAAACCACTGCGTGCAGATTGTTGCATCTTTGAAGCTCTCCTCCTTTCCATTGTCCAGAAAACTTCATAAACCATTTTTTCCATCTATACATAACCATCCTAAGAGATGACAATAAAGATGGGAATAGACCTTCCATGTACTACCAACTTCAATTCTGCCCATTTTGTGTTGAACTCATGGAAGACCGAGAGGCCACAAAATTGGTGCAACCTAAATTTTTAAAATGGGTTTATGCGCAAACTACAGAAAAACCCACAACAGATTGAGAATGAGTAGTTATGTAAGTATAAAGGTCCCCAGAATACAAGGTTCCCATTGATAAACAAAACAAAACCTCAATACCCTTCGAGGGGCCAATAATAACGCAGAAAAGCCACCAAAAATTTAGATTGAGATAGTAAATTGGATTATCACAAATTTGTCTCATAATCCACGATTCAACTGTAGCAAATTATAAGTTTTTTCCATGGAAATAAATCGAGTACTGCTGGAAACACGAGAAAGAACTTATTGACTCAACAATAAGGTAAGATGAACAAAACACATCCAAAAACAACTAGCTCCATCGAAACCTTTCGAGAGGACACATGGGATTCTGGGGGGTGCTGCTGGTCTATAGTAGCATATGTAGGAGGATTAGCCTCGTGACATTTTTCTAACATTTCCCTGAAACGTTTCATGACCTCCTCATACTTATTAGGTGGATCAAAGCCGTCGAATTTCTCTAACATTTACCTGAAAATCCTCATGATCTCTTTATACCTATTGAGCGTAAAATGGGCCATCATTAAATGATTAAAAGTCAATGTACTCAGTGTCATCTCAACCTCGTAGATGGTTTTCAGCATATCGAACCAGGCTTCCATGTCCAACCTAACAATGAGTGCTCAAAACTATGTTATATGTAACGAGATTCCATATAACACCAGGTTATTTAATAAATTTACAAAGAGAAACAACATTATGCCCTAATAAACATTATTGCCCTAAATTTACACTCAAATTCAGGACGAAAGGGTTAAATGTCTGTCGGAAATAGTGAAAAAGCCAGAGTTTCCCGTGGCCGACTATCTAACAGGCTTGAATTTTAAGCTTCAAGATTTTGAAGAGACAGTCCTGTTGCAGTAACAACAAAGGGGGAAATCTCAGATATTGGGGATAGTGGGATTAGGTGGCGTAGGAAAGACAACTTTTGCAAAACATTTCTTCAATATGAAGAATTCAGATTATGACAGATCCTGCTTTTTATTTGAAGTTAGAGATAGTACAGCTAAAAACTCTTTAAATTCGTGGCAGAGAATACTTCTTAAGGCCAACATCTTTGCAAGGGAAATACATCAAATTGAAAGGAAAATACCTATGGAAAATAAACCCTTTTCTGTCTTCCTTGAAACTTCTAGCTCAGCTTCGAGTTCCTTTGCAAAATAACAGTGAAAGCCCCAGCATATAAAAACTAAAACAATTTAGCGCCAAAAAGATTTTCGGCCTCTACACCAAACAAGTTTCGGTGGTTTCAGCGGTCTTGTTTCCATTTTAAGATGGCCTAGCCCGCTGTTTCCTACTATTTCCCGCGTATGTCTCCCACTTTTCATAAGAATGAGGGTCTTAATATCTATCTCCCGCCACCCACGAATGAATAAATGAGTATGTACTCTGCGGCCGTTGGGCCTCGTGCCCTTAATGCCCATCACAGAAACCCTGGTCTTGTGGATTTAATAGATCAATAACTTAACACAAGTGCATTCTTGGCAACAAGACTGCAATTTCATAACCAAAACCAAAAGTCTAAAAATGGGGAATTATTCCTCTGAGTTCGGCCCAGTCCCTCTGAGTTATTATAACAAAACCCTCAGCCTTAGGCCAGAGAAACCTTTTAAAAATACATTACAGGGATAGTATTCCGTCCAGTTCACAGATGAAGGATGTTAACTAATATCCCTAGCCTAGTTCGACAAACAAACACATACCTGGTAGTGGGTGCCAAGAAACTGATAGACCCAACTGCAATTCGGCATGACTCCGAAGACCCACACCATAGCCAACCAGGGCTACACATTCAAGTAGAAAACAAGATGAGTATGTGATGAAAAAACAAGAGAAAAGCTATAAAACTCAGAAACTATTTAAGTTTAACATATAAAACGAATATGCGCTTACTTGAAGAGACTATCCAAGCTGGAAACCCTTTTTGAAAACAGAGACTGTGTCTCAGCGCACATCGTGTTGTACCACTGAAAAGAACCAATTTCGAAGGCAACTAGAAGTGGGCAACTTGATCAAAGGCAAACTGTGGCGAGCTAAAGCAGTGGGTAGAGAACCATAACAGAGAAAGACAGAAGTGAACCATTTGAGGACTCGACAGACTAACCCTCCCGGCTCGACAACCCTGGGAGATCACCTCAAGACACACAATGTACCAGGATCTAACACCACGACCGTTGCATTTGGAAGAGGCATCTGCACCATAGAACCGATCCATATTCCCACGGAATGATTCCAACTGGAGGCTCCTTGCAGGCAGTCGAACCATGCATAACCCTAGGCATACGACAACCAGGGTACCAAGTGGAGGCTCCTTAGCAGTCGAACCATGCATAACCCAGGGCTCTTAATCTTAATATATTTTAATTTAAATCTTTTATGTTAAATTTATTAATAACAAACATATATTTAACTTAATTTGATTTCTTATAGGTTTAAGAATGTTAAATTCCATAAGAATTTTAAAATGTTATGTTATTTTACATAGGTTAAGGTTCCGTTTGAAGTTGCTTTTTTGAATTGACTTATTATTGATCTACTAATTGTTGTACTATAGGTAGTGTATCTATTTTATAGTAAGTAATCATTGTACTATAGGTAGTGTCTAGTAATTTTTTAAGGAGCATTCATCAAAACAAAGAAACCTAATGAACCATAATAAATATCATATTTATTGAAGGGATTTTATCATCATAAATTACCAAAATGTAATTTGAGTGACTAATAAAATTCTACTATTACAAATAGATAAAAAAAATTCATTCCACATTCATAAACACTTCAAGGTGGAATGTGCTATTCTCTAGTAATTACACCTTATTATCTTGACATCTTTACTTATGTAATGACTATCAATCCTTCACTCTTTATTTGACTATTGTGGTTTATTGTAATTGTTTTGCATGTAGGTAAATTATTTAAATAGAAATGCCTCCAAAAAGGAAGGGTCAATCAAATAATTTTTTTTATGTATATTTTAAAACATCAAAGACTTATAATGTTAAAGATATTCCATATATACCTCATTTGAATGATGATGCTAATGAATATATGAATGAAGAGTATTTTGTTGATATAGAAATTCTTGGCAATAAAAAGGAAGGACACGATGGTGGATCTAGTAGTTCGAGGAGCCTGCCCATATAAATGAGTGAGCCAAGAGAACCCAAGAGGTAAAACGAAACTAATTGATGTTCTTTTACAACTGTATTACAAAAATTAAAGGTAACCCCCACCGGTAGTGAGCAAGCTTGGAGAAGCTAAACAGGAAGAGGAAAAAAATAAATAAAAATGAAACCCTCCAGGTCCAAAAATGAAGAAACCCTCTTAAAAGGCAGGGCAAGGCAAAAGCACTGTTAACAAGCAAACCCGAATATCTCTCCACAGCTCAGTCTGTACAGGGGACAACATACCCGGAGAGACTGCTCGCTCCATATGCGACTGGAATGTTGCCCCACCTATACAATCGATAGCGCTTTCCGGTCTCACTGCTTCCAAAACCTGCGTGAACCATTTACCGAAGTTATGCGGCCAATTCCATAGCAAGAAAGGAAAACAAACTTCAAAGAAGAAGTGCCAGAAAATAGACAGGGTAAAGTTTATCCACCTGAAAGCGAGCAAAGTAGACCAAAATCCAAGGTTGAGGCAGCACCTGACTTCCTCAGTATTTGCAGACAGCAGTAGGCCTCCAAGCTTCAACCCGAGTAACCCACATCCAGAACAGGAACCCCAAACCGAGCTCCGAAGTCAAGGGGCGACAAATGAACCCTCATTCCTTGCCTAGGAGATTGATAACCCGCCAGGAGCGCCTCCAGCCGTTCAATGGAAGGGCACGGTTCCTCGCCGTCGATGAGTGAGAGGATCCCGAGGAAGAGAGACACGTCTGCATTTCCCATTAAACAACTTCACAAAGAGGATTATTCCCATGGGACAGTCGGGGTAAAGATCGAAGAGGAGAGCTGTGTTGTCACACTCTGAATAAGTGAGGATGCAATAGATTTCCTAGTGTTCACAAATATGTATGTTTATTACTTCATCTCATAACTGAAATCTCACAAGAAAATGTGACACATATGTATCTAAGTTGGGGCAAGAGGAAATAAAGAAATTGAATTAGCCAAGAGTAAAAAAATTGCAACGATATAGTAGAAATAAAGGTTATTTTAGCAAACAATATAGTACCAATACCAACATCGTTCGACAACCTTGTAATTGGGTCTTTTGGCTGAAGTCTGAAAGAAGGAACCAGTGAAGTACATTGGTCAATTGGAGGAGCACCAAGGACCACACGTTTTGTCAATGGCACCAAAACTACCATTGAAAGTACATCCAAGAGAAACCAACATACCATGGGGAAATAAAATATCCATCTTGCATATAAATAATATGTCCAATAAAGACAAATAACATAGTGTGGAAGACAAATATCCACACAATCAAGTTAATCTATTGTGATAATTTGATAGTCATCCATATAGTCATCCAATATATTTCATAGACTTGTGAGTAGAAATTGCATTAAAGGAGTCGAGAGGGGTCTCCCTTTGTAAACAAGCATCCGTAAGACAAGTCATGACCCAATGTCTAGCATGATTGAGCGGGTCATTGCACAAATCAGGACACAATTTTCTTACATGACGAAGTGGAGATAAGTTCTTATTAGTTAGAGGAAATTATAAGCATGCAAATATAAGACAAATAAATACACAAGCTTCTACTTGAATAAAGGATTTATATTATGTAACGCCCTCCTCCCACATTTACCCGAGATAATCGGTCCACCGAGGTAAACATGTGATGAAGAGTTACTATGATATGATTAAACTCCCTAAGTGCAGTTAAGGAAGTGGAACCGACTAACCAACTCTTTATAGACCTCCCTCAGGTGCTACAAGACCCCCGGGAACCAATCCACTAGTCTCGGCGCCCAACCCTTGAGTTAACCTAGCCTTTCAACCCTATCCTACATCACTTGGTCTATGTGACACTATACCCTACATCACTACATAAATGACACTTCAAGTGATACCTGTAGCCATTATTGCAGGGAAGTTAACTTTTAAAGTGATAATATCTCTCTCTCCCTTTGTGTGTTTCCAAAGAAGTTGACCCCATCGCTTGGATAACATTCAAGGTGTTGGGTTTGTTACAGATGATATTAGAGCAAATTACAACATTATCCTAGTGTTGGAAATAATTAGGCTTAAAGGTTAAAAGTTGCTATGGTTTTTGTTATGGTGATGACTTGTAACTAAACACTAAATTGATTGCATTACAACAATGAAGAAAAGACATAAGCATGTGATAAGAGTACAAATGAAGTTATAATATTGACAAGGTTGACATCGAAAATGGTTTTTTTGATTATTTGAAGGTTAGTGTTTCATTTCATTAAAATGATACTGCAAGTACCAAAAACAACAACATGAAATAGGATTGGTGCATGGAATCCACCATCCAAGACACCTTCATTTCAACATTTTCATGAGCTCTAGTCTATTCCAATTCACTTGCATGAGGATAAGTTCGATATATCAATGGACTAATCAATATGCGAGCTAGTCTTGAGTCCAATAGATGCATGAAATCAGGATTGACACCTCCAATGGGGTGGGTTTAGAGATTCCCATATAGGCTATGATGCCTTATGGGAGTGGATTAGGTCTAGCTTTGTTTTAAAGCTTGATTGCATGAAGACAAGATTGAAGGGTTAATAAAACTGGAGAGTTTATAAGTGTGAAAAAGCTTTTGTTTTCTCTATTTGGACAGTTCCACATCATATAACTTGTTGAACTAGAATGGAATATCCCCATAATGGTATTTTGTTCCAGTAAGTGCTCTACTTAATGGATAAGTGTTATAAGAATCAAAATATGACATTTTCTCAGCATACTTGGTTGAAGTTGGGTTGTCAAGCTAAAGTAGAGGAGAGGTTGTGCACCCTGCAAAGAAGTCTGAAGTTGCAACTAAATCTGAAGGTAGTCGCTGATTTTTCTCAGGAGAAGAATAAGAAGACTAACAAGTGTCTTGTTCCTTATACACCACACCAACATGCACACAACCATCTGGCCCTCTTCAGTGTTTCCATGGTTATGGTCAGTGTTTTCATGGTTATAGGTAGCATTTAATGCTTATAAACTAATGCTAGCATTAGTTTCAAATCTTGGAAATATGAATCAAATAAATGAATGGAAAAAAGATATTTTATGAATAATATCAATGATATGGTTTGTCTACCTTGGGAAGAGGCCAAATAAGACCATCAATTATCTTATTGGTCCTCAAAGTTAAATTGATAAATTGATAGGTTGAGAACAACAATCATGGATTTCAGAGATCTGTGGCTTGAATCTTTTGAATTATTGATCGGAGAGTCCACAGTTTTTGTATTTTTGTACCAACGTTTCGAATCCCAAATGGGATCCATCTTCAGGATAAGAGAATGATGATGACAGAAGAGCAGCTGAGAAATAATAATTATTATCCCTACAGTTTTTGAGAAAATGTAAATCTGCTGCTCTTCTAGCTATCCTCACTCTCGATTTTTCGAGTAAAAGGATATCACTCCAAGTATCCCCTCCGTACTGGGACAAGATTATGGATTTCAGAGATCTGTGGCTTGAATCTTTTGAATTATTGACCGGAGAGTCCACAGTTTTTGCATTTTTGTACCAACGTTTCGAATCCCAAATGGGATCCATCTTCAGGATAAGAGAATGATGATGACAGAAGAGCAGCTGAGAAATAATAATTATTATCCCTACAGTTTTTGAGAAAATGTAAATCTGCTGCTCTTCTAGCTATCCTCACTCTCGATTTTTCGAGTAAAAGGATATCACTCCAAGTATCCCCTCCGTACTGGGACAAGATTATGAATTTCAGAGATCTGTGGCTTGAATCTTTTGAATTATTGATCGGAGAGTCCACAGTTTTTGTATTTTTGTACCAACGTTTTGAATCCCAAATGGGATCCATCTTCAGGATAAGAGAATGATGATGACAGAAGAGCAGCTGAGAAATAATAATTATTATCCCTACAGTTTTTGAGAAAATGTAAATCTGCTGCTCTTCTAGCTATCCTCACTCTCGATTTTTCGAGTAAAAGGATATCACTCCAAGTATCCCCTCTGTACTGGGACAAGATTATGGATTTCAGAGATCTGTGGCTTGAATCTTTTGAATTATTGATCGGAGAGTCCACAGTTTTTGTATTTTTGTACCAACGTTTCGAATCCCAAATGGGATCCATCTTCAGGATAAGAGAATGATGATGACAGAAGAGCAGCTGAGAAATAATAATTATTATCCCTACAGTTTTTGAGAAAATGTAAATCTGCTGCTCTTCTGGCTATCCTCACTCTCGATTTTTCGAGTAAAACGATATCACTCCAAGTATCCCCTCTGTACTGGGACAAGATTATGGATTTCAGAGATCTGTGGCTTGAATCTTTTGAATTATTGATCGGAGAGTCCACAGTTTTTGTATTTTTGTACCAACGTTTCGAATCCCAAATGGGATCCATCTTCAGGATAAGAGAATGATGATGACAGAAGAGCAGCTAAGAAATAATAATAAATAGTGATGAGGATGAAACATTTGGATCTTATTATCCCTACAATTCTTTAGAAAATGTAAATCTGCTGCTCTTCTGGCTATCCTCACTCTCGATTTTTCGAGTAAAAGGATATCACTCCAAGTATCCCCTCCGTACTGGGACAAGATTATGGATTTCAGAGATCTGTGGCTTGAATCTTTTGAATTATTGATCGGAGAGTCCACAGTTTTTGTATTTTTGTACCAACGTTTCGAATCCCAAATGGGATCCATCTTCAGGATAAGAGAATGATGATGACAGAAGAGCAGTTAAGAAATAATAATAAATAGTGATGAGGATGAAACATTTGGATCTTATTATCCCTACAGTTCTTTAGAAAATGTAAATCTGCTGTTCTTCTGGCTATCCTCACTCTCGATTTTTCGAGTAAAAGGATATCACTCCAAGTATCCCCTCCGTACTGGGACAAGATGATGGATTTCAGAGATCTGTGGCTTGAATCTTTTGAATTATTGATCGGAGAGTCCACAGTTTTTGTATTTTTGTACCAACGTTTCGAATCCCAAATGGGATCCATCTTCAGGATAAGAGAATGATGATGACAGAAGAGCAGCTAAGAAATAATAATAAATAGTGATGAGGATGAAACATTTGGATCTTATTATCCCTACAGTTCTTTAGAAAATGTAAATCTGCTGCTCTTCTGGCTATCCTCACTCTCGATTTTTCGAGTAAAAGGATATCACTCCAAGTATCCCCTCCGTACTGGGACAAGATTATGGATTTCAGAGATCTGTGGCTTTTATGAACATGGTAAAGTTCATAAGAACTTTGGATTAATATGCACAACTACAATCTATGTTGCACTACATTCTTCAGAATCGGTCAGTTTAGTAGAGAACTAGTCACTTTGGTGTTTTAAGGTTAGTTCAATACAAGACCAACCCTAGCCAATCTGAACCACCAAATTAGACCAATACAACTCTAAAACCATTGGGACCAACCAATTCCACTAGTTCTAGGTTAGTTCCAATAAGAGTGTGCCCTTCTCATCTTCCTCTCAAGCTGTTTTGTTGGATCCTTCCAAGAATGGTGATTTGGAGAGTGCCATAAACTATCGCACTGTTCTGAGCACCTAAGATCATAAGTAGTTAAGCCTTGACAAACAGGAATTTTCAAGGAACTAGTACAGACATCCCAAAACATATTTAGTGAGGACGTGCATGCAAGGAACTATTACAGACCTCCCAAGATAGTTAGTGAGGATGTGCATGACCAAAAAGTAATACTCTTCATCTTCTACGTTATGTAATAAACAAGTGAAAGGGAGCAAGACATGAAGAGGAAACACATGGAATGACTTTCAGTTCTTGCAACCATGCATGTCATTGAAGACAGAATGATTCGACAATGATAAGAAATATTTTAAGCTACACTAAAACATCCTTGGGTGTATAGTATCAATGTTGAATATCACAAGACTCATATGAAGTGTAGAATTTGTGAGAAATACAAGGCTCAAGGTCCATGGGGTATTGGAGATGGATTTAATACGATTCAATATGATGTTGTGAGAACTCATGCAAAATCCATTATTCATCAAACATCAACTCAGAGAAATTTGTATGACACTGAAAGGTTTGAAAATCCCATTAAAGAACACATAGTGGCTATAAGTGAGGCTAATAAGGAAATGGTCAGAACTACCATTTAGTTAGCATATTTTATTGCAAAAAAAGATATTTCAATTTTTACTTATGAAGATCTTTGTCATATTCAAATGCATCTACAGACGCCTAATATGCCTTCTCGAGTGGAGTATTCTTCCCACATAAATAGAAAAGAAGCTACTAAATTCATTCACTCTATATCAAATTATCTTGAAGAGGTGCAAACTAGAAAAGTGTTAGAAAATCCATTTTTCTCTATAATGTTAGATGAAAGTATAGACAATGGTTTGGAACAACACCTTGTTGTGTATTCTACATATCTAGATTTAAAAGGTTTGGGCCCTCCAGTCACACAATTTATGAAAATGATTATTGTTCCTAGTGGAAAAGGAAAGACTATATATGATACCATCGCTAATTTAAAGGAAACAAGGTAGTTGGAAAATGAGACACTAATAGCGGTTTCGACTGATGGTGCTTCATCTATGGTTGGATGTGAAAATGGATTTGTCACACTGCTAAAGAATGATTTAGCAAATTTGATTGGCACTCATTTCATTTCACATATTGAAGCACTTGTAGCATCATATGCTTTGAAAAAGATACCTGAGTATTTGTATGTTGAGACAATAACAAACAAGGTATACTCATGGGTTGGAAATTTAGCAAAGAGAAATAATAAGCTCATTTCCTTATTAGAGATAATGGAATTAGAATCCTTGCAGGTTCTTCAAATCCATGGGATTCTATGGCTCTCTATTTTGAGCGTGTAGAAGAGAGAAAGAAAGAATTCATTGTATCATAAGGCAAGGATTTTTTTAATTCAATTTTGTTTAAAAATGCTTGCTGATGTTTTGAAGGAGTTGAATAATCTAAACGAAAAATTTCAAGAAGATAATGTGGATGTCACATTTCTTGGAATACCTATTAACCATGCACTAAATACTCTTAAAAGATATTTTTGTATACTAAATTCTTTTGTAGAAGGTGTTTTACATCTTACTAAATTTTTGAAAGACTCCAAAGATGGTTTCCTTGAAAATGTTGACAAAGAGGGGAATACCCATAGACATGATTTTTTGTATATTTCAATCCATGATGAACAATTGTCACAACCAATGGTAGCTTGCACTGAGGGCTCCCTTCAGAGTTGCATACAACTTACAAGAAATTATGTCCAAGCATTGATTGAGAGTTTCGATTCAAGATTTCCAGATCTTCATCTTTTTAATCCAACAAGTTTGTTTAGTCCTTGTCATTACCCGTCAGATATTTATGTCAGATAAAATAGTGTAAAGCATTGGCTTGAAATACTTTTTTCACATTTGCAACATAAAACATGTAATGAAGGTCAAAATGTACTAATGTTTGATATTACAACTTGTAAAAGAGAATTATATCAATTTATTGACGTGGTTTATTTGAATAGAGAAAGATTCTTAATGGAAGATGCATAGAAAGTATTTTCTCAAACAAATATTGGCACTTTAGGTATCCAAATATGCTAAAATTATGGCAAGCAATGCTTGTCATACCAATGAGCACCGTCGCATGTGAATGAGGGTTCTCTAAGAAAAATATGATCAAAGATATAAGGATAATAAGACTATCAATTAACACACTTGATGCATTGATACATATATCATTAATAGGTCCTAACACGACAGAGGTGAAATGAGAACAAATTTATGAGATTTGGCAAGTTGCAAAGGAAAGAAGGCTTTTTGACATGTGAGGATTATTAAGTTATATGTTTTTTTACTTTGCACAATGTTTATATATATATATATATATATATATATATATATATATATATATGAATTTTGTTGTCCTTTACTATATGTATATTTTTGATGAAGTGAATAAGAAGTTTATAATATCTAGAGATGTGGTCTTTCTTGAGTCTTCCAATATTGCCAATATTCCACATCTCCTTCTCTTAGCTCTATACTTTCTATGAAGAGCCCTGAAGAAATCAGGTTGAAGGAAATTCCTACCCTTGCTTTGTCAGGAAAGAGCTAAGATACTACTAGCAGCAGGTAGCCAAATTTGATAAGTAGTGAGGGCACATGCCAGATACGAAGAAGGATTAATGCAAAGGAGTGTACTAATTATATACATATCATTAAACATATTTCATCCCACATACGATTCCTTGCATCGTGCCTGGTTAGTTGTAAGATCATGTTGGTCACAACCTCTGTAGCTTAAATAAACAAGTGGTATTTCTCTTCATCTTCTAAGTTATGTAATAAACAAGTGAAAGGGAGCAAGACACATACAGGAAACAATGGAATGACTTTTAGTTCTTGCAACCATGCATTTCATTGAAGACAGAATGATACAACAACGATAAGCAAACTTTTAAGCTACAATAAGAGGTGTATTTAAAAATATGTGCTTTGTTTTCCATACCTAGCCTCCAAAGGGTTATGCATTAGATGGAGTCTTCATGCGGTCCCGATATTCTATCATACCTTGGGTTCCTTGGTCTACTTATTTTTATCCTCAGCTCCTTGAGAGTCATCTATCATGTCATCTTTCTTCGTGGCCCCTGAGAGACATAATTGTGTATTTTTAGCGAGAAGTGACCATTGCGGAATGAGGCCCTGGGAGGAAACATTTACAAATTTTTAGCTAGATGAAAGGCACTACTATTGGATGAGGTCGTGGGAGGACACATCTATGCAATTTCAGGATGCAAGGCAGACTGGGTAGTCAAGGGAAAAAACTGCATAGTTTCTGGAGACATTGGGTTCGGGTTGAGGGAAGGACATTGGAGGAAACCACTCCACATTTTTGAATGCTAAGGGAGGTTGGGATTTGTGTGCGTTTCACAATTCCAATAGGCAAGGGAGAATCTTGAGGGTTACATATGTGAAGTGCGCAGTTCAGGAAAGTTGGTTGAGGCTAGGTTGATAAGGATACTCCGAAATTTGGCTAAGTGTGGGAGCAGTGGAACTGATGTGAACAATGATAAAACTTGACTACAATCACACACTTGAAAACTTAGCGATACAACATAAACCATCTAGAACATATAACACATACTTTGCTTAATGAAACAACGTTTGTGGCATATTACGACAAGTGTGGCTCCGACAAGTGTGGCTCGTGGTTCTTCATTTGTGTTGTTATTCGTTGACATATTTTCATTCTATGTTGCTGTATCTTCTGGATGGTCCATCCTGACATTTTCAGTCTGTCGCAGGCCATTTTCCATATCAGCAGGGGGAGGCATCATGTCCTCCCCCTGAGGGGGTTCCATTGCGCAATAGCTGTTCCTTATTATGTTGTAGCTGCCTTATGGCTGAAGGTTAATGTCAAAACAACGCAGTCTGTGAAGGTTTGCCAGTTCCAGAGCAGCATCAAACCCTAAGCGCTCCGCTCTCCATTTTCTTTTCTTTTTTGACATAAACAGTTAGTTTTTATTTAAAATTCGGCAAATCAGCTGCCGAGGACTTTAACACTGAAACCCTGTATTTCCTTGTTACAGTCGGCGGGGAAAGAAGATTTTGCTTTTGAATAGTCCACTGAATGAGTTACACTGTGAATGCATATAGAGGCTTGAAAAATAACTTGAATTTGTTTTAGAGTGGTGCCTTGAAATTCTGTTGCTTTTGCTTTCCGTGACGTAGCTCTGCTTCCTAGCTTGCAGAGAGAAGATCCAATGCGCCGAAGTGCCAGATCATCCCAAGAATCACTGCGTTTTCTTTTTGAAATGTCTGTCAGAGTGTTATATAGTGTTCAAGAATGCCAAGAGCGGTAAATTGGCCTTGAAGAGGCCCTCGTGAACTCCCCAACACCTACCCAGACGCAACAGTGAGTTCCAACGACGAACAGAGATCGAAAATGCCACGGTTGCATTCTGAATTTTCCCTTATGGATGAGTCCACGTTTCCTAACAGTAGCCAGCTCAAAATGGTACGGTCCCGATGTCTGGAGAATCTGAATCAGCGAAATGCTCAAAGGAGCAGAGGCCCAGACAACTCCAAAATTAAGGAATGCTGCAGTCTGATTCAACATAATTTACTAACAGAGATCTCCTGCTCCTGAGAGAGCCTAGGTTGGCTGCCAAGTCCGCCTGTGAGTTTAACTTCCTCAAAACATGATAGGAGGAGATTTTGTGGAACTTGGGAAACAGTAGTCTGATTTTTTTGAGGATGGGGGCTAACTGCACCTGAGAAGGGATCTTTTTTTGGAGAGACAGAACGGGGATAACTTGGCCCAGTTTCTTAGCAGGTCTTGAATATTTCCTGGAAGCTCTATTTTGTCAGGTCCTAACATTAGGACACCCTTCCAAACTTCTTGAGCAAAGGGGCACAATAAGAACAGGTGCTTAGCCATTTCTTCATCCAATGCACAAAGAGGGCACCTGGAGGGACCTTCCATTCCACGCTTCCTCAAGTTATCTCTAGTGAGGATACTTTTATGCGCCAGAGTCCAGCAAAAGAAGTCAATTTTGGGGAGAGCAGGAAAAGACAAAATAAATTTCCATTGAGTTGGATCTGGGGGGACGCTAGGGACAACCATCATACTTTTGTAACCTTCTGCTACTGGGTAAGAGCCTGAAAGAGAACCCCACCCTCTTTTGTCCTTAGAAGAGGCCTTTAAGGGAGATTTTCCTTGGAGAAAATCCAACAATAAATTGGCTTCACCATCCAGCCAATGAGGGACCTCCCCCAAATTCAAACCATCCCATATACTTTCTGCATCATTTGTCCAATTGGAGATGTCCCAAAGGGTTTCCAGATTGCTGGCCTAAAGCCAAGCTCTGATATTTTCCAGTTTTGCCATCTGATTCAAGGGCTGATCTCCAAGAATAGGTGTCTATCTCATGCTATCAGAAACAAGGCTCCCTATGAAATGTGGTATGGCCACATTCCTTCAGTGAGGCATCTCAGGGTTTTTGGTTCCTCCTGTTATGCCTTAATACCTAAGGAACAGATAAAAAAACTTAGTGCAAGGAGTCACAAATGTATCTTCTTTGGATACTCATACCTCCAAAGAATACCATCTCTATGATAAAGTGAATAAGAAGTTTATAATATCTAGAGATGTGATCTTTCTTGAGTCTTCCAAGATTGACAATGTTGTTGAGTGGCAACATAATCGTTTGGATAGATTTGAACATGCAAAGTATTTTCAAGAGTTTTATAGTGAGATTCTACATCTCCTTCTCTTAGCTCTATACTTTCTATGAAGAGCCTTGAATAAATCAGGTTGAAGGAAATTCCTTCCCCTGCTTTGTTAGGAAAGAGCTAAGAGACTACTGGCAGCAGGTAGCCAAATCTGACAAGTAGTGAGGGTACATGTAAGATACAAAGCAAGGATTAATGCAAAGGAGTGTACTGACTATATACATATCATCAAACATATTTCATCCCACTTAGGATTCCTTGCATCATGCCTGGTTAGTCATAAGATCATGTTGGTCACAACCTCCGTAGCTTAAATAAACAAATGGTAATACTCTTCATCTTCTAAGTTATGTAATAAACAAGTGAAAGGGAGCAAGACATTAAGAGGAAACACATGGAATGACTTTCAGTTCTTTCAACCATGCATGTCATTGAAGACAGAATGATTCGACAATGATAAGAAACATTTTAAGCTACACTAAGAGGTGTATTTCAAAAGATGTGCTTTGTTTTCCATACCTAGCCTCCAAAGGGTTATGCATCAGATGGATTCTTCATGCGGTACTGATATTCTCTCATACCTTCGGTTTCTCGGTCTTCTTATTTTTCTCCTTAGCTCCTTGAGAGTCATCTATCATGTCATCATTCTTCATGGCCCCTGAGAGACATAATTGTGTAGTTTCAGCGGGCAATGACTGTTGCGGGAGTAGCATCATTAATATAGTTGGTTTACACTTGGCACCACTGCACTAGGTGTTTGCTTGCTATTTTTTGCTCTTTTTCTCCTATCATCACTGTTTAGTCCTTAAGGTCATCATTGTCTTGACATCATTGTGCCCCCTAGGCATTTGTCACAGAGAATTTGAGGCCTTCACCCTCAGTTTCTATTAGGACATATTACTCCTCCTTGTCAAGTTAAAGTACATCTTCTGAGTCCTCCATTGAGTCCTCATTTTGACTCTAGTTCTACTGATTCTTCCAATTCTTCCTTTCATTTCACATCTTCTCAATGTTATACCATCACCATGTCAAGCACCAATGCGGGTGTGGGAAACCAAGGTGGTAACCAAAGTACTAACTAGGGTAACCCCATGAGCGTAACCTTCACTAATATGGGCACTCCTACTCCATTGCCTCCTTTTATGGCTAGTTTGAGTCTCCCTAATTCAGCCAACTCATCAATGACCCCCTTCTTCATGACCCAAATTGGCCAGTTATGCCTACCAAGATTCCTTCCGACATCCCCAATTTTGAAGGTAATCCTAGAGAAGATCCCACAAATCATGTTCACTCATTCCATATGTGGTGTTCATCCAATTCTATCATATAAGACTCCATTTTTCTTCGCCTTTTCTACTGCACTCTTACTGGAGCTACTGCTAAGTGGTATGTCGATCAAACCAGATCCACTCATTCCACTTTTGTGACTCTTGCCAAAGATTTTATAGCCTATTTCAAGTTACCTTTCTATTATGACACTAGTAACAAAATTTTCACTTCTTTTTGTCAAACTTTTTCCATTGGCCTATCTGATCATGTTCAAGAATGACATAGAAGGAGGAGCATATGTAAAGCTCCTGAATTCTAACACTGTGTCTATATGGATTGGTACCTTAAATCTCTTTTGGCTCCCATTTCTAAAGAAGTCAATTCTCACTTCCCTTAATCTGAGGAATATTCAAACCTTTTCTATAAAGAAATAAGTTTTTTTTCTTTAGAAAATATACAGTTTGAGGTTAAAAAACTTGTAAAGGGAAAATTTAAGAACATCAAAAGCTACCAAACAAAAATCTTAAAAATTGCTTTGCATGTCCTTTTTTATTTAACAATCAAGCAAGACTTCCCTAAACCCTGGACTCAAAGCTGTATTGTACCTACTTTTAAAAGTGGGGATTGTAGAAATTAATGTGCAAATTCTAACTGCTCATGAAATTTTCTAAATCACAAGACTAGAAGCTACTCTACTGATATGCAGAAGTAAATTCACGATCGAGAACTCATATCATCAACACGCATCAAGATTCAACACACATACACAGAGATTTATCTAAGGAAAAGCAACTTGCCCTGAGAGACAAACAGTTCCCCATCTCCTTTCCATACTTCCAACCCAAGGAGAGTACACACGATAGTTGTGAGTTGTGTCTGTGTAACTGTTGAAGGCTTGAAATTCTCTGCCTCAACATTATAGGGGAGACCACCTAGCCGGGAACTTAAAGCAGCTCATTTTCCGTTGAAATGGTGGTTCTAACTGGTTAAACTAGGTCCAGTTACCTTCTTTCTATCGCTAATGGCTTAAAGTATGCCTTTTACTTACCAATAGAGAAGAGACGTCAGATCAACGCTCTTACTGATCACACAAGAAAGTGATCCTTAAGCTGATTTGGGGCTCAGCCAAGCCACAACTAAATTTTGCCCCTTTGATAAGAGGACTTCTAGGAATGTAGAATTAAATCTAAATGCAAGCAAAATGAAAGAAATCCTAAGCCTATCTATAGCAAGTCCCGATAGTGATCTGTAACAGCTCTTCGAATGGCTTCCTAAGTCCTTTGTCTATCATCTTCTGCATCTAGGATGGAGCTAACATTATTCCTTATCTTTCTGCCTGTTGTTTGCTTGTGAAAAAAAACTGAGTTCTTTTCACCCCCTTGTAACCATAATTGTCTCGACTTGAGCCTCCATTTTGTTTCCTCTTCTCTGTTAACTCGGTATAGATATAAGTAGAGTTCATTTTCCTGTTGTTTGTTCTCTTGGGAAAGGCCATTATCCTCTATTGGTCTTTGGATACTCTCCAGATTGTTCTTAATTTCTTTTTTTACCTTCTCTGGTTGTTGATACTTTGTTTTAGCCCATTCTTTGATGGCTTGTTTTGTTTTCCGTATTTTTGTTTCCCAAATGAAACCAGGAGAGCCTTCCACATGTTGGATCTAAGAGCTGTAAACAATTCCTGCAACTGCTGGTATATCATTCCAAAGAGAACTGTATCTGAATGGAATGGGCCCAAGTGGCCTATGATTTTCCAGCATTAGAGTTATTGGGAAGTGGTCAGAGGCAGAGCACGCTAGAATGTTAGCATATCTGATGGAGAAAGCAGAGAGAAGTGTAATATTGATGAGAATTCTGTCCAACCACTCCATGATTTTACCAGCACCCATCCTGTGGTTGTTCCAGGTGTATCTATGGTTTTTTGGAGGGACATCCATAAGATCATGCTCCTGCATGATATTTTCCAACTATATTCTATATGGATCAGGCATAAAACTACCTCCCCTTTTCTCATTGGCGTGGAGGATTAAATTAAAGTCACCTCCTAGAATAATGTTAGTGTTCTCTTCTGCGTCCAGACTATCTTTTAGATCATGCCAACAACTATCCTTATCTCTGCAGTGATTCGACACATAGATGTTGTAGATGATAATGGCTTGCTGATCTGCTTTATTTTCCAGAGTTGTTTTGATCCAGTGTTGATTTATTGTTTCCAAAATACAGTTCCATATACCTTGATTCCAAATTGTTGCTATTCCTCCTGAGGCTCCTCTTGCCTCACTAATGCTTCCTCTATACTGTCTCTGCTGCTCAATGACTTTATTCATTTCCTTGTGGTTTTGTTTTGTTTCTTGTAACATAATAATTCCTGGCGTCTCAGAAATGATAAGATCCCTTAGGGCTGCTACCTTAGAGGGGTGCCCAAGTCCCCTGATGTTCCAAGATAATATTTTCATCATTGGATATGCGGTATGCGGGGAGGTGCTCGCCCCCCTTGGTCCTTGTTGATTGCTTTTTTGTCATGCTGCCCTAGGATATAAGTTTCTATGGGTGTCTGCGTTCCCATTGCTATGTCCTTTTGTGCGTTCTCATCCCTGTGCTGCTTAGCAGATTTCTTGCCTGGGCCAGGTTTCTTGGAGGGTTCACTAGAACCCCTATGATCTTTAGATGAGCTTCTGGTGATTCTGTTGAGGGGAGGATCAAGAAGAGGCTGAGAGGAAATAGTAAGAGGCAATGAGGATTCGATAGTGTCTTGGCATTGGCTTTCAGGGAGAGGGGGCTCCTGGGGATCAGGAGGAGAGTGGGGGGATGAGGGGTCTTATTCCTCCAAAGATTCTAAGGGGTTTGATATAGAGGGTAATGGCTGAGTGAAGATGGGAGGGGAGGAGAAGGATGCAGCTTGGATTTCTGGGGGAGGCTTTGGTTTTGGGCCAGACTGTTTGGGGTTTGCTTTCTTTTTTTTTTATTTGTTCCCATGTGCCTTCACTGGCTTCAACATTTTCATTCATTTCATTTTCTTTTAGTTTACTACACCTATTAGCAAAATGACCATATTCATGGCATACCTTACATTTGAACGGGATTTGTTCGTAGTCCAGCTGCTGAATATGGGTCCATTGGTCCACTTTGATCTTGATTGCTTCCGGAAGGCCCTTTCCTAAGTTGGATGGATTGTTTATCTCAGATACATTGAGATTGGTTAAATTCAGCTTATCGGGTTCATGAGGGTAGGAGAGGGAGGCGAAATAGAGATGGGAAGCTTAACAGTCATCCAGAAGGAAAATATATGCCTGCATGTAAAGGTAAAGGGAATGCTAGGGGGGTAATTTGATTCAAACAAAGGGTGAATTATGCTTCCCTGAATGGACATCATGAAACTGTGTTTAAGATTCACCATTCCAAAGTTGCGAGAAGACTAGAGTGTAAGCACAAGAGAGAAGCTAAACATATTGTGGGTTGTGAAGAGGGCCAAGAAGGCCCTTTTTGGTTCTTCCTCTTTTATATTGGAGACACAAGATTTAAGAGTGTTTATAAGATAGCAATAAAGATGAGATGGATTGTCAAGCATATGCTGGTAGGGGTGTTGTTGGACTGTCACAGTGGAAGAAATGATCTAATGGATAAAATGAATGTCTACTGAAAAAGAAAATTTCAATGTTGAGGTGCAACTTGGGAGGGGTAGCTGATGGTTCCCTAAGCTAGGTCAAGTGCTTGCAATGGATTAAAGATCAACTTCTGCTGCAAAGTCTCATGAGGAATATGATTATGCAATAACTGCACCTAAAAAATTGGAAGTCAAAGTCTAGGACTCATTATAAAGAAGCAGTTCAATCAATAACCACTAAGTTTTGAATGGGATCTAAAATTTGACTTTCTCAAAATTGAATGAAGTTGGAACCACTCTGAAACAACTCGAAACAATTAATGTTAATATTAAAAATTTAAGTAAAAGCTGACATTATCCTTATCTTTCCTTTTCAAAAAGGAAAGATAAGGAGAATGTCAACTTTTACTTTAACTTTAAAAATTAAATATTACCATTAATTACTAGGGTTAGGTTTTGTAGGGCCCTCGAGTTAATAATTTTTTTTTCCTTTTCAGTATTTTTTATTAAAAAATTATTATTTGGTGGTCATTAGCTATGTTGCACTACATTCTTTAGAATTGGTCAGTTTATTAGAGAACTAGTGAATTTGGTGTTTTAAGGTCAGTTCAATACAAGACCAACCTTAGCCAATCTGAACCGCCAAACTAGACTAGTACAACTCTAAAACCATTGGGACCAACCAATTCCACTAGTTCTAGGCTAGTTCCAATAAGAGTTTTCCCTTCTCATCTTCCTCTGAAGTCGTTTTGTTGGATCCTTTCAGGAATGGTGATTTGGAAAGTGCCATAAACTGTCGAATTGTTGTGAGCACCTAAGATCATAAGTAGTTAAGCCTTGGCAAATAGAAATTTACAAGGACCTAGTACAGACATCCCAAAAGATATTTAGTGAGGATGTGCATGCAAGGAACTATTACAGACCTCCCAAGATACTTAGTGAGGACGTGCATGACCAAAAATCATAATAAAAAAATTATCAACCCTCAAAAACCATGCCCAAAACATTGAAGTGTGGTGCAAAACAAATTGTTGGTAGGCTATTAATGCTACCAACAATCATTTGCTCTCTAATTTCACAAGAATCTCCTAATCAAGCTACCTCCTCCACTATGGTTATAGCAAGTTCTTGCAACTGTGTGAGCTACAAGAAATTAAAACTACCTTCGAATCTCCACCAATTTTAGGGGACTTGACTTCTCTTCATGCCCCAACTATTTTGGGTTGATTGATTAGTTAACTAGATGATCATCGAGTTTGACTAAAGTCCCACTGCTTAAATGACCTTCCACTAGTTCCTCCAAAAGTTAGAACTAGTTTAACTGACAACAACCTGAGATAATTGACCTTTATTGCCACAAGTTAGCAATCGAATATGCAGAATTGAACTCTAACTCCTCCAACTCGAATTTATTGAGTAAACTAGGTGACACAAGCCATGTCACACAAGTTAACATCATCCAAGTTGTCTGTTGATGTGGAAATTTGAATTTTTTCAATTTAATCAAGGAAAAATCAAATTGAGAATTTCTTGCTGCATTTTTCAAAACATAGTTCATTGGAATGTATTACTTTCACTATGAACTTGGCATAGTTCACATGTTAAGTTCATAAGGTTTTGGGCTGATGTGGTTATATGTGTTGTGTATATAAATAATAGGTGTCCAACTCTTGCTATTAGAAAAAAGACTCCCTATGAAATGTGGTATGGCCACATTCCTTCGGTGAGGCATCTCAGGGTTTTTGGTTCCTCATATTATGCCTTCATACCTAAGGTATAGATAAAAAAAAATCAGTGTAAGGAGTCACAAATGTATCTTCTTTGGGTACTCATACCTCCAAAGCATACCATCTCTATGATGAAGTGAATAAGAAGTTTATAATATCTAGAGATGTGATCTTTCTTGAGTCTTCCAAGATTGACAATGTTGTTGAGTGGTAGCTTAATTGTTTGGATATATTCGAACATGCAAAGTATTTTCAAGAGTTTGATAGTGAGATTCCACATCTCCTTCTCTTAGCTCTATAATTTCTATGAAGAGCCTCAAAGAAATCAAGTTGAAGGAAATTCCTTCACCTGCTTTGTCAGGAAAGAGCTAAGAGACTATTGGCAGCAGGTAGCCAAATCTGACAAGCGGTGAGGGTACATGCAAGATACAAAGCAAGGATTAATGCAAAGGAGTAATGCAGAGGAGTGTACTGACTACATACATATCATCAAACATCTTTCATCCCACTTAGGATGCCTTGCATTGTGCCTGGTTAGTCATAAGATCATGTTGGTCACAACCTCAGTAGCTTAAATAAACAAGTGGTAATACTCTTCATCTTCTAAGCTATGTAATAAACAAGTGAAAGGGAGCAAGACACGTAGATCAAACACATGGAATGACTTTCAGTTCTTGCAACCATGAATGTCATTGAAGACGGAATGATATGACAATGATAAGCAAACTTTTAAGCTACATTAAGAGGTGTATTTCAAAAGACGTGCTTTGTTTTCCATACCTAGCCTCCAAAGGGTTATGCATCAGATGGAGTCTTCATGCGGTCCTAATATTCTATCATACCTTGGGTTTCTTGGTCTGCTTATTTTTCTCCTCAGCTCCTTGAGAGTCATCTATCATGTCATCTTTCTTCGTGGCCTGTGAGAGACATAATTGTGTAGTTTCAATGGGCAGTGATTGTTGCAGGATGAGGCCTTGGGAGGACACATTTACACAGTTTTAGGATGTAAGGCACTACTTGGGATGAGGCCCTGGGAGGACACATCTATGCAATTTCAGGATGCAAGGCAGACTGGGTAGTCAAGGGACAAAACTGCACAGTTTTTGGAGACAGTGGGTTCCGGCTGAGGGAAGGACACTGGAGGAAACCACCGCGCATTTTTGAATGGTAAGGGAGGTTGGGATTTCTGTACATTGCACGGTTCGAACAAGCAACGAAAAAGCTTGAGGGTTACATATGTGAAGTATGTAGTTCAGGAAAGTTGGATGAGGCTAGGTTGCTAAGGAAACTCTGAAATTTAGCTAAGTGTGGGATCAGTGGAACTTATGTGAATAGTGATAAAACTTCACTACGATCACACACTTGAAAACTTATCGATACAACATAGACCATCTAGAACATATAACACATACTTCACTTAATGCAACAACCTTTGTGGCAGCTTACGGCAATTGCAGCTTCGATTATAGACTTCGGGAGGATAAAGGCGACACTTGTGTAAGAGTGTGTGAAATGAGTGTTAAACATGTATCATTCTCATAAATATTTCCCCTTGAAGCAAAACAAACCTCCCTTTGCATGACAAGCGATTACCCCCATGCCCAAAGATGACACATTCTATGTAAAGATAAAAGCATAAACATAGGTTTGATCTAAAGTGGTCATTGTATTAAATATAAAGTTTTGTCTTAAAATATTTTTGTCTCAAAATGCTTTTGTCTTAAATATAAAGTTTTGTCTTAAACTAATTTTGTCTTAAATTGTTTTTGTCTTAAAATAATTTTGTCTTAAATTGTTTTTGTCTTAAAATAATTTTGTCTTAAACTATTTTTGTCTTTAAATTTTTGTCTCAAACTACTTTTGTCTTAAATATAAAGTTTTGTTTCAAAATATTTTCGTCTTATATTATTTTTGTCTTAAAATATTTTTGTTTCAAACTACTTTTGTCTTAAAACATTTTTGTCTTAAACTATTTTTGTCTTAAACATATCGTTTTGTCTTAAAATATTTTTGTCTCAACCTATTTTTGTCTTAAACCTTATATTTGAGACAAATCAATTGATATTAATTTTTAATGTAAAATAAGAAATGAGTTTTTGAGACAAAAGACTTTTTTTCAGACAAAAGATTTGTTTTGTCTCAAAAAAATGTCTCAAAAGTGCCCTTGGTGTAGTAGTGTAAATTATAATTACATGAGAAAATAATTACCGAAAAACATAGAAAGTCTTAAAAAAGGATTACAAGCAATATTCTTTATGAAAAAGCAGCTTAATTTTCATTAAAATGTATTGCCAAGGAGCTTACATTGCCTTTTTAAATCAATAAGGCTTTTCTTCGAGAAACTAACAACCCATGAAAACTGCCCGTCAAAAATCTAAGGTGAAGTGCAACTCATATAGTTGATAACACCATGCTATCTGATTTGTAATGGGCAAAGATTTTCCAAAAGGCCAGATTAGGGCAAAGTTCAAGCATTCATACTGTAATGCATCCAACGTTACGTCAAGGAAACAGAGATTGATCTGCTGATATAGGTAAGAATTATTTTATGGTCAGACATAACTAAATAAAGATGTAGATTTCCCAGAAATATTTTAGCATAATCATATTTCAATCCATATAGATAGACCTATCAAGACAAAAAAAAGTAACGAAAAATAGGAGAAACCAATAACAGTCAATCTGAGACCTTTCAGCCCTCAAATTTGTCAGTCTTTTTCCTGGCGTGATTTGTGTATGTCACCGCATCTTTGAAGACATTCTCCAAGAAAATATTCAAGATGCCTCTAATCTCTTCATAGATGAGGTCACTGATATGCTTGACGCCTCCTCTCCTGGCTAGACACCTGATGGCAGGCTTGGTGATTTCCTAAATGTTATCTCTTTATAGATGAGGTCACTGATATGCTTGACGCCTCCTCTCCTGGCTAGACACCTGATGGCAGGCTTGGTGATTTGCTTAAAAGGATGAGAGCTTCAATCTGGTTGTCGGTTTTCAGTCAAAGTCCCCAACTGAAGTCATCTTTTTCCCCGTTCGGATAGAAGATCACCCCTCCTGCTCCTGACCTACCTGGATTGCCTTTTGAGGCACCATCGAAGAAGATAGTGCACTTGCCCTGGGATTTCCACCACTGCTGAAATCTGTCCACAGGATCTTGAATCTACCATCTTTCCTTATGAAATGGCCGTGTGATTGCTGGAGGTCTGGTCTTGCAGGAGAAGGCATCCAGCCACGCCCTTTCTTCTCTTCGGAGGGAGTTATCATCTTTGACTGAAGAATGGTTCAGAGTTTCTAAAAGGAGTTTCTTTGCTTGGTCTGCCACTTTTTCTGCAGTTGCTTCATTGTGGTTGAAGATGATTTCATTCCGGGCTAGCCATAACTTCCAGCATACATATTTAGGGGCAGCAATCGACACCTTGCGCCATAGAGATTTGCCAGCAATATTGTGAGATAATTGGCTTTCCAAGTGGAGAACATATCTGCAATCGAACATTGTGTTGGGGCTCCCACATTCAGTCCATTCAGGTAGATAGACCAGGCCTTCTTCGCATACTCACAATCAATAAACATGTGTTCTGAGGTTTCCAATGCGTTTTTGCAAAGAGCACATCGGTGAGGACCTGCTATGTTCCTTCTGCACAGGTTTTCTCCAGTCAGGATTTTGTTATGAAACAGAGTCCAAAAGAAGAAATTGATCTTAGGGATGCTGAAGCTGTCCCAGACCTATTTCCACACTGATTTCGGATGTGGCAAATCCTTTTTGCTTTGCATCTGTAAATATCCTTGTCTTGTGTGTACACCCCCGTCTTACCCCATCCCCAGGAATCTTCATCGTATTTATGTACTGGAGCAAAATTTGAAATTGCATCTATAAGGGCATTTAACTGGGGATTTAGATGCTCTGGTACTTTAGGAAAATTCCAGCGCTGCCAATTTCCTTTACTATCCCAACCTGAAATATCCTCAATTTTCTGAATTCCTTTTGTGTGTAACCAAACTCTTAGCTCTGAGATTTCATTGTTTTTTGTTAGAGGGGGATGACCCATGACTCTGTCTCTCCATAACAGTGTATTTTTGCCATTCCCAGAGATTCTATACAGGTGAGATCTGAAAAATTTGATGCCTTTGCTGCACAGCTTCCAAGCCCGCATTCCTTTTGGTACTTTCTTCGAAATGAAAGATTTAATTGATTGGTTTTTGAGGTATTTAAGCTTTAATATCTGACTGACTGGGTGATTAGGCTCAACAAAAAGCTGCCACAGTAATTTGCAGCCCAAAGCTAAGTTTGCTTGCAGGGGATCTCAGATTTGAAGGCTGCCTTCCTCTAATGGTCGTTTCGTTGTTTCCCAATTTATTAAGTGAAATCTGTTGCTATTTCCACGTCCTCCATTCCACAAAAAATTGCACATGAGGCTGGAGATTTGATTTGAGATTTGTTTTGGAGCCATCATTAAGGAAGCCTGGAATGTTGGCAGTGCCGAAAGGACTGATTTGATGAGCGTGAGTTTGCCTCCTGTGGTGAGCCAAAAGCCACCCCACACAACAATCTTTTTTTTGAATTTCGAGATCACCTCCTCCCACAAATGGTTTCTATTGGATCCCATCGTTATTAGAAGGCCCAGATATTTTATTTTATCCCAATCTGCATGTCCATTAAAGCCCAGATCGTTGGCTATTCTATCAATTGCGTGCTGCTCTGTGTTCCATCCATAAACAACGCTTTTCCTTTCACTGATTACCGCTCCAGAGATGCTGCAAAATTTTTGAAGAATGGTTCTAAAGGAGTTAGCTATTCTTGGAGAAGCGCCCCCAAGCAAAAGTGAGTCATCAGCGAAAACCGCGTGATTCACTGGGGCAATTCCTTTCACAATTCTAATCCCAGGAATGTTGCCATTTTGTTTTTCCAAGGTCAGCTTTCTGCTGAGGGAGTCTGCCATCATAATGTATAGAAATGGTGAAAGAGGACAGCCCTACCTCAATCCCTTGGTGGCTAAAAAGAAGTCTGCTGGTCTCCCATTTACCATTGGGGCTATCCAGATCTTCTCTAGACAAGCTTTGATTATGTTTATGAAGTCCTGATTAAATCCGAAGGATGAGAGAACCCTGTACAGGAAAGAGCGATTAACTCTATCAAAAGCATTACACATATCTAGTTTTATAAGCATACCTTGTTCTTTGCGTGACTGGCTCGAATGCAGGGCTTCTTGAAATTGGATGACATTGTCCAGGATATGTCTTCCTTTCACAAATCCCCCTTGGGCTGGAGAAATGAGCTTTTGCAGGAGAGGCTTGATTCTGTTCGCCAGAAATTTGGCCACTATCTTGTAGGACGAATTGCAGAGTGAGATCGGCCTGTATCTGTCACATGAACCTGGGTTTGCTTCCTTGGGGATTAAAGCGAGGAAGGTGGAATTTATTCCACCTCCAACCTTTGCCTTCCTCATAAAACCACGTATCATTCTGAGGAGATCAGATTTGATTAGCTCCCAACCAATTCTGTAAAAGTGGATTGAAAATCCATCAGGTCCTTGTGCTTTGTCTGGCTCCATGGACCATACAATATTAGAAATCTCTTCTTCCATGACAGGGCTCATAAGATTTTCATTATCTTCTATGCTGACTAGCTTTGGTATGTTTGTGAGGAACTCTGATATGTCCTCCTCACTCCCATCCCTTTCTGCACTAAGAAGATTCTGGAAATGCTTCACTGCAGCTTCCTTGATTTGGGCAAATCCTTTACATACCTGTCCATTAGATGTGGTGATTTCTACTATATGGTTTCGGGAAAGACGAGCCATGTACTGTCTATGAAAATATGTGGTGTTTCTATCCTCACTTTAAGCCACAGACTGCAAGACTTTAAGCGCCAATACTCTTCCTTGCTTCTGAAGGAGCAATATGTTTTCCTTTGTGCATATTTTTCTTTGTCTAAGTCCATGGGAGTAATATCTTTCTCTTCCAATTCAAATTGGATTTCTTCTAGTTGAAGGGCTGCCTCTTTCCTCTGACTGGTGGGGGTATTCATAGATTTCTTTATCCATTCTTTTAGGGCCTTCTTTGCATTTTTCATTTTTTTCTCCCACACAAAGCTTGGGGAGCCTGAAACATCTATTCTCTAAGCTGATTGAACTGTTTCAAAGAACCCTTCTCTTCCTGCCTAGAGAGGACTGAAGCGAAATGGGAGAGGACCCAAATCTTCTTCTTCTTTCAGGCAAAGAAGAATTGGTTTGTGGTCCGAGGTGAGTTTTGGAAGAATCTTGGTGAAAACTATTCTTTTTTCCATCATTATAGAGTTGCTGATGAGGAATCTGTCTAGCCTTGCTGAGATGTGGTTTTCTCCTGTTCTGTTGTTGGTCCAGGTATATTCTCCTTTCACTGGCTTGAAGTCTACTAGGTCCCACTGTAGAATTAGATTTTCCACTATGGAGAGAAAAGGATCTCTTGAGTAGGTCCCTCCTCTCTTCTCTTTGGGATCTAGAATTATGTTCAGGTCACCTCCTATAACTATATTCATAGGATTAAGACACTCTAAAAAGTCCGAGAGTGTCTTCCAGCACTCTTTTTTTTCATCATAGTGTACAGGGACATACATGTTAAAAAAAGCTAGGATGAGGTTGCTTGCAGTGTGACGCAATTCAGTGTATATCCAATGTTGGGTCTCAAAGGATCTCTCTAAAGAAAAGGAGATTTTTGACCAGAATGTACCTATCCCTCCCGCCGAGCCTCTAGCACTGACAACCTTTCCAGAATCAAATTTCCATTTTGTATTACTAGTATTTAGAAGGATCTCCCCTTCTATTTTTGTCTCTTGGAGCATGAGAATGTCTGTGGATTCCATTTTCAATAAATCTTTAATGGCCTCTACCTTAGTGGGATTACCCAAACCCCTACAGTTCCAAGAGACCAGCTGCATCATTTACCACTTGTTGGGGTAGGCCCTCCTCCCTTGGGTACCCTTGGTCTGGTATTCCTCCCGAGGGTCATCTCAATGTAGCTTGACTGCCAAGGGTTTTTTGTCTTTCTGACTCTTCTTCACTGGTTTCCTTGTTTGATCTCCTTCCAACTCTTTTTGATGGCCTTTTGAAGGTCTCATCATCTAATGAGCTCATGTTTTCTGTGTTCTTCTTTTGTTTGATTATATCAGCATATGAAGGAGAAGAAGTGTTACTTGGGGTCGGGTTTGGAGTGTTACCTGGTTCTAAAGTGTCGGTATTGTTCAGCTGAGAAAGATCTTCTCGCTCTGCCTCTAGAGGATCTGAGGGTGATTTGAGAGATTCAAAGGGATTTTTGTCCTCCACGATGCTAATAGTTTCCCTGCTTCCAATGTTTTGATTGCTTGCACTTTCTTGCCCTGCTTTATTCCCTATTTCTTTGGCTTTATTTTTGTTATTCTGCCTGTTACTTGCTGTTTTCTTTGCTTGTTTCCATTGTTCGCCTTTTTCTTTCTCTGATGTCTCCTCATTTTTTTTTTGCAGTATCTTGCAAAATGCTTGTATTCGTGACAGTGTCGACACTTAAAGGGTAATTGTTCATAGTCGAGCTCTTGTATGTGTGTCCAGTCCGCCACCAAGAGTTTGATTGCTTCAGGTAGCCCGACTTCCAGATCGACCTCTACACAGATGCGGGCGCAAGAGTATTGATCCTTCCTCAGTGCCTGATCTATGTATCTTCCTAGGGCATTGCCAATGGATTGCAGCAAGTTCTGACTCCAACAATGGAGGGGAAGGTGCGGGAGACGCACCCAAAGAGGTACAGCCGTGGGCACATCTTGTGCTGGATCAAAGTCTGGGGACCATTTATTCAAGTATAGCCCTTGGGGACCCATGAAATATGGCCCATTTCTGAAGATCAGGCTTCTGTTGTCTACGTTATCAAACATGAAAATGAAGAACCCTTTGCCTACAAAGTGGCTTTTTATTCCTTCCTTAACCAATGGTATCCAGTTTCGTTTGACCCATTCTTCTACTCCTTTCGAAGATGGCCATAACCCTGTGAACTGACCGATGAGGCCTCTTTCGGCTAGGTTTAATGTAGTTCTACAAGTTTCTTCCACCGATAGAGACATCGTAGGGATATTTTCCAATTTTTTAACAAACTTTTGCTGAGAGGCAAATGTCGGCCGTTTATCTACAGCAGCAACAAGTGATCTGAAGGCATCGAGATCAGAAGGCGGGAGAGAGCCACTTCCATGATCCATAGCGAGGATCACACGATGAAGAACAAGATCATCAGCTAGGTTCCCATCTGAAAACACAGGACCGAAATCCTTTGAGAAATGAAGACCGAGTAAAGCAGAGCCGGCTCGGTGCGCCGCACCTCTGACCCAATGCACCGCACCCCTCCTTAGCGCCGTGCAGGTTCAAAATACCACGTAGAAAGTCGATCCAAAGCGCCACGCACGCCTGATGCATCACGCTGGCAGCCCGAAGCGCCCTGCACAGCAGCTTGGTGAAGGAAAAAACCCTAGAGATACAGAGCCGAGCTTGATAGACCTGTTTGTTTTCCGTTAAAGGTATGAAGAGTATAATATAAGTATTGATTTTCATAAAAAAGAGTTTTCAAATAAAATTTATTATTTTTACATGATTTATTTATATTTGTTTTATAAAAAAATTAATAAAACTATATATGAAATGTTTATAAAAAAAATTATTTAAAAGTTTGAATATTTCAAATTTTTTATATATTAAAATTTACATTTAAAATCATAAATAATTTAAGCAAAGTTTTTGGGTAGAAATCACATAAAGGAAAATTTTGGCTAACGAATTTCGAACCAACAAGCGTGGTTCATCATCAGGACCAGATGAAGAGCCAGAGCATGGGAAAAGCTTAAATAGAGAGCAATGCTCGCAAAAAAATTCTCTTATTTGAATTCTATGAAAGACTTTTCTTAATTCATTATGGATCACAAAATCCTAAATACGCAAATCATAAATACTCATTTTCATTTTTTATATCAAAATACTCCATTTATAGCTTCCCTAAGTATCAAGGTTTCTATCCTCTCCTTTTTTTCATGGTTACGCCTATTATGCTTTTTAATCTGAAGTTGTATTTTACCCCATCTTAGAGTTGTCTATGAATTTATTTCATTTTACTTTTGTTTTTATTTACACCTTTATATTTATCATATATTGTGTAAGGCATTTGATTTGTCGATTATTCCATGTTTTTGTTCGCATGTAGATGTATGTCAAAATTGTTTTGATGCTAAATTCGAGAAATATTGATGAGATAGTTTATTTTGATGGTATATTCTTCAAATATTTAAAAAATTAATAAATATTTTAATTTAAATTACTTAGAAAAAATAAATGAGACAATAAGTTGAAGATGAGAAAACAAAGTGGTGTCCTAAAATTTCTTTGTAGTGAATTTTAAGAGGATGTATTGAGAAGTCAACATGGAGCTTAGAGGTCAATGAAATATTTGGGGCGACACATTTTTCTGCTCATCAAAATTTTCTAATCATTGATAGGGGTGTAAAAAATCAGTGAAATATGTTAGGTTGCACATTATGTGTCCCATTGAATTTTTCCTAATGCTAATAGGCTTTTCAGTCTTTGGTGCAATATTTCGAGTGGTACATTATGATACTCATCAAATTTCATTTTGAATTATTCCTAATGCTAATAGGCTTGTCAGTGGTTAGTGCACTATTTCGGGTGGCACATTATGCTACTCATCAAATTTCATTGATCATTCGTAGGTTTGTTGGTGATCATATAAATATGTTGGTCACATGTTATGCTATGCATCAAATTTCATTAATAGCCAATGAACTTATGTTATTCTAAGAAATTATTAAAGTTGATTGCCTTTTTTCAAAATTTCTTGGATATTTTTCAAATGAATCTCAACAATAGATAACATTATTCATCAAAATTTTCAACAAAGATGATTACTTAGAAAATATAAATGAAACAATAAGTAGAAGTTGAGAAAACAAAGTGGTATCCTAAAATTTATTTGTAATGAATTTTAAGAGGATGTGTTGAGAATTCAACATGCAGCTACACTTTGATACCTACATTGATAGGCTTATTGGTGACAGATGAAATGCATTGTATCACACATTATGCTACCCATCAAATTTTGTTTAACACTAATAGGCTAATTGGAGGTCAATGAAATATTTTGGGTGACATATTTTCCTATTCATCAAATTTCTCCAAATAGGGGTGTCAAAAATCCATGAAATATGTTAGGTTTCACATTATGTTTCCCATTAAATTTTTCCTAATGTTGATAGGCTTGTTGGTGGCTGGTGAAATATTTCAGGTAGCACATTATGCTACTCATCAAATTTCATTGATCGTCAGTAGGTTTATTGGTGATCAAATAAATATGTTGGTCACTTGTTATGTTATGCATCAATTTTTGCTAATAGCCAATGAACTTGGGATTTTAAGAAATTATTAAAGTTGATTGTGTTTTCCCAAAATTTCTTGGATACTTTTCAAAGGAATTTCAACAATAGAAAACATTATTCATCAAAATTTTCAACAAGATGATTACTTTGAAAACATAAATTGGACAATAAGTTGAAGTTGGGAAAACAAATTGGTATCCTAAAATCTCTTTGCAATAGATTTTATGAGGATGTGTTGAGAAGTCAACATGGAGCTACACTCTAATACCCATTTGTTTCTCATTTTGACATTTTTGAAAATTTTCAATCTTGTCCTAATTTATCTATTTTTTTTTGGCGAGAGGGGTGTTATGTTAAGATGTTTAGATGTGAAAAGCTAGTTTAAGTTCAATTTTGTTCTAGTTCAAGTTCAATTTTGTTTAATGTGACCTTAGTTTAAAGTGTATTTTTAGTATAAAGTGATCTTAGTTTAAAGTGTATTCTTAGTGTAAACTGACTTTAGCTTAAAGTGTATTTTTAGTGTGTTACTTTCAAGCAATTTTTATATTATTAAATTGAGTGACCACAATCATGTTTTACATGTGGTTGATCTGGTGATCCATTCAACTGCTCATTATTAACAACAATTGATATATGGCTCAAAACTCAATTGATGCATAATTTCTAATTTGAAAAATATGTAAGGACAATTATCGATTATTAATTGTGAAAAATTGTCTATATAAAATATACCTTACATTAATCAACCCCTTTTTTATTATGACTATTTTTATCTTTGAAAAATTTAGTCATTATTATTTTAATTTTTGATATGTAAACATTTTTCTTAAAATATTTCATTTGGTGAATATACTTTATTTTCCAGTCATATATAATATTTACTTAATTCATAAAAATTAACTATTTTTATAATTTATAATAAATTCAACCCTTTTTTTTCTATTTATAAAGTAAATAACAAAACATTATCTAATTATAGTGTTTTTCTCTTGATTTTTTCAAAAAAGAAAAAAAACCCTTAGATAGAAATATATTTATATACATTTTGTTTAAGGGAAGTGTATTCTCTTGCCACGTAATGAGAGGAGCTCATCCTCTTTCTTGTCTGTGTCCCATCAATGCACCTTAATGTAGTGATGATTAAAGGATGTTAAAGTAAGTACTATTATTTCTAATTTTATTTTATTTTCCAAGTAAAAGGTAATGTAGTTAGGGATTTAACTTTTAAAAAAGTTTTCTAAATCAGTTTAAAGTTGTGCCGGGCATTGTGGCCAAAATTTTGGAAAACAAAAATCGTAAAATGTGTGAAAGATGCATTGAACATAGTTACTTTCCATAAAATTTAAATAATAACTAATATGATTGGATAGATATAAAATAACAGACCGAAACCTATAATCTTATCTTTGTGCCAAATGGTACATTTAATATGGAAGCATCGAAAACCCTTTGGAATATTTCATAATCCCTCGCTTGAGATTAGGTCAGGGTACCTTTACTCTTTGCTTAGTGTAGGAGAATTCGTGAATAAATTTGGAATAAAATACCATTGTGAGAATCACAGGATATCGTAAGACACATTCATGGCATCCATGAACACACTCAAACATGAAAACAAAAGAATATCGACGACCAGTAAGAGACTTTAACTTCACTATAACAGAGGCGTACATAAACCATTTCCTGTTTTGCATAGCAAACGACATTTTCCACCTCACATAACTCCAAATACACCAATTCTTCGAAGTAGAAAGAGCTTTCCATCTTCTCAAGCTCTTGTATATCAGACTCTGCGTTCAAACAGTTATCATCTTCGATGTTGAAATCAATTTATTTATCAAAATCAACAGAAAGCAGGGCTGGTGGGTATTCCGATCTCTTCATCAGAGGCCTCTAATAGATAGCCCAACTGATCCTTTACACATAGACATCAACATATATTTCGCAAATTCAGTTATTCAAGATCAGAGATCCAAGAGCTTATGCTTGCTAACGAATAGGCCGAATAACTCTGCAAGTAACAGTTGTTGGAAAAGATTAATCTTGCATTATTATAGCCTGAGGATAGTACAATATTTCCTTTCAAGCCTCTTGTAATTCTATCGACCCTCTCTTCTTCGCCTGCAACCCACTCCGCATAACAATCCTCATAGTCTACTGAGGCTCTTGAAATTCCTATATCGTTGGCAAGAGTCTAACATCAATAAATCAGTTTTGGGCATTCATCACACTGGTTAGGGTTGTAGTAGGCATCCTTGCCATTAGGCTCCATACGTAAATTTTCTCCATTCCCTTCCATGGTAAGATTAAAGGCAACACATTTTTTTTGGATTGAGAAATAAAATTGCGCTTACACTGTTCATCATTATTGTTTTTCTTCCTACCGGTGTCCACCATAGCGAACACCCCTGATTCAAACTCAACATCATCTTGATAAAACAGCAGCAAAACATCCCCTTTATGCGGCCTTCTTCCGACCTAGCAAAGCAAATCATAATTTTGTTCCGATGGAATGGAAGTTTTCTGCGATTCGGTTCATAGAGGGGTGTTTCTTGAAATAGCGATCTGAATTTTATGATTCAAATAATCTTATAGGTATTGGATTCATTTATATATTAAAAGAACACCTACTAAAAAAAAAAATTAAAATTGAAAGAAAGATGGAAGGGTAACTATAAACAGCGCAGGCGTAGTGGTTCGAACCAGAATCTATTTTACTATCTCTTGCACTTGAGTTTTGGACATGCGAGGTAGGCTTTCGAAGGAAACGTAGAGAACAGAGGATGTGGCCTTCGAATCCAGCCACCGCGAACAATCTGTTTCCTCCCAAAGACTTAGTGTCGTGGGATTCATAGAAATCTCCTTGTGCTTGCAATTTGCTTCAAGGTAAACTGATGGAATAAACGGACCGAGTGAGTAGATGGGAGCTGCTGTTTCTTGAACACTGTATTTCCGATAAATCCTTCTACGACAGGAAGCCAACCTCTCAGGCATTGACATTCATGTAGCACTTAGGCGACGCGCTCAAATTTCAAATTTCTGTAAATTCAAATTTGAAATTTGAAATAGAATGCCACATCAATGCTTTAATTGCGTCGACCCTGCAGGATAGTGGCGGTTGCTTCTGTTTAGTGTGATACCTCGGTAACTATCCATTCATCGGAAGGGTGGACCTGGAATCAACAGCAAGGCAGAAATTATGGTTCTGGCCAGTCTCATTTTTTTCTCTGATTTCCTTGGTCTCAAAAACCTTCATATTTTTGGAGATTCCAAAGTCACTATAGACCATGTTCTGTCCAAAAATAGCATAAAAAATATTCACCTCTCTGGCTGGCTGAAGAGGCTTGAGGATTTGTGGCACAACAGGAAGGACTACTCAATCTCCCACATTGTTAGGGAAAAGAATCGGACAGCTGATGCTTTGTCAAAGCAGGGGCTTTCATCACCAAGAGGATTATGGAGGCTGCAGATTACAATGCACAATATCTCCTATTAGATCCAAGATTTCTTCATGCCTGGTACATAATTCTCTAATTTCATGAAGTCAAATCTGGTATGAATTATGCTACCCATCCATTGTCCTTTTATATGTTGTTTCTACATACGTATCAGTGGCTCATGGGACTGTTTTTTTGGACTTCTATATGAAGATTTGTCCATATTGCTATATTTTTCCTCATAGGATACATATATCTTTTCTTCTGGAGATCTGAGATCATCTCTTCTCTTTTTTATCAGATATTGTATATTTCCGTTTTGGATAAATATAATATAACTATATTGCTTTTTTTCGTGCCGAAAAAAAAACTATCCATTCATCGGAAAGTCGAGAGCTCGTCACTGGAGCTGTCTTGTCGATGCCTGGGGCACCCGAATCCCGGGGAATACGCAAACTAACAACTTAACATTATGTCAAGAAAGAATGCCTATGGGAACAAGTTTCTTGTTGTTTTGAAATACAAATAAAGCAACGAGTAATGGCACCCATAGAGGCAGAAATAGTAAAAAAGAAATTTGCTGTATACAACACTAGCCGTTGTTGAGATTTTAGGGGGACCGTATGCACAAATCAAATGTAGAAATTGTATACACGGATGTTGAAATTTTAGGGGGACTGTATGCAAAAATTAAATGTAGAAATTGTATACACGGATGGTATACAATGCTGACATGAAGGAATATTGCTTCATAGTTGAGATATAAGAATGCCAATATGGCATGCATTTTTGCACACATGTTACATTGCATGAAAACTGTGAATTTATGTTTGGTTAGATGAATGATTGCATGCATGTTGTTGTTTCTCTTTTGAAACAAAAAGAATGTATGTCCTTCTGGGTGTGTATAAGTTAATTGCTATAGATATTAAAATTATTTGTTTGATGTCCTCTAGGCATAGTAATGATGATGTTGAGCTTGCATGTTTGTTAGTATGGGTGAGGACCTCCAAATCTGGTTGATATATATATGTTGCCGAAAGCATGGAAGATGTCCCATAATGAAGCCATGCACAAGGACATGGCTTGCATGCTTGTTAGCATGGGGTAATGACTTCCAAACCTGGTTGATACAACAAATTTATATTATTGACATATGATGCATTGAGAACAGTGCATAATTAAGGGGGGAATGTAATACCCTTGCTCGACCTGTGTTGTACACGTATGCATGTGGATATTGAGGTCGGGGTGTCTTTTGATGTATCCACATGATTATGTTGGTGCGTTGGAGTATATTATGTGGCCTATGTGCCCATCTAAATATATTAGATAGAGTTTGGGGCTAGATGCTCAAATATTTATGTGTCACTTCTGGCTAAGTGGTCGATGGGGGACGACAAGGGAAATATGTAAACATTTTAAATATTGTACATATTTTTTTATTAATAATAAAATAGGCTAGCTAAGGAACCCACTCCAAAAAGAGTATAGGAGGTGTAACTCCAAGAACAAGACAACAAGGGCACCTAGTACCCATGTGGCTCTGAAGGGTGCCATAGGGAAAAGTAAATCCATGCATTTATAATGTTGAATACCTTGATTATAAATTGTTCAATTATTTAGTCATTTAGCTAGTTACGGTTGGGATGGTGACTAATGAGCCAGTTAGTCTTGAGTGAACTCTCAAACTGGTTGAGGTGTGATTATTCTGTTAATCACATTGATTTAGATGCATCCTAGTTTTAGAGCTTGGTGCTTTGATTTTGTTGGTGGCTTTGGTTATGACTTGGTGGCCACAACGTTCTGTTGGGGGACTCGACTTAATGATAGTCGGTGAGGCTAAGGGACTCGACTTAATGATAGTTGGTGAGTCTTGATTTAGCTTCTAGCAGTGACTATGAGGTATCTTAGTTTTGGTTATTTGGCACTTAGTCACTTAGGTAGAAAGAGAGCTCTTGGAGCTACACATTGAGATCGTTCTGACCGATTGTAAGGCACAATGGAAGTTGGGCACCGTCCAGGGACCCAGACTATGTCAATTGTGTGCAGGTTAGGGGAACATGAGCCTATGGTTGGAGACTGACGCTGTTGTGGTTTGTCTTGGCCAAGGTATTTGTTGTTCGTTTTACAATTGTTTCTTATGGAGTTGCAGCCCTAGCTCGAGAGTGACATTTGGTTGAAATTATGAACCACACAATTTATGGTTGGGTGGAACATGGAGAGCTCGTAGCTAGTAGTGGATTCTATGTAGACATTGTTATGTGTGCAATGATATATTTTGAGTATTTTTATGTATATGTCTTGATAACAAACCCTAAAAGGGTTATTGTTGCGTTTATGTGTTATTTTCTTGTAAACCCTAGTCGAGGTTTAGTTGTTATGCGTATTAATTCCCCTATGCATGTGTTATCTAAAATGGATATAATCATTGGTTAAATGTGTGAATAAATGGTTAATTATAGCATGGTACATGGTGGTTGAGTATTTCTCAATTATGCATGCAGATAGGAAAATTATAAATAATAAAATAATGCCAAGTATACGTACATACCATGGCAGCATTGGTGTGTTCAAATGGTTCTAGGTATGAGCTAGGGTTTTGTGTGTTCAAATGGCTCTAGATATAAGCTAGTGTTTTGGAATATATAAGAGGATTTTAAAGCTTCTATTGTAAAATGGTAATACTTGGCCACTTGGTTATGGTAGCATCGTGTTGCTAGTGGTTGGGGAAATTCATGCTATTTGGACACGTGTCCCTACAACCCACACCTTATCCTTACACTTGAATTTACAAAGACCTACTTGGCCATAATACCAAATCAATAGATAAACTAAAAGCCTAATAGTCCCAAATGTTTCTAAAATTAGGACACATTTATTTACATAAGAATTCCAAATTATATGAAATCAAAATGGAGTGACATCCATTTCCTCTCGGGAAATTTCATGGAGTCCTTGAGTGTAGAGAAAATTAGTTGACTTGGAGATTTGATTCTCTTGCGTTAATTTGCCATGTTAAAAACTATGCTTCCAAAGATAAGCAATTTGACATATCATAGCCATGTCATCCATCATCTCAATCATCTTATAATGGCATACTATACACTAATCCAATTATATTTTTCATGGTTCCATGGTCTCTTTCTTTTGTTTAGCTTTCTTGGCCTGAAGAGACTAAATTTTCATATCTTTGATCCCAAGAATAATCCTAGTTTGGAATTTAGTTTTGTATCCAAGGCTTTTGATGGTTTTCTGGTTAATGAACACCATTTAGAAAATTGAAAGAATCTCCCAAATCCATCATGGGAGACAACATAATTCTTACGTCCTTATGTTAGAATTCAAGGAGCTCTAAGATGCTTTGGTACAATAGATGTTGAGATGTAATTGGTTGCATAATTATTATCCATGAAGGACATCTTAATTGAGAAGAGACAATAGTCTTAATGGGAAGAGGAAGAAATCAATAAATTAAGGAGCTAAATTGAAAGAATAAAGCATGTTAGAGCTGAAAATACTCTCTTATCTCTTCTATAAATTCTTTCAATCATTCTACCTATTTTCTATTAAATTTGAATGTAGAAGCTTCAATTTTAAAGTGTATTTCTACTCCACTGGGGCTTCACTCAATGAACTTCAGACATATCAGGTGGGTTAAACAATACCATTAATTTGACTACATATTGGAAAATACCTTTAAAAAACACATTGTTTAACCCCATACCAATATGAAACTAGTACACCTTCCTAATTTAAAACCCCTACTTTCACTAGATATTAGAGGTATCCAATTTTTCATTAACATTTTTTATACCCCTTTATATTTTTCATTAACTTTAGGCTCTATTTTTTATACCTGTTAATATAAAAACCCTCTACCCCCTATATATTACCCAATATATTATGTCATTTTTTCCTCAATAAATATCCTCCAATATGAACCCACGTGGTATGGTATTGCTCCCCCGGTGAAGCCCCCGTGTTCTACTCCAAGTTTGGACATTACTCCAACATTAATATAGGTTAGTTAGTATGGAAGCAAAATTTTGTTTGATATTGAACTCTTTTATAGAGACTTTTAGATTATATGTATGTTTACTAATATTTTAGTTTGAAGTAAAGTCTTTTTTAGTTTGAAATTGGAAATATACAACAAAATGCTCTGTAAATAGTTATTGCTTAGTCAAATAAAGATTTTGATCAATATAATATTTTTCAGTTATAAAACTGAAAGAAAACAATTAATCTTTAGAATTATTTTCATTACAAAATCTATAATTCTTAATTTTTTCATTTGCAATTGGAATATTTAACATTTAATTATATATATAAATCTTTAGGATTTTAAATTATCACTTTGATCAACATATTGCCATTAATTTATTTTATTGTATTATAGCAATATTTTCTTTGCAATCATATTACTCAACAAAATAATAAATTAAAATTACATGATAAAATAATTACGGAAAAACATAGAAAGTCTTTGAAAAAGATTACAAGCAATATTCTTTATGAAAAGACAGCTTAATTGTCATTAAAAAGCATTGCCAAGGAGCTTACATTGCCCTTTTAAATCAATAAGGCTTTTCTTCCAGAAACTAACAACCCATGAAAACTGCCAGTCAAAAATCTAACGTGAAGTGCAACTCATATAGTTGGTAACACCATGCAAAGATTTTCCAATAGCCCAGATTGAAGGGCGAAGTTCAAGCATTCATACTGTAATGCATCCAACGTTACATCAAGGAAACAGAGATTGATCTGCTGATATAGGTAAGAATTATTTTATGGTCAGACATAACTAAATAAAGATGTAGATTACCCAGATATATTTTACCGCTAAAGACAATAAGTGCACTCCTTAGTGATGGAAACAAAGCTCGACACTTTAAACATCGACTATAGGATGGCAGAGAGCTTTTTGGAGTTTCTGCATATCACATATTTTCATTCAGAATATTGAAAGCTCACACATATTCTTGCTCGAGTGGAAGCACTTCCAGTCAGATACAATAGCTTTTTCAAAAAGGCATTTGCTTTCTTCTTTACAGAAGAAGCTCTCCCCACGGCGGATTGTCGATTGGATAAACATGATGGTAATTCCACTTCCATTATTTCAAGAGCAGAAGCGCTCTCCAGCGACTTATCCATTAGTTATTTCCCCTTTATCAAATTGGTATATGCGTACCTTCAGTTTCCGAAGATTACCTAGTAGAGAGGTTACCCATGGTAGTATTGGATCCATTACTAGCTCCTGCATTTACATCCCATGTAAAAGTTAAAAATGTTCTTCTCGTTAGTAATACACATAATTATGATCTACATATATACATTACATTAATCTATCACAATAGTTAATAACTAACACATTATCAATACACCGAATATACAATGGCAACAAATTAATCCATCGCAATACAATAGTTCTGCAGAAATATATTATGCCATGGCGATTCAGTAATAGATCGCAAATAATTTAGGAATACATATATCATAGGATGACAATTCAGTAATCCATTTAATACAATAACTCATTTATGAGCCTGTGTAATAGATCGCAAATAATTTAGGAATACACATATTATAGGATAACAATTCAGTAATCCATTTAATACAATAACTCATTCATGAGCCTATGTTATAATTATAGATAATTATAATTTTTTTTTTATAGGTATGATTATTTTGAAATAAAGTTTTTAAAATTTAATTATTACTAATTTTAAATAGAGGATAAAGATTTAATATTTATAAAATATTTTTAATAGTAATTTCAGATTAAAAGTTAATATTTATTTTTAAAAAATGTTATATGAACTAGTTTCATATAAAAAAGAATCATATTTTTTTGGGCATGTGATATTTATAACTTATTATATTGACCCATGGTGTTATAACAAAACATATTTATAAATTAAAAAATTTCATGTCTAAGCGGGGTTGAATATCTATGATAAAGAATCTTGTATATATATTTAGTTCATATATTACTTTTTTTATAATAATAATTGTTATTTAAAAATAGTATTATAATTTGGTTAATTTCTATGAAATTTTTTTTTAAGATTGAGAAAGTGAGATGTACCATAAAATAAGTGGTTTCATGTTTATTATGGATTGATGCATATTATGATTTACTACTCATTTAAATTATATAGTTCTATTAGTAATAAATAACAATTACATCACCATTTAATTTGAATCTTTATAGTATGGTTGTTGTTTCTTTTACATTAATATAAGGAATTTTATTGATTAACTACCTTCCATCTTTAAATTCATATTTACCTTTTCACATTATGATGAAAATTATAACAAATGAGTTGTGTAAATCTATATTTACCTTTTCAAATTTACCTGATATAGTTATGAACTTATTATGCAAATTATTAATATAACAAATTAAATATGGTAAATCCATCTTTACACATTTACATCCTCTGAATCAGCACGGGAAAAAATAATTGAAATCCATAAATCATATTCCAATCTATATAGATAGACCTATTAAGACAAAAAAAAAAATTCTAGACAAAAATAATTTCAAACAAAATTTTCTATTGAAGACAAAAAAATATGTTAAAACAAAACTTTATAATTAAGACAAAAACACTTTAAGACAAAACTATATACTTAAGACACAAACAGTTTAAGACAAAATTTTATATTTAAGGCAATGGCCACTTAAGACAATGACAATTAAGACAAAACTCATTTAAGACAGTTAACAATTACGACAAAACAATATCAATTTAAGACAATATTATCTAACAACTGCAAAATTGACTATAATAGTGTGCCCTAAGTCCGCCATAAGTCCGCCAGCTTGCAGACTACTATTGTCTCGTGCCTATAGCAAGGTTGTTATTTCACTTTCTATTCATGTTATCTTATATAAAGATAACGATTTGTTGGGCTCTTAGTTTTGTGGGGGTAGCTGGCTCTGAAGAAGGCGACAACTTTTCCTAGTAATATTTCTCGAACATCAATTCCTCTTAAGTCCCTTCAATCTTTAATCAAACAATTAGAGACAACTTGTATGTCATTGCATTTGACACTACTACACGGAGGGGGCTTTTAAGACAAAAGGAATATTTTTTCTTAAAATTTAATTTCGTCTTAAAATTTTCTATACAAGGCGCCAATAAAAAAAGTAAAGGATTAGGGGTGTGTTTTTATGTTATTGATGGGTTCTTCAGGAAACAGAGTGATGGAGGCTGACAAAAACTTATGGGATTTTAGGCGATGGAGGCTACAACATAGGTGTGCATGGTGAGAGGGCGATGGAGGCACTTTCGTTGAACGTGGATAGGAAGTAACATAGTTGGAGTACTTTTCGGGGTCTCCATTGATTGTGTTTTAATATGTGTTTTTTTACTATTTCATTTATTTTGAACACTAATTCTCTCCATTGGTTGTTGTTATCAGCATATTGTTGTGCTGGAACACCTGACTGTCATCAGCAACATGGATTCGATTCACCTGAAGGATTGTTGTAAAATGCAGCAAGAAATTCTCAATTTGATTTTGCCTTGATTAAATTGAGAAAATTTGAATTTCCATATCAACAAACAACTTGGATGCAATTAACTTCCGTGACATGGCTTGTGCCATCCAGTTTAGTCAGTAAATTTGAGTTAGAGGAGTTAGAGTTCAATTAAGCATGTGTGATTGCTAATTCGTAGCAATCGAAGACAGTTATCTTAAGTTGTTTTTAGTTAAATTAGTTCCAATTGTTGGAAGAACTAATGGAAGGCCAGTTGTGTAGTGGGACTTCAATCAAATTCAGTGATCATCAAGTTAACTGATCAATCAACCCAAAATAGCTAGTGCATGCAGAGAATTCAAGTTTTCCAGTTGTGGTGGAAATTCCAAGGCAATGTAACATCAGTGGTAGACTAGTCTTGAGTGAACATGTGTTGCATGTAGTCGGATTATAAACCTTGGGAATTGCACAATATATTTTGGAAAAAATCCTAAATAATAGGGGGCTAATTTCTCAAGGAATTGCATAAGGAAATAGGGGCTCAAGCATAGGCAAAAATTAACTAAGTATGGGTTAGAGCTTCTCAGTGAGCGGAGAGAGAGGTTATTCACATGTAGGTTGTGCTCAGTTGAGCAAAGAAATTGTAATACGTCTTTATTGATCATATTAATGTAAGCAAGCATTGGGGTTTTTAGCAGAATGATTTCCCCACAAAAAATACTGTGTGCATGTGTGTTATTTCTTATTGCATTTTTGAAAATTTTGTTCCAAATTGTGAATTAACTTCCACAGAGCAGTAGAGTAGGTTTGTGTCTTGTGATTTTGATTAAAACGTCACGAGTAGTTGCAAATCTACACCATAATTTCCACAAGGATGGTGGAGGAAAATTATAGAATATCTGTTGGTAGATAATATTCCTACTTTAAAATCTCGACAACTTTTGAGAGAAGCAGACACTAAGGATAGAAGATTGGATTGTGGAAGCATTAGTCACAAAATTCACAAGGGCAGTAATTTTGGCTGTAGGTGTGGAGGTATATGGATTAAATGTAGCTTTCGTTGGTGCAATTATTGATATTGTTGTGTGCAACACATCTAAGTATAATTATCTGAGCTACATTCAGTTTGTATCCTAATTATGGATGATATTAGGGATGTCTATTGGTTTTTTTATTTCAAGGTACACTAATAACAATTTGTTTTCCAATCTAGATGTTGGTCTACTTGTGGTCTATATGAGACGCACTAGCTGGTTATTTATGTGTTCTTTCTTTTGGACCTTTGCTCTTGTGGATCTTTTTGGTCCTTCTCTGGTTTGGGATTGGTCGATCATGGGATTTTTGGGGACCTTAGCTACTACTTTTTGGTCTTCTATGTCGTGTATCTGAGACGCACTCATTGGTTGTTTTACTTGGTCTTTCTTCTAAACCGTTGCTCCTATGGATCTTCATGCTCCTTTCTGGTTTGGGATTGGTCGATCAGGTGATTTTCAAGGACCTTTACTACTACGTAAGTGCATTCATTTTGGTTGGTGGAGTTGGTAACTTATTTGAATTTTGAATTCAGTCAGGATGGATTCTCTTGGGGTCATTAATTGGTCTTGGGGGATATTTATTTCCCAAGTTGGCCATTGATTATATGAGGGACAATCCATTAATGGTTTGCATCGTCATTGAAGATATTTGTTGATTGTGTGCTTGATGATATTTTTTGAAGGACATTGGTTGGTGGTGATTGGTCAGTCTATTGTATTTGAAGGGGTGTCCTAGTGGATTGAGCTGGTGATGACCTACATCGAGTGGGGTCTATAATTGATAAGTGACATTAATTTACCTTGTCTACATATTTTATCAAGGTTTTTTCAGACACTACTACATAAGGTATTTTTGGTAATGCTCTCTACTTTGGTGCACATATAGGCGGGATTGCAGAGTGTTGGCAGTGTCAATTGTACAACTGGCCTTTACATATATCAATAGGATGTCACTTGATACTAAAGGCAACTAGGGCTGTGACATGCCATTAATCGATGTGTTAGTACATGCGACTACTAAGGCGAAGAGTCATCATTGCCCTACATCGGGAGTCCAAAACTCTGGGACATCTCTTGTACATGTATCTATACATGTGGATTCAAATGTTTCCGTATCCCCACCGACTATTGAACCCAAATGTGATAATCCATGGAAAATGTTTTTCCATTGTTCATGAAAAAATAAGGCAGTTAAGGTTGATCTGGATTATTAGAAAATCATTTTTGGTTTCAATGATTTTTGGGACTAGGTGGTAGGATTACATCAACAGGCTTTGGTGGGTAAGTGGTTCTATTTGCAAATGGATGGCTCTCAGATGGCGTCCTGGGTTAGAGAACATTGGTACCCTATTCTTAAGTACTCTCCTCTTTTAAGCATTTTATACAATAAGTGGTTCTGCTTCCACTATATTAATGATGACAATGCTGCAAAGATTTTGGGATCATATTGGGTTCATGGTCATGATTTCCTCTCTTTACATCACTAGCATGTGGTATTTGATCCATAATTAGAATCACCAAGAAATAAATTGGTTTGGGCTAAACTCCCTAGCTTACCCATCATATTCTGGTCACATGAATCACTGGCAATGATCGACATTTCCATTGGTAAATTTGATTTACTAGAGGAAGCTAGCCTTTTACAGAGAGATAAATGTATTGCAAGGATTTTTGTGGAGGTGGAATTTGCTACTAGCCTTTGCGCAAAGTTGGAGCTCAATTAGGGTGGCTTCTCTACTAGGTAGTGAATTGGCTATTAGGTAATTCCTTTTCACTGTCTCGGTTGTCGTAATGTTGGACATCTTATTGTTGAGTGCCTGTGTAGATTTGGAAATTGACGACATGGAATATCATAAAATGTTTGTGATGGGGGTCTTCTATTGACATCTGTACACTCTCTAGCGGCTCAGAAGATTGGCCAACACTCCCTCTCGGGTAATCTTAAAATCACACCATCTATGACATGTCATAAGCAACATATTCATAATGATTTGGTATCATGTGTTGTTTCTCTTAGTAATTCTACATTCCATCCTTTACGTATTGTTTCTCTACATATTCAGCTGCCACATTTTGATTGTATTTAACATTCTTCATTTTTATCTGTATCAAACATTTCTGCATGTTCGAACAATTTGGAATCTACCCACATTCTATCTTTTGATGTGAATGGGATGACCTTCACTATTGATGACTCATTCATTGTTAGCCTTGACCCTGCTCGCATTCAATTTGGGACTTTTTCTGAAGACCTTTCTCCTACTAATTCAACGGGGAGTGATATCAAGTTTCTTCACCTTCACCTTGATATCCATCTGGAGAATCTATTGATTCATTCATCCTCCTTTCCTAAGGTCTCTATCAATCCCAATTCTTGTCGTAATGTGACAATTAGGAAGGAATGATGTTTGAAACCTTCGAATCATTTGAATGGGGTTGATAGTGATCTTCACAATATTTTTGAAAAATTGGATCTTGTCCCATCATCTTCAGGTACATCATCTTTTGTTTCTTCTTTCTTTCCTATTTGGGCCTCCTTAGAGATTATTTTCCCGATTGTGAGGGCTTACCATGATAATCATGTCCTTAAACATTAGGGGCTTGGGGAGTGCCCAAAAAATCCTCATACTCCGACACTTAATTGGGGTTAATCACCCCTCTATTGTCCTTTTACAAGAGACAATGATGATTGGAGACAAAATTTGGCCCATTCTCCTCTACATCTATCCTAGGTGGCAGGTATGTGTTGTGGATACTTTGAGTTTATTTGGTGGTCTTGTGACTTTTTGGGATCCTAAGGTCATGAATTTTCTTGCTTATAAATCCTTTGTAGGTATCCTTCTATCTAGTTTCTTCAGGGGCTTGAAGGACATATTTAATATTCTTAATACATATGTGGCATATTCTTCCATAAGATAATTCTGAGATAAATTGCAATCCTGCAACCTGTTAAAGATGGGATTCCTTATTCTGGCGGGGGATTTGAACGTCACCATTGAAGATAATGAGGTATGGGGGGATCAATGCATACTGGACCCACTAGCAAGGTACTTCAACGATATTTTTGGCAGGAACCACTTGGTGGATATTTTGTCGGCTCCCTTTATTCCGACCTGGAGAAATGGTTGGGTTGGGTCCGCAAGCATCACTAAGAGACTTGATTGTTTCATGCTTCACAAAAATTTTGTGGAATGCTTAGTTTTTTTGAAAGCTTAGGTTATTCCATCCCAAATTTCGAACCATTGCCCTGTCATACTCCAAGGCAGGCAGATGGGGATTGGGGTGGTCTCCCGTTAAAATTTAATCACCACTAGTTAAAATTTCCTAAATTTCATTCATTAGTGCATACATTTTGGGCACTAGGATCAGACCCCTTGATCACATCTTCTTTGGAAATTATTGGGATTAAGTTGAGGACTCTTAAAATGTCTGTTAGTAGCTGGATTCAGACCAAAAAGAGGAAGTGTATTGATGAAATTTTGGTTATTGATAAAAAAAACTCAGTGTATTTTTTGATCCTTCACATGTAGATTATTTCTCAGTGGCACATCAATTACAAGTTGTGGATTCAGAAAAGAGGAAGAATGAGATTTTGCAATTATAGGAGTGGAGCTGAAAAGTTGTGTTATTTGGGTATCGGGCTCTAAATGGCCTCTAGTGTCAAAAAAATATATATATGTATATATATATATATATATATATATATATATATATATATATATATATATATATTAACAGAACAATTATTTTTATATCATAAAGCCCAAAAAGATGGTTAGAACCTTTTACATCAAATAATACAAAAAATAACTTTGTGATCTATGCAGCTTCCATGTTCCAATAGATCTAAAACTACAGTTTTGTTTCCTGTATTGGCTCTTTGTATTAAGATTCTAAATTGATATCTTCCATATAACCAACAAAATTGACCCAATAAAAAATTGAACTTGCAATACATCAAATAACTGTAATTTAAATTGGCTTAGAAAGTTCGACTTTATCCTTGTCCATTCAAAATATAGACTTTCCTTTTGCTCGTTCCTCCATCTGTTGCACCCTATCTAGATAAAGAGGCTCTTGATGGCCTTGTTGAGAAATGGAAACAAGAAATTCCAAATTAAATTTGTCCTTGAATTTAAACTGAGAATTAAAATCGAATTCTATACTCATAGCAACTTGTAAATAGTTAATTAAGTTTAATTGACTTAATTAACTTAGGAAATTCGATTTGGAAGTCTTTTTGAAGTCATGTATATGTTCTCCCTAAAGTTTACGGTTCTAGGATGAGTTTAGTTGAGTTGTAATTAGATAACTCAATTTACTGAGTTATAGGCAGTTAAACTAGTTCTAACTATTTGTTGAACTAATAGAGGATTAGTAGTCAGTTGGTGCATCCATAGCTACTATTCTAGCTAACTGAAGATTCAAATATCGAAAACTCATGCGTGTTAGTTCTGAGAAAGACCCATTTGAGAATAGAGTGCAAGGACATTGTTCTATCAGTTGTATGATTTACCGAGTTGTATAGATCATGCATGCAATCAAGAAAGGACCTAGATTTGGATTGCGCAGTTATGGAAGAATGAATTCCCAATTAAAAATGGCTTATTCATCCTAGGAATTGTGCAACCAAATAGGGGCTTGGCAGGCATAAAAAAATTGGCTAAGAGCAGGCTTGCAAGGCATCTTAGTTGAGCGTACTTGTGAGGAATTGTTCTAGTGAGAACAAGCTTTGTATTTTCACTCATATTTTTTATTAATGCAATACAGATAGGCGGGATTTTGAGAAGTGGCTTTCCCCAGGAAAACTTATTGTGCTATGTGTCATTGATTGTCTTCCGCTTGTTATTATTGTTTTCATCGATCTATTGGCCTTCGCTAGTTGAAAGTAGAATTAGACCCTTGCCTTTTGTTTTAGTACTCTACATAAGTTTTCCTGTACAGGAAAACCTACAGGCCTCTAATGTAAAAAAAATCATGCCACAACACATACTTACATGTCATCAAAATCATTGCCTATATTGGGATCCTCATCATCAATATATCTTTGAACCAAAAAATACATCTATGAACCAAAAATACATCAACAAATAAGCTATGGATGGCCTTTAGCATAAATAAAAAAATCATGTAGAAAAGTAACACTTCACATTTCCTGTGGGACAATTCAGACCTTCTCTATGGGTATTGTCATTTTATTATTTAATTTTTCTTCTAATCACATTGGAAAATAGTTGTATATTATATTCAATATGAAGAGATGCATTCTCGAGACGCCATTGACATTGCATGATATATCTACAAGATGCATTTGAAACAGAGCAAAAACAAAGACAAATCCCTTATAGTTCCCGTTCAGTGGATCCCAAAACTGAGGGTCTTTTACTCTCACACATAATCCAAACATAACAACTCTTTGAGATACAAAATTTAAGTCAAACCAAAATTACATCATAACTATGCAAATGCAAAGTTCTTCACTAAATATAACTAAAAAATGGTCAAACAAGGCCTTTGTAGGCATGGAACCCTACAAAAACAACAAAATAAATCTTAACAGATCTGTGTAGAAGCTGAAAACCTACATGTGAGAACTGCCCCCCAATCAAAGAAAAGGAAGGATGGATTTGGATACCACTGTCCCATCCTTTGATTCCTTTCCTATGCATGAACCAACTGCCAACTAGAGTCCTTCCTTTGTTAAAGATTCTACTTCATAGTTATGTTCTTTGTAGACATGGATAAGGAAATTTGATTAAACACAAAAAAATATCTTTTTACCTCATCATATATAGGACTAACTAAGGATTTCTCCATTTTATTGATTCATTTTATCCAATTGATGACCATTGGATTATCCCCATACACTCGAAAGTTTGAAATTCCTTGCTTGAAATAATTTTTAGAGAAATTTTCATAGTTATAGTTTAGTGAAGTTATTTGAACCCCTTCTCAAATCTGCTTTGAAATTGATATAATGGAAGCATTGATAAATAGAAGGCCACCTGCCCCACCTCAAGGTAGGGTGCCTTGGCGGGCTCCATCAAAGAAACCCCAAATATCAGTTTTGGAAATGGAATTATGTGATAAAATCCTTTGCGAAGAGATCTTGGAGATAGTTTTGAGGCAATATAAAAGAGATTTGGCTTGAACTGCACATTGAAAAGGAGACATAAGTCTCTCTTAAAAAAATGCAACATTCCTATTAAGGCTACTCTTATTGGTAAGGCTTTAAATTCCTTTAGAGCATATTTTTTTTCCATTTTGTGAAACAATCCTCTACAAAAACCCCTTGCTAGTTATCCTTTGTTCCAGGGAGAAGGCCCATTTCAGTGCACATAGACCTTGCATAAGAGCAAGTAATTGAAAGGTGAGCAATAGTTTTAAGAGATTCTTTGCACAAGGGAAGTCTACCCAAACAATGTTTGTTCCTTCTTTGTATGGGGAAGGCACACGAAGAAGATCAAGACATTGCTTGAACTCTATTATTTCAAAAATTGACCTTAAAATTTTTGGTATACCTTGGAACACAAGGATGATATATTGGAAAAACCTCTAAAGGAAAATTAGTTTAGTTTAGTTGACAAGAAAGAAAGTTGCAGTTGCCTTTCCTAAATTGTATCTTGAGCTTAATTTGAAGGACTCTGTAACTCTATGTGGGTGGAGGCTCATGTCTCATCACTCCTTATCCCTTTATCCTTTAGTATTCCCTTTCATACGTCCTTTCCACACATTTAGTGGGATCAAGGTGGTATTTCTCAACAATTGGAATAAATTTCTATCGAAAGGTTTTGTTGTGGCTCAACATGGAATCTACTTCAAATGGGAAGGTTCAATATGGGTTGTATGATTTTTAGCCCTTCAGCTCATTGAATTATTTTTATGTTCATGCTATTTGTTGTTCTCAACTTTCCTTCTCCAAGGGGTTGAGACTATTTTCTTCATTTATTTTACATGGCCCCAGTGAAAGAAGAATAATGGAGCTTGTCTCCACAACTTTTCCATTTCACTAAGTTACAAATAAAAAGAGTCCAATTCTATAGCCAATAGACTTTTAACCTCTTGATACACCTTTAGTGAGCTATGCATAGCTCTCACCTATCATTCTAGCTCAATGAAATGGCATCTAACAGCTATAGTGGAAAAGAGTCCAATTTTATGCCCAAGAGAAATGGAGTAGTTCTGAAGGCAATGATCCCCATTGGGGATTTCCATTTTTGTTGCAACAGACAAGAAGAATCTTGGTGTTGGAGGAAGAGATAAAATATCTCTACCAAAAACACAATATCATCACTCTCCTAGTGCCATTAATTTTTGTTAACTCATTCAAATGCAGGTAATGCATAAGGATTCGTTAGTATCTATGGAATTTTTTTCTCTTTCCAACAACAAAATAGGTTCATCCTAATATTAATATATAAAATAAGATTCATTAATATGTATGGTTCAATTTGTTTTTTATGATCCTATTTCTCCAAAGGATATCTATTTTTTGAATTTTGTTTGATATAAGATATGGTGATACCTTTAAATATGAGGTAATTTTGGGTAAAATTAGAAGTGGAACAACAAGTTGGGGTTTAAATTTCCTTTGTAGTAGTAGGCTACATGAAATTTCTATCGAAATTTTTTGTTGTGGCCCAACATGGAATAATCTTTGGATGAAAAGGTTCATTATGGGTGGTATGTTTTTTAGCCATTCAACTCATTGGATTCTCTTCTTGTTCGTGGTATTTGTTGTTCTCAACTTTCCTTTTCTAAGGGGTTGATACTATTTGCTTTATTCATTTGCCATGGCCCAGTGAAAGAAGAAGAACGCAAATTCTCTCCATAGCTTTTCCATTTCTCTAAGTTACAAATAAAAACATTCTAATTTTATAGCCAAGAGACTAATAACCTCTTGATACACCTTTAGTGAGCTATGCATGAAGACCTTGGATGAGGGTATAGCTACAGTCTAGGTTTTTGTACTCGGGAGTTGGTCGTTATATGCATTTAAAATCTACCCCTTTTCCCATCTGACGATTGTTTTCATACTGATGTTTTATATTCTAGATCATTTGATTAAAAATTGTAAGTCTATCTAAATGTATTCATGATTTGGAATGCATATTTTAATGTAAATGAAGCTTCTATATTTTCAAGAAAGACCTTTCCTAGAGTGGACAATGAGGTAGTACAAAAAGCTATATGTTGACAAATTCTTTGTTCCTAATCTTTGGCTTATTATCTTCAATTTATTAGTTATATCATTGCTTCCATTTCTTGCATCTTAAATTACTTTGTTCACATTTTATGCTCCTGTTTATTGGATTGTATTGATCTCATTTTTTGGTTTTGCTCCAGATATCTTAGTGAATTGTTGTCACTATATTTTAAATCAATGGTTGCAGATTATTCTTTGGCATCATAAAGTGGAGGTAAATAGCTGCAATTATTTTCAATGTCATAATTACATTGTTCATAGTTGTATAAGCACTTGAAATATCCTAAATTAACCCCATTATAGTTGTAACCAGATTCCCACAATCCAACTACATTAGCATGATCAACAAGATCCAATGTTTCACGGTGAGAATAATTAAACGACTCCATATTCAATGATCTCATGTAGTCACTCTGATTCATGGATGATGTAATGTAAGTCCATTACATTTTTCTGAATTTGGATTATAAAAAAAAGAGCCTTCAATTGGGTTCAAGATATTGCAGCCATGCATTGTATTTGAAACTGGGAGTCCTTAAACCTGTAGACCATTGTTCCATTGTAATGTATATTGCAAATTAATGTTCTTACATTTTTGTTGCTAGATATGGTTAAAATTCTTGAATTTTTAGAAGCTTACTCTGATTGCTAAGAGTTGCAGATTCTTCAAACATGAATTGTGGAAAATTAATATGTACTTCAGAAGCCTCGATATTCTTTGAGATTATCTCACCCTTAACATATTATTTCTTTATCCAAGAGTTCTAGTAATTTTAAATATCATTATCTATTCTTCTAGGTGGATGGAATTCTATGTATGCCCACCTCCACATATTTAATCCATTAAAATATATCTTAATGTCAATCTTTTAACGCACCACCAAGAACTAATAAAATTATGAAACTTAAACCAACCTATTTCTAAGAATGATACACAGATGAATGATAAGATTTAATTCATTTGGACTAAAACTACCTTACTTGATATCAACTCTCAATTAGTTGATCCATCATAATCTGTAGCTCTTTCCATAATGAACGTTGAAGACTTTCCATGAAAATAAATATGAATTGATGCATAGTAATGCTACAAAAATCCATAGTTTCAGTTGTTGTTGGATAAGGAGGGTTTATAGCAATAGGCATTGTTGGTTCCACATTTGTTCAACCAAGGTTTATGCAAGGATGAAGTTTTAGGAGTCTCTCGATTTATTGGAGATTTGACAAAGAGCACCGGAGGAACCCTTGCAGTGGACTCACCATGCAAAGACTTGAAAAGATATTTTCCCAGCTAGACTCACTGTGCAAAACCCCAAAAAGCTATTTTCCACGTTATTGATGCGAAAATTCACTAATTTTTTTTACCAACTACCTTCAATTGATGCAACAGTTCTCTAAAGAAATTTTACCAACTACCTTTAATAGTTATGTGCTTAAACCAATCACTAGAGAATAACAATGTTCAAAGTTGATGAGCAAATCCCAATAAATGCCATATACACAAAGTTAGATCCTTTTTCAATTCTTATTTATTCTAATTAACAAATATTTATTTTCACACTAGGGTTTTTTCCCCCTTCTCAATTAATATGATTTATTATAATTAATAAATATTTATTTTCTTTGGTCTCTTCTGATGTATTCTAATTAATAAATATTTATTTTATTTGGTCTCTCTAGCGACAAAAACCTTTATTTGTTCTCTCTGGTCTCTATAACGACATTTTTCATTTTTCTTACCACTGAAATGTAGTTTGCGCTTAGGGGATTTCCATTGCCCATTCCACGCTTTTCCTTTTCTTAGTGATGAAATGCAATGCAATTTTCCGCTAGGGAATTTCCATTTCCCATTCCATAGGATGAAATTTACAGTTTCCTCGAGTACATCAGTGCCATCAATGGATGCACAGATGGGAATTTCCCTTTATACAATTTCCTCCATGCCCTCAATGGGTATGCGGCCAAGGCATTTCCCATCCACAGTTTTTGCATTCCCATGAAGCACAGGGTGTCACTGAGGGTGCGAGGGGTGGATCTATGGTGTATCAGTTCAGTTGTATCCATGATGCAACTAAGGCAGTCAAAGTGATGTGGTAGGAGAAAGCATCTACATGGTAGAAATGTTCAAGCGGTGCATGAGAAATATAATACTTTTTTGGAAGCATTTCAATGGTTGCTTGTCGAGTATGGTACAAGTTGTTTCTTTCATAGCGTACATATAACCAAAAGAAACCAAGGAGGATGCCAGATATCGAGTCGACAACTAATGACTCGCATTAGAGGAGAACAATGGCATAGAGTGTAGGGCTAGGATTACAAAGGATCAACTATCATGCCTTCCCCTCTGATTCAGACCTTAAGGGCCTGGTTTTTGGTTTTCTTTAATCATGGCATTTGATCGGTGATTTAAAGGGAGTGCAATGGGTTTCTTCTTCACCCCACAATAGTCAATGTCCTTGAAAGGAATAGGTCATGGTTTACATGTGGAGAGAGTGAGATCTGGAAAACATATTAGGATCTGATGGTGCTTCCTTCATTCAAGGCCCAAAAAACAGAACAAGGTGAGAAAAATTAGTTTCTTTCTTGTGCTTACAATTGATTAAAGCAATACATACAAGCCCATGTGAAGATTTGATATCCACTGAAAGATTGCTAGGGTTGAGCAGTTAAGGGATCAATTTATAATGTGTTGGGTATATCTGTTAGATTGCCTCTTTCCTCTATCTTTTAAACCCATTTTATCTTACTACATCCCTCATCAAATTTATTTTTTTCTAGAACTTCTACATGTTCTAGAACAGAGTATCTCCCTACCTTCTGTCATTTGGAAGGTGGATCTTTTACATTCACATTAGCGTTGAAAATGGACCATATTTGAAAATTTCCTTTCTCAGCTACAAGTAAACCAAGTATGTGATATGAACAGTCGGGTTGATGTGCTCCAGCTGCAAGGTACTCACAACGAATTTGGTTTCCATCACCTTGATTTCCTTTAGGGCACCAATCCAATTCCCAGAGAGATCCACCCACATTTAGCACAAATTCATTCTGAGCTATGTGAATTGTTTCCTTGGTTTCCCACTCCTGGACTCCTGCAAACAACTATAACCTGAAAAGCTCCAATTTTGTTTGAAGTGTGAGAAAATATATTTTGAATCCAAGTTGCTTCTACATTTTCTTCCTATTATTTTCCCTGTCGAGGCTAGGTTGTCCTGGACTTGAACCACCAGTGATGATATGTCCTGCGTAACATTAGCATATCGTCTTAATGAGAAAGGTTTATTTGAGAGAGAGCTTGGCTGAGTTGAATCTCGTATATGCTATTCAATGAAAGTTGAAGGTTGGGTTGTCTTGTTTTCTAGCACATACAATGACAAGCCATTAATTGGTAGCATATCTATGAGAGTGCGTCTGTGTTTTTTTCTGTGTGGGGGTATGCAGATTAGGAACATGTTGAAGATTTTGGAATAGTTCCTACTCACAATGTTTTTAAGTTCGTATAATGGTCAACTGGATCACTAAAGAAATGACATGAGAGATCTTAGTGAATTTTAGAGAAGATGCAACTTGGCCATAGGTATAGACAATGACCTTTAAGGTATTATAGGTTATAAATTGATATACTGCGTTATTATCTATAACAACTAAATTCAGCTCCAGAGACAACAATGAGTCATGACAATCTTCTAACTAATCAAAATTTTACCTGACATTCTAGTAGATAGTCCTTAGGCTGACCCCTCAAATTGTAGGTTGAGTTGCAAGCACTAATTCACTTTTATAGACAACGGCCAAATACATGCTTCTTGTGTGGGCTTCTCCCTTAATTGAATGACATGGCACATTAAAGTGCAAGAAGGTGTTTCTCCTACAAATGTTGTCCAATTCATTACTCTGCAATTGCTATTTCAGGGAGCCCCTTCCTGTGTATGGTCAGAAACAATGTCACTAGAACCATGTCTGACTTTACTTCTTCTACAACTTCTGCCCCTGGAATTTCCACTAGACAAGTACTTTTTCCTCAAAGTTCCTAGAATTATCCCTGGATATTGTTGCTGCTAGGATGTGTTGGAACTTCTCCAACTGCCAAAAGCCTCATTCCATGAGCTATGTGATGATGTTCTCAATGCAACATTGTCATTTAGCATATCAGCATGGACAATCTTGTGGGGATTTTCAAGAGCTTTCAAGACATGGTGCATGGTTGGCCTCTTGGATGGTCGAGGATTGAGACAAACCTTGGTTATTATAGCCACAACCCAAACTTCCTCTAGCAGATCCTCATCTAAAATGAGATAAGAATCAATGATTCGGGGAAGATTATCCTTGTCATAAATGTTGATCAGTGGCAAGGCATGGTCTAGCCACGAAGAGTCACCAGCTCACATGTCATTGCATTCAATGTTGGTAATGTTCCCTGAAATGATCTGCAGTAGGAATTTTCCAAAATAGTAAACATCATGTGCACATGTAGTGGGTGGTGAACCTAAGTCTCCTTGGTCCCATGAACTGCATTTATGCACCTCAAAAACATTATATAATTATTAAAACCCCAATTCCTATATCTAAAACACAATGAAACTCGTGTATTCTTTGATTATAAAGCCACGTTATGGAAATAACAGAGCTTATGTATCTTGAATTCTTCAAAAACATAAAGTAAAGTTAGTGAAATATTATTGAACAAGTCAAACAATGATTGGAGATGGATAAAAGATGATGCTGAGTTTGGGGTTTGGGGTCCAGGGGATGCTGAGCCATAACTAAAATTGTTTGAAAAAAGCAAAAAGAGCACATGAAAATTCTAAATATATCATACCAAAGGCCTTGGGATACATAATCAGAAATTGCCAAGAGCCATGCAGCCAAGCAAGGTTGAGAGTCTCCATCTTGACGGCCTACAAAACTTAAGCTACTAAGTCATACTTCAAATTATATCCATCATGTGATATAATGATGGAATGGAGGGGGACATCTATATATTTTGAGTTAAGATGGATGTGTGCTAAAGCCATAGCAGTACTATATCCTCCAATGACTTCCTCTCTTGAAATTCATATTATTTCCTCATTTAAACATGCATGTGTCCCCACTTTTGAAATGAGATGAGGGAAATGAGTAGCAAATTCATCTTCTAGAAACCTATTATCTTGGGTGGGGATTTTACCCTTGTTTTCCATTATTTAAATAGTGATAATGCCATGATGAGTTGATCTAGGGCACACCTTTAAGAAGGTATCATTATCAAATGAGGGCTAGAAATCTAAAAGTTATCCATTTGAATGATATATAGGATTATATTTGTCTAGATGGGAAGGTTGATATAACTTGAGCTTGTAGGCATTAATTATTGGAGAGTACCCTATTGTAGAGGAAGCTCTAATTTGAAGGAATTCTCACCTATCTACTGTAGAATCTACTATTTTCAATAAAGGATTGGGTACAGGTGATTCACCTTGTTGACCAATATCTGACCATGTTCATTCATAAAGGGACTTTAAAAACTGTAAAGAATAAAGTCAATGCATTATAAGTACTATGGGGAGTTGTAAGGTGCCAAATGGTTTATAGCTATTTAGGGGAATTTAAAGGATATCTGGTAAAAATAAAGGCTTGCTTTATTGGCAATATGTATTGGGAGTGAGGTTTGAAAAAAGGATTTTTGGAGTTATTTATCAATACCTAGTGAAATTAAAGGCATTCTTTAATATTCCATAATGCAGGTGCCATGTCACAATTCATTAGGTGAACGCCCCATGGGAGTGGATGAAGCTTATGATGTTTAACACAATGAAAGTGTTGTTTCTAAGGATATAGTCATACTTTATCACTAACCTATAAAGCTCTAGGGCCACGATAGTGATCACAAAACATATGGATGTATGTTAGGTTACACTAAAGAGCATAATTGTAGTTGATATGGGCCATATGTTTCACAAATGCAACAAGAAACTTATTGGCGTTGATATCTAAGTCCTTCCTTGTTAAACATAGAGATGACAAATGGCATCTATATATTCAAAGTTAATGTGGATCCATGCTAACGCCATATTAATACTATTATATCCTCCAATTTCTTCCTCTCTTGAAATCCATGTTATTCCCTCCTTATTTGAAGATGCAAGTGTCCCTACTTATGAAATGGGATGGGGGAAACATGTAGCAAAATCATATTCTAGAAACCATTTATCTTTGGTTGAGAGTTTACCCTATATTAGGTTGGGCGGACCTACCTATGTTTTTGTGCATGATTTTCGCACATGGTTTTGGACGCTATGGTTTTTGGTCCATGGTATTGGATGCTTCGGCATGTATAAATATGTATTGTAACATTGAGAGGAACATAATGAAAATCACGCTGGTAGTCCTGGTTTTGGGATCCAGGGGAAAATCTCTGTGTATATGTGTTTTATGTGTTATGCTCTCACATTGTTTATTCCCTGTGTTTGAGAATTCATACGAAGGTAAAATCTGTACGGGGTTAAAACCTACATTTGGTATCGGAGTTGTTTTGGCATCAAGGGAACGCTTTTGTTGCTGAGGGGTTTCACTCGGGCCTGTGGTAGACCCTGTTCAGTTGGAGATCTGCGGGATCGATTCTGGTGGGGAAAAAAGATGCCGAGGAGTGGAAAGATATAGATCGAGAAATTTAATCGTCGGAGTTTTGAGTTGTGGAAACTAAAGATGGAGGATTTGTTGGTGGATAAAGATCAGTGGATCGCAGTAGATCCGAGTACTAAACCGACAAGAGTGTCCGATAAAGTATGGAAGAAATTGGATCGGAAGGCAAATAGCACAATACGATTGTGTGTCTCAGAATCAGTATCGCTGAATGTATCAGGGGAAGCTACGACAAAGGCTTTGTGAGACAAGTTAGGGATTTTGTACCAATCCAAGTCTCTGGTGAATAAATTGTTCCTACAGAAAAAGCTATATAACCTGAGGATGAAAGACGGAGACTCGGTGACAGAGCATATGAATGCATCTAATACTGTGGTAAGTCAGTTATTGTCTGTTGATATTAAAATTTTAGATGAAGATAAGTGCATCAGTTTGTTGTGTTCTCTACCAGATTCATGGGATAGTCTGGTTATTGCAATAGTAGCAATGCAACAGCCTTGCAGTTTGATGAAATAGTCTCATCCTTGTTGACAGAGGAGATGAGACGGAAAGATATGGAGAGCCAGAATGGTGATGCCTTGTCTGTACGAGGACAGTCCCAAAATAGAAACAAAAAAAAGTCATCGAGTGGGAGATCTAAATCTCCAGGAAAACCTGTAAAGGTGTGTTCTGGAAATGCGGAAAGGAAGGGCACTACAAAAGGGATTGTAAATCTAAAGCTCCGGAGAAATGAAAGGGATCTGATGATGCTCCTTCTGCAGAGGCAAAAACCACCTAAGATGAAGGTGGCGATGTGTACTTGGCTTCTTCATTTACAAATGTAGATCATGAGACATGGTTGATTGACTCAGGTGCATCCTTTCACTTCACTCCCGATAAAGAGTGGTTCTGCAAGTATGAGAAATATGATGGTGGTGATGTCTTCTTGGGGGATGACGGGAAGGCTAGAATCGCTGGTTGCAAAAATGTAATGTTGAAGTTGCAAGGTGGAAGGGTTAGAACACTTTTGGGTATTCTACATATTCTTGCATTGGCCAGAAATCTGATTTATGTAAACAAGCTGGATGATGCAGGTGTAAAAACAGTGTTCGAGAAAGATACCTGCAAGATGGTTCAGGGAGCACTGGTATTGATGCAGGGAGTTCAGATTGGAACTATGTACAAGCTGCAAGGTAGCACTGTTATTGATGGGTGCAAAAAATCTAGTGGTCTCTGGAGAAAATACCATGCTATGGCATCAAAGGCTTGGACATATTGGAGAGAAGGGCCTTCGAATACTTCATGGTAAATGTATGGTAGAAGGTATGAGTAATAGCTATCTGGATTTTGATTTCTGTGAAAATTGTGTATATGGGAAGCAGAATCGGGTGAGTTTTCCCTCTGGTGGTAAGAGGGCGAAACAGATATTAGAGCTTGTGCACAATGATGTGTTTGGACCTGTGAAGGTTCCATCACTGGGTAAGTCTTTGTACTATGTATCATTTATAGATGACCTCTCAAGGAATACATGGATATATTTCCATAAGAAGAAATATGAAGTCTTTGACAGGTTTAAAGAATAAGGCTCTGATGGAAAACCAGACAGAGAATAAGATAAAGGTGTCGCGGACAGATAATGGTGGGGAGTTTTGCAATAAGGAATTTGAAGAATTCTGTAAGAAGTGTGGTATAGCACAGCAGAAGACTACTCCATACACACTTGAGCAAAATGGAGTTGTAGAAAGAATGAACAAGACATTGATGAAAAGGGCAAGAAGCATGCTCAGTGGTGTCGGGTTAGGCGAATTCTGTGCAGGGGCAGTGGAGACAGTATGTTACCTGGTCAATAGATCACCTTCATCAGTGTTGGAGGATAAGACTCCACAAGAGGTATGGATTGGTAAAAAACCCTCTCTTTCACATCTCAGGGTATTTGGACGTGATGCATATGTACATGTTCCAAAGTAGAAAAGAACCAAGTTGGATAGTAAATCTAAAAAGTGCATCTTTATTGGGTATAAGGATGGTTTAAAGGGTTATAAGCTTTGAAACCTAGTAACAAATAAGGTTGTGTATAGCCGAGATGTGGTGTTCAGAGAGGTGAAAGATGTTATTAAACATGAAGTCAAACCAAAGGAACTTGAGAAGATAGAGTTTGAGCTTAAGGAGGAAGAATTAGACTCTACAACAGAGGAGGAATCAAAAGATGAAGAGCCACAAACTCCGGGTGTGAGAAGTTCAGTTCGAGAAAGAAGGAAGCCGAAAAGGTATAATCCATCTGCTTTATGTTCAATTTTTGCTTTATCTGTTACTGATGATGATCCCTGAACTGTGAAGGAAGCAGTAGATCTAGAGGATGGCAAACTCTGGAAAGAGGCCATGGTTGATGAAATGGCATCTTGGCACAAAATGAGGCTTGGGATCTGGTGGAGTTGTCAGCTGGAAGGAAACCCATTCGTATCAAATGGGTGTTCAAAAAGAAGACAAATGCAGAAGGAAAGGTGGAGAAATACAAAGCTCAGTTGGTAGCAAAAGGTTATTCCCAGGTGTCGGGAATTGATTTTGGTGATATTTTTTCTCCTGTTGCCAAGGTAACTTCTATTAGATTACTTTTATCTGTTGTTGCTGCTTTTGATTTTGTAGTAGAACAAATGGATGTGAAGACAACATTTCTTCATGGGGATCTGGAAGAGGAGATCTACATGAAGCAACCTGAAGCCAAGTCCCAGAAGCAAAGTAGATCACTATGTGTATTTTAAATTAATTGGTGACCGTGTTATTTATTTGGTCTTGTATGTGGATGATATGTCACTGGTTGGAAATGAAAAAGAAATTATCCAGGATTTGAAGACCCAATTGTCCTCCAAATTTGACATGAAATATCTTGGTGTTGCAAACTATATTTTGGGCATGGAAATTAAAAGTTATCAGGCAAAGAGGAACCTCTGGTTAAACCAGAGGAAGTATGTCGAGACAATACTGCAGAGGTTTAATATGCAAGATAATAAACCAGTGAAGGTTCCTATTCCTGTAGGTGTGAAGTTATTTGCTGAATAGTGTCCCAAGACACAAGAAGAGGAAGAGAACATGTCCTGTGTTCCATAGGCAAGTACAGTGGGTAGCCTAATGTATGCAATGGTTTGTACTAGACCAGAAATTGCACATGCAGTGGGAGTATTGAGCTTGTTTATGTCAAACCAGGGAAGGAGCACTAGACAGCAGTGAAGCGGGTTTTCAGGTATTTCTGTGGCACTATTGATTATGGCTTGTGCTACCAAGGACGACCAAGATTGGACAGAGTGTTGGATATTCATGGATTTATTGATGTGGACTGGGTTGGAGATCTGGATTAGAGAAGATCTACAAGTGTGTATGTGTTTAACCTATTTTGAGGTGGAGTCAGTTGGATGAGTAAGAAACAATCTGTAGTGGCACTATCAACTACAAAGGCAGAATACACGCAAGCCACTCATGCAAGCAAGGAAGCAGTTTGATTGTAGAGATTGTGTTCAAGTATGGGGTTAGTACAGGAAGCTATAAGGATAGACTATGATAGCCAAAGTGCAATTTTCTTGGCAAAGAACTCTACTTATCATTCAAAGACAAAGCACATTGATGTGAAGTATCACTTTGCGAGGGATATGGTAGAAGACAAAAAGGTGTCGTTGGTAAAGGTGGACAGTTTGAAGAATACTGCAGATGCATTAGCAAAATCTGTGAGCTCTAAGAGGTTCTCTTAGTGTAGAGAAACAATGGGCGTTTCAGGGCTAGGTAAATGACTAAGCCTTCCTGTGGCCCCCTATGGAAAGAAAACAACAAGTGGGAGAATGTTGGGTGGTGTTATATTCATTGCGCCGATTGTGTAACAGGGGGTCACAGGGGGGGTTTGAGGAGGGCGGGTAGCCCCCTTCTATGGGGTCTGGGGCAGCGCCCCGGGAAATTTTTTTTTTGGACCCTACATTAAGTTGGGCATCCTGCCTATGGTTTTGTGGATGGTTTTCGATCCATGGGTTTGGACGTGATGGTTTTCGGTCCATGTTATTGGATGCTTCGGCATGTATAAATATGTATTGTAACATTGAAAGGAATATAATGAAAAATCAAGCTGGTAGTCTCGGTTTTTGGATCCAAGGGAAAATATTTGTGTATATGTGTTTTATGTGTTATGCTCTCACATTGTTTATTTTCAGTGTTTTAGAATTCGTATGCAGGTAATTTCTATACGGGGTTAAAATCTACACCATGATTTAAATAGTTATATTGTCATGTTGAGTAGATTTTTGGCACACCTTTAAGGAGGTATCATTATCGAATGGGCACTATAAATCTAAAATGTTATCCATTGAACTAGATATAGGATGTGAAGGTTGATATAGTTTGAGCTTGTAGGAATTAATTATTGGAGAATACCTTATTGCAGAGGAAGCTTTGGGTTGAATGAAATTTCATGAACCTACTGTAGAATCTAATATTTACAATAATGGAGTGGACAAAGGGACTTTTCCTTGTTGACCAATATCTTACCATGTTCATTCATAAAGGGACTTTCAAAATTGAAAAGAATAAAGTCAATGTATTATAGGTATTGTGGGGAGGTATAGTGTACCATAGGGTTTATAGGTATTGAGGGGCATTAAAGGATATCCAATAAAAATAAGGATTTTTTATTAGAAATATGTATTGGGAGGGAGGTTTAAGAAAATGTTATTTGAAGGTATTTATCAACACCTAGTGAAATTAGAGGTATTATTTAATATTCCATTAACACAAGTGCTATGTCACAAGTTCATTAGATGAAGGCCCCATGGGATTGGATGAAACTATGATGTTTAGCACAATGAAAGTGTTGTTTCTAAGGATATATCCATACCTTATCACCAACCTATAAGGATCTAGGGCTACGATTGTGACCACACAAAATCTACGTGTGTTTGGTTGCTCTAAATATTATGCATAATTGTAGATAATTTTTCCATGTATTTCACAAATGCAATGATCTAGATTGGATCATTATCTTCTTTTTCATCCATATTGATGCTTTTAGAGTGGATCTTGGTATACTTCAGTCCAAAATATTGAGATCCCTTTAAGAATTTCAAAACTTTTTTTGCAACAAACCAATGTCATTCACAAGGATTTTGCATAAACCTAGAAATAATCCCAACAACAAATGAAATGTATAATTTGGTGGTGCTAAGGCAGATAAGACTTCTAAGAAGTTGTATGTACTTGGTTGCATCCTTAAATTCATTTCCTTTTTTTGATGTGAACTTCAAATTATTTCCATTAGAGTAGAATGAGGGTTACATTCAGCCATGCCAAACCTATTCAATAATTCTCCAATGTAATTCTCCATTGTCTACCCATCTAGATTTAGACCTATGTCTTTTTGGTAACTTTGTAGCACAAAATGAAAATTTTCCTTGGACACCTCTTCCATTAGATAAGTCATTTTTACTGCACTTACGAAGCAAGGGAAAAAAAAGATTTCTTGATTACCTTTTCTATAATAGCTTTTCTCTCAACATTATAGATGTTTCTAAAATAGTATATCCCCATCTATAAGAAATTGATCCAGGTGGATATTCATATACAATGCCATGGAAAAGCTCGAAATTAAAAGTGGCAAAAAAGTAAGTATCTGAACATCAGATCGAAGTGCTCGTCGCCTTGATTCCAACAGTGCGAACAACACTCCAATCCGAGTCCAGATGATGAAGTTATTGCAAAAAGAGTTCACCTTTCTTCCTTTGAAAAAGGAGGCATTTCTCTTAAAAATGGAATTAAAGCCTTTAAAAGGCAAATAGCAATCGGAGGAGTCAAGAGGTGGGCTTAAGGTAGGTGCAGCAGAACCCCCGATCAACGATCTCTGACTAAATCGCAATCAGGGGCAAGCAATCGACGATAACGGGATGGAGCGATCGGATCGACAGATCAAGTCGGTGAAACCCAACGGATAGGACCAAGACCCCTAGGCCATAGTGATGCGATATGCCAATGCGATCAGGCTGATGCGATACGCCGATATCGTCAAAATCGGTGATCAGCGATCGGCGGTCGGCAATCCCCTCTAACAGGACTATTGAACCAGCGATATGCCGATTGCGATATGGGGGGCCAGACCCGATGGGTTTATAAGCCTGATTTAAGGAAATTTTTACTCCGGGATTTCGATTTTTTCATTGTTTTTTATGTATTATCGCTTTTGAGGGGAAAAGAACTATTCCGGGGTTTTTGTTTAATGGCTTCTATTATAAACAAAGCCGACCCTCGATTTAAGCGCGCTTGTAACAAATCCATGATTATAAAACCCGATGCACATAGAAAGTACGAGGAGAGAGGATATTGGCATGCAATTAGAGGCAGCAGCTTGCAGGAGGAGCGATTGGTCATTTTGTCTTAATTGGGAAAATTTTATATGGTTTCTGCCCTTCTCGACACCACGAACGAAGTGCTGCTATCCATTTCTCCATTTGAGTTCTCCATTTCTCAGCCATTTTCCAGAATGGAGGTATAAGCCCCTTTTTATGTAACTGAGTATTGTATTCTCTTCCTTTCATACCATTTAATGAATGAAGGCTTCCCCATTGATCGAGCAAGGCCTAGAGATGTAGTCCAAGTTGGAAAAACTCCATTATCAAGTCTTGGTGTCTTCTTTTCGTGCCTTTATGTGTTCCTTCTTCTTTCTTGTGCGCACGTTAAATTTCTATGTTAAGCTGCAATTTATACATGTGATTCTTTTCATACATCTATAAGCAAAAGATCCCTGGATCAAGTGGTATCAGAGCAGGTCTTTTTTAGATGTGAATTGCATGTTTGTATGCTAAAAAGAAACAGAATCCGAAGAGGCGAATGCAAACTAGAGCCTTTCAATCCCGAAGCGGGGTGTGCACATCGAAGAAGAAACATGGAAGACAAGGCTCATCTTGAAGAGGAGCGTAATTTCAAAAAAACCTTTTATTCAATGGCAGAGAATGTCGGTAAGTTGGTTTTAAGGCTGGAGAAAGCAGAAGAGAGAAACCCAGAAGAACAAGGTTCAGCGCATGGAAATGGTGGAGAAGAACCCCCTCCTTCTCCTTCCATGAGTGAAAGTTCTTCTTCCTCTCACCACCATAATCATAGAAATTCAAGGGATGCATCTAAGAAACCTTTATTTAAATTATATGTTAAATTTGATCTTCCCATGTTTAATGGTGAAAGTAATGCATAAAATCTTAATAATTGGATTAGGCAGATTCAGTTCTACTGCAGGATTCAGCAGATCGTAGAGGATGAGGCAAAGATTTAGCTGGCCTCTCTACGGCTGAGAAGCACTGCTCTCGTTTGGTGGGAGAGAAAATTGCAGAGCAGTAAGAATGTGGGTAACCTCTTTTCCTCATGGCCTGATTTTATTTCTGCGTTAAATGAGAAGTTTTATCCCTTGGGTTACAAGCAAAAAGCATTAATGAATTGGCAGTATTTAAGGCAAGGCAAAGGTCGGGATGTTCAAAGTTTTACAAAGGAGTTTAGAAAGCAGGCACTTAATTTGGGTATTGCACTCGATACACCTGAAGTAGTAACTAAGTACATTGGATCGCTACATAATTACATTAGGCATTCATTATTGTTGTTTGAACCAACCACTATTGACTTAGCCAGCGTAAAAGCAATTGATATTGAGAACAAGGGAAAAAATGAAAGAGATGATCATTCCAGAAAACCTCTGTTCAAACCTCCCAATGGAAAATCTAAAGCGAAATGGAAATGAAAGGAGAAGAAGACGACAACAGTCAAAGAAGGAGAAAGGTCGTATTGCAATCATTGCAAAAAGGAAGGCCATGATGACGATCACTGTTGGAAACAACACCCAGAAAAGAGTCCAAAGAAGTATGGAGGAAAAGGGAAGCAGAAGATAGTGGCAACTATGCAGCAAGACCTTGGATCGGATTCTGGAGATGAAGCATTATTCACTACCGCGGGAACAAAAGGTACTCTTACACCTCATGTTAATTCTAAATCGCATGAAGGCACTAGTTCAGTAAATGAGTCCCTTTTTAATGATCGAAAGAGAATTGAACTGTTTCATATAAGAGTTGTTGTAAATCATACTAAAGTTAAAACTCTGTTTGATACTGGATCCCAAGAAAACTTAATTGTAGAATCCTTGGTAAAGAAACTCGGCTTAGAAACAAAACCACATCCGAAACCTTACCCGCTTGGATGGATACATGATAAAGAAAAACTGAATGTAACCAAGCAATGTAAAGTAAAATTTGTAATCGCTTCTAAGCTAGTGGATGAAGTAGAACTTGATGTGATACCATTGGATATCTGTGGCATGGTGTTAGGGAGTATGTATCTATATGATAGAAAGGCAATCTTTTTCCGTCATGAAAACAAATACCAAATCACAAAAGATGGGGTAGAATATATTGTAAGGGCTCATCAAAATAAAATCAATGCCAGCCTTGTAAGTGTTGGACAAATGAAAAGGCTAGTGAATTCCAGTAAGGGTTGCATGCTTATGGTTGTAAGGGAAAAAGAGGCAAAATTAGCTGATGCTTTCCAGGGCTGCGATCAGGAACATAAACAGGAATTGTGTGAATTAATTTCTAATTATGATGAGTTGTTTCAGGAATCGAAGGGAGAACCTCCGAAGAGGGAAATCCAACATGAGATCCATTTGTGGCATGACGCTCCTTTACCAAATATTGGCATGTATACGATGTCAACCACTGAGATGGAGGAAATCAAGAAACAGGTGCAGGAATTGTTGGACCAAGGGGTCATCAAGCCAAGCACTTCTCCATGTGTCTCACCGATTGTCTTACTGCCAAAGAAAGACGACACATGGAGGATGTGCATGGATTACCGCACGCTAAACAAAATCACAGTGAAAAATCATTACCCTCTTCCACACATAGATGATTTATTAGACCAGTTAAAGAATGCTATCTATTTCACCAAATTGGATTTCTGCAGTGGTTATCACCAGGTCCGAATTGCATAGCAAGACGTGTGGAAAACTGCCTTCAAGGCCAAACAAGGGTTGTTCGAATGGATGGTGATGCCATTCAGACTTTGCAATGCTCCAGCCACTTTTATGAGGGTCATGAATGATCTCTTTAGGCCTTTCATTGATGAATTTGTTCTTGTATATTTAGATGATATACTTGTCTTTAGTAAAAGTTGGTTGAACACGTGTGTCATGTAAAGAAAGTGCTTGATGTATTGAAAAAAGAAAAACTTTGTAAAGTTGTCAAAGTGTGAGTTCGACTAAACCTTTTTAGGTTACCTAGGTCATATTGTTGGTCATGGTCAGTTAAAAATTGATCCCTATAAAGTTGAAGCAATTGTAAATTGGCCTAAGCCTACTAGTGTAACCGAGGTCCACTGCTTTTTAGGTGCAGTCTAGTATTGGAGGAGATTTATTGCCAATTTCTCTGTTATTGCAGCGCCTTTGCACACATTGAGAAGTGTGAAATAGGTCTTCCAATGGGGAGGAAGATAGCATAAGTCCTTCGAAACATTGAAGGAAAAGCTCAGCATTGCGCCAGTCTTAGCCTTACCCAATCTCCAACAACCATTCGAGATCGAAACTGATGCCAGCAGTTATGCCATGGGAGCTGTACTGATGCAGCAAAAGAAGCCACTTTGTTACCATTATGAGAAGTTTTCTCAAGCTGTGATAAACTATCCCACTTATGGAAAGGAGCTTTATGCCTTGGTGCAAAGTGTGAAAAAGTGGAAACACTACCTGATCGGCAAGGAGACCATCATCCATACGGATCATCAGCCCTTGTAGTACCTTCAGTCATAAACCAGGTTGTAGCAATCTCGTCATTTCAGGTGGATGGGTTTTCTTCAACAGTTTCATCTGGTAATAAAGTATAAGAAGGGCACTAGCAATAAAGTGGTTGATATTCTATCTCGCCCTCCTATTTCTGCTTTTGTTATTTTGCATAATGCTTCGTTGTCTTTTGAGATTTATGCTGAACAATATGCTAACGATGATGACTTTAAAGAGATTTATGCAAAACTAACCCATGGTTCACAGGTGGACAACTATCACTTGCAGGGGAAACTGTTGTATCACCTTGGCAAATTGTGTATTCCCACAGAGGAAAGAGTAAATGTAATTTGAGAGGCCCACACCTCTCTTGTTTCTAGACACTTTGGTGTCGAAAAGACTTTTTGTCATGTACAAAGATTTTGTTTTTGGCTTCATATGAAGAAAATTGTGACTCGCTATGTAAAGAGTTGTGTGATGTGTTATGTTTCAAAGCCCTCTAATAGAAAGCTTGGGCTCTACACACCACTCCCTATTCTGAGTCGTCCATGGGAAAGTGTGTCGATGGACTTTGTAGGTGGTTTGCCTTTGTCTAGAAAGAGTCACGACTATTTGTATGTCGTCGTTGACCGTTTTAGCAAGATGTGTATTCTAATGCCTTGTAAAACCCAAATCACTGCAGAGCAGACTGCTTATCTTTTCTTTCAGCATGTTTGGGCCCACATCGATTGTGTCAGACGGGACTCTCGCTTTCTTGGAGAGTTTTGGACCAGCTTGTGGGAGATGATGGACACCAAATTGAAAAGAAACACATCATTTCATTCACAGACTGACTAACATACAGAGGTTGTCAACCGCACCATGGTACACTTGTTACGAGGCTATTGTGGGAAACATCCTAAGTTGTGGGATGAGCATCTCCCATATGTACAACATTCCTACAACCGAGCAGTGCACTCATCTATGCATTGTTCACCATTTGAGACATGTTTTGGTTACCTGCCAAAGGACCCTCTTGATATGGTCTTTGGAAGGGAAGATGACTCCAGTGGACGTAATGATAGGGACAAAGCTCAACAATTCATTTAGCGAATCCAGTTGATTCACCAACCAGTACAAGAGTAGTTGAAGAAAAGTCAAGCTCGTTACAAGGCTCGACATGACAAACACCGAGTCGACCATCAATTCCAAGTGGGCAACAAAGTGTGGTTCCACATTAGCAAGGACAGGATGAAGGGTGAAGGGAATAAGTTGCGACCAATCCGGTATGGTCCATTCACCATTTTAGAGAGGATTGGAAACAATGCCTTTCATCTTGATTTGTCGATATATATGCAGACATACTTAGTAGTGAATGTGGAGAACTTAAATCTGCATGAACCACCATTGATTATGGCCACCGATGAGGTGGGCACAGTTCCTACAGTTGATGATTTTGCACCAGAATATCTTGATGAGTTACCTGAAGACATCATCCTTGGCAGAAGAACCAAGACTTCACGATGAGGAGATGTGGAATACCTTCGAGTTGGTTTCAAGGGGATGCACCCCAGCAAGGAAAAATGGCTGGAGAAGGAAAGGGTGAGGGAAAAAATCCCTCACTTGCTAATTGACTAATAAAGCTTTTGGCGGTCCAAAGGCTCCTTAATGGGGAGGATTGATTCAGGTGGATGTTCAGATACAATGGCATGGAAAAGCTCAAAATTCAAAGTGGCCCTAATTCCAACGGTGCGAATGGCACTCCTATCCGAGTCTGGATGTTGAAGTTTTGTTCCTTTGAAAAAGGAGGCATTTCTCCTAAAAATGGAATTAAAGCCTTTAAAAGGAAAATCCCAATCGGAGGAGTCAAGAGGCGAGCTTAAGGCAGGCGCAGCGGAACCCCCGATCGGCGATCTCTGACTAAATCGCAATAGGGGCAAGAAAACGGCGTTATTGGAATGGAGCGATCGGATCGGGTCAACGAAACCCAAAGGATAGCATTAGGACCCTTAGGCTGTAGCGATGCGATATGCTGATGCGATACGCCAATATTAGCGATATCAGCAGCGAGATCAACGATCGGTGGTCAGAAATCCCCTGCTAATAGTACTATTGAACCAGCTATATGCCGATTGCGATATGGAGGGCTGGACCTGATGGGTCTATAAGCTTGATTTAAGGAAATTTGAAGTCCGGGATTTCGGTTTTTTCACTATTTTTTTATGTATTATCACTTTTGAGCGGAAAAGAACTATTCCGGGGTTTTTGTTGAACAAATTCTATTATAAGCAAAGACGACCCTAGATTTAAGCGTGCTTGTAAAAAATCTGTGATTATAAAACCCGAAGCACATAGAAAGTACGGGGAGAGAGGATTTTGGCACGCAGTTCGAAGCAGCAGCTTGCAGGAGGGGTGATTGGTCATTTTGTCTGAATTGGGCCAATTTTATATGGTTTCTACCCTTCTCAACACCATGAACGAAGTGGTGTTATCCATTTATCCATCTAAGTTCTCCATTTCTCATCCATTTTCCAGAATGGATGTATAAGCCCCCTTTTATGTAACTGATGATTGTATTCTCTTATTTTCATGCCATTTAATGAATGAAGGCCTCCCCATTGATTGAGCAGGGCCCAGAGATGTAGTCCAAATTGGACGAACTCCGTTATCAAGTCTTTGTGTCTTCTTTTTGTGCCTTTATGTGTTCCTTATTCTTTCTTGTGTGCACATCAAATTTCTATGTTAAGCTGCAATTTCTACATGTGATTCTTTTCATACATCTGTAAGTAAAAGATCCCTGGATCAGAAATATTCTCAAAATTAGAAGACACTAGCCCATCTCTTCTCACCACCTTCCAAATAGTAATGATGTTTCTCTTCTGGCTTGCATAACAATGGAAAAATTTAGTATTTTCATCCCAACTTAATAGCCAAACAACCCTACTCTCAAGTTTATGAGGTTCTTCCTTTTCCAACAACAACTTTCTTGTATTTTCTTTAAAAATGATGCCTTTAGCTTATGGTTCTTCAGAAAGGTAAGCAACCACTTATTTATTATAAAAATCCTCTAATTTACTTCCACGTGATATATAAATTTCTCATCTTTAATCTTCTTAGCATGTGCCAAAGTAATAGAAGCTTGCTTTTCTTTTTCTAGTTTGTTCTCTAGTGGATCCAAGGGAATCCTAAAATCTTTTATCAATATGTCACAGTCCTCCTTTACTATCCACCAAAGTTAAATTTATATAGACTAGCTACTTCAATTAAAATTGAAAAGTGTTTGAATTCCCCTTAAGCGCTTACCCATTGTCTAATTTTGATAGGATCATCAAGCCAAGCATTTGACACTATAAATCTATCCAATCCTTTTGCTATTTTCTCTTCATACACCCTCTTGTTCTTCTAAATAAATTTTTAATTAGTGAGTTCAATATCATATAAATTTATATCATCAAACTTTTTCAAAAAATAGTTCCACGAGATCTCAACTTAAGCCAAACCCTAAGTCTACAAGCTCTTCAATTTAACATTGATATTTTCATATAAGTATATGAATAATATTAATGCATAATAAAATTCATAGCCAAATTGATAATTTGAGATTAAATATTCATTTTGAAAATTTGTACCGTGTATTTTTTTATTAATAAAAGTATAATTTATGTATTTAAAATAAATATTAAAATAAAACAACATAATAACACAACACAATTTAAGATTCAGTTTCCAATGAAATTTGGAACTCTCCATTTTCTATCCCTCCATCAATGCCAAAATGACAAGCATATAGGTAAGATTTGATAAAAAATGAAAGTGTAGATTTCCTTCTAATAAGCTACCAAAGACAGACAAATATATTCATGAGTGTACTTCTTCAGTTCTACTATCCAATGCAAAAGTATCTCTCCCATTCGACCCCAAAGTAAGAGGTCTTTGATAAAATCTCGAGCTTCACAAAGGCAAGGTACTAGGTTTGAGTTGTGCTCCTGAATCGTCACAGATTTGTTTAAGTTCCAAATGGCACAGGAAATATATAAAAAATCATAGGTTTTTCCTTTGGTAAGGCCCCCAGATCGTCTCAGTATGCGTTATCTAGTTTGCGGTGGTGCCTTTTTCGCACTCTGGGACTTAGGGTTTGGAGAAATCCCCTATATGTTTCTAATAGCCCAACAGTTATCTATAACATTGGTGGGTTCGTGATGTTTTGAATTCTACGGGGTTTCATCATCATGACAACCTTTGCCAAGTCGGAAAATGCTCTAATTGGATCGAAGGTTTGTATCATTCAGAGAGATTTCTCATTACATGAATTTTTTTTGCAACCATTTGTTAAATTTGTATTATTTTATAAGCAGCTGGTCTAATAAAATCATGTATATGAATTTTCTTGTAGTGTTGAAATTATAGGAAATTTGCATCTAGACGGGGTCCTAAGATTAAGAAGGGTTTGTGCTTCTTTGTACTAGCTGGGTTCATCAAGTCCTAAGGTTGGGTTTTGAAATTGCCTATCTTTATTTCTGAAATTCTGATTATTTTCTCCAAAAAGTCCTCATCTAATCCTTGCTTATGATGTGGATGTAATAGATATGTTAATGGACACTGAAGATTCAAAGTATCTTCTACAAAGGTTCATCATTGCATCATTTTTATTTTTGTCTTTATACTTGATCTTGTCTTTTTGGTATTTTAAAGTTTTCACTATAGAAGTTGCTTTAAACCCTTCATATTTGTAGCAGGCCCTTGTTGCCAGATTTTTTGTACCTTGAATTTTTGTAAGGACCATTTTAGGGTAGTATGTATAGGCATTCATTTTCTGTAGCCTTGTCTATATCTTTGAGGCCACTTTTTTAGGTCATGTCAATTTCGACATACTAAAAATCTTGTGTATTTAGGATGTGAAGGACATATCTAGTTTATTTTTCCCTTTTATACTAAAAAAATGAGCTTTTGAATCAAATTTAGTGTTGTTGGCATGAAAGTGAATCATTTTACTTGTTTCTACCAATACTCTCCACTTCTTGATTTGTGTGTAATGTTCCCATTGTTTAAAATGGTTTTCTCCTTTTTATGCTGGATTGCGGAAAATAAATTTTAATTTATGCTATTTTTAATGGTTGATATGACTATTTTGATCCATGGTATTTTTTATTATAGAAATAAGATAGGGATATGCCATTGTTGTTTGGTTATAGTTTTGATTGTTATAATAAAATTATAACAAGTCTAGTACATTTTCTCTTTATTGCTTTACAATTGTTTTGTATTTTCACTTCAAAACCACTTAGGCAAGGACTATGTTACAAGGTTTTTCTAAACTTCAACATTAAGATTTGAAATTTGGAGAACTTAAAAAAAATTGAGGTTCAACGAACCTTATGGTCATTCACCAAGTCCATAGCTCAAGCTCATAAATAACATCATGTCACAGCTCAAGCTTGTAGTCTATCCTGGCAGTTTCCAAGTCCATAGTATCATCTATATATATATATATATATATATATATATATATATATATATATATATATATATATATATATATATATAGAAAATGTATATACTATATAAATGAACCTAATGGGAAACCTCATTTGAACCTCATCGAAAAAATTGAACTCGAATTGAACCTAATCATTGTTGAACCTGAACTTCAACTTGAAGTGTGTGACTTAGGGCAAGGATACACTTCCTGTCAAGGATGTACTCTTATGATTCCTCTCACATTAACTGATGAGAGGATCTTTGAACTTTTATTATTTTACATAGAAAATTAAGAATTCTTAGGTGATTTGTCATGATTATTTATGTCCCGAGAGTGCCTGAATATTTTTTATCTTGTATTATTTAAGCAATTATGGAGAATAATAATAAATTATCAATGTTGACACTTTTGTGCTTTGACATAAGGAACAATACATAAGAAGAGCTTGTCTCATTATCTCAGGTCTGAGTTGAAATATTTTAGAGAAATAATTATAAAAAATAAATGGCATGTGCTTAGTGCCTAGATGTGAACACATGAAACCACGGTAATCTGTTTTCAAAAGTAGAAATATGTGCCTAACTCTTTCAGTAATGATATAGAAGATTAATGAGCTTTATTGTAAATTGTATGCAGAGTTGATGAATGTTGGCCAGAAGCAGGCATCATTACAGGCACTTCACAACTTGATAACATCAAAATGGTACAGAGCATGGCAAAAGACACTGGAAAAGATAATGTTCAAATATGTGGAACTTTGTGTGGATATGAGGCGTGGCAGGTTTGCAAAGGATGGACTTATTCAATATCACATTGTATGCCTGCAAATGAATGTCAGTTCCTTGGAGGAGGTTATCAAGTATTTCCTCCATCTCTCTAGTGAGAAGGCTGAACAGGCTCAAGCTCAAGCACAGGCATCTGAGATTTCTCTTGATGTTGAGGACTTAGAGGTAGAGAAGACGCCAAAGGACTTTATGCTCAGTTATGTCAGTGGAGAGAAAAGGAAAGACAAGTCTGATCGGGAATTGGTTACCCCATGGTTTAAGTTTCTTTGGGAAACCTATAAGACCATACATAAATACTTCATGAATCGTAACAATTCAAAGTTGGAAGCATCATATGCGGTGAGTGCATATTAACTAGTGTTGGAATAGATGGAACAATTTCTTAATTTGGATAATTTTATAGTAATGGTTGTTAACATGTATTCCACTTAATTATTTCACTAATAACTCCAAACAGCTTGCCCCAATCCCAACAGTGGATGCATTGACATTGATTGATCCTGAGCTATCTTGTTTTAGGAGCTTTAAATGTTTGTCTATGGCAAGTATGGCAGAGTTTGTTCTATATATTCTATTTCAACAACAAAGTATATATTCTGTTTCAATAACAGAGACACATGTTGCACTCCTAGCATGTGCAGTGGATATAACATCTAATTATTACATAAAGGAAAAATATTGTGTTGTTTTTTATTTGCCTGTTAAAGAGTGTTTTGAATAAGGTATTTATTCTAGTATGGCTAACTATAATCCTAATTGGATTGACAAATGACTACACATTGAGCCTTTCAGTTCTGTTTGTAATATAAATGTACAACAAAGTTCTGTTGGCTTATTGAAATAATGCACAAACATCTTGTGAATTTCAATAAGTACAGGGATCAAAGAGACATGCCTAACTCGAATCTCCATGAGAGTTTGTAGCTTTACCTTGATAGAAGGCTTGAGCAACTAAACGCTGCAACTAAGCTTGAGCTCTGGCAAGTTGGTAAGCTAAATTTTTTATTTTTAATATATTTTTCCCTTATACTATTTTTTATGACGGATGACATATGATATGTTGGAAGCTTTTCACTCTATAGAAGATACTATTTCTTATGACAGATGACATATGATATGTAGGAAGATTTTCACTCTATTAAAGATATTCATGGCCTTGTGTATGGTCAAGAAGATTCCTAAACCTCAAATGACGACAATATGCTATTCAAAGTTAACAAAGATATTTTGGATATTTGAAAGTCATTTGTATCATGCTTATGCATGGTACAAGCTCTATATCCTCCATAAAAGCTACAATAAATACTTAGCATAGAAGGATTTGCAGTGGATGGCATCATCTTGATTATTGGCTGCCATTTCTATTATGCCCTATGATCACAAGCATGGGGCTCACCATTTTGAGCTAGAGAATGAGACAGAAAGAAGTTCAAGAATGGCCAGTCTTTTAAGTTTTGGGATTTAGTTTCGATTCACGGTTTGATATGTTTTCATTTGTATAGGTTTTTCTAGTATAAGTGTTATATTTTATGCTTAGTTCAAGGAGTTTTCTTCCAATATGTCTAATAATAATAAAAAATTGGCAGTTGTCACACTCAACACTTCTATTTGAAGTGGTAAGTGATAGGAATAGAGCTCATTAAAGCATTTATTTTTGAAATTAAGTCTTTGCTTGATGTTGCTCAAAAGTCAAAGCACACATATATTCTTCTAAGCACTTTTTATGCTTGTACAGGTTTTTGTTTTAGGAAGCTACATGGTTTCAATTATAACTGGATAGAATGTGGTGCAATATTAGGACAAATTTTACTATATATTATATTTGTATCTTATACAAAATTTTTGTACCATATAATCATAATGCACTTCATTTTTTAATAATTCAAAAGCATCTTCACTTCAAACTATTTGGTTCTACGTATCTCCATTATTATTTATAAAAAGATGGTTTATGTTAACTCTTACCTTCAAATATAAGTTAACATTTGAGGATATGTGAATATAAGTTAATTGTACAGACTTTAAAGTCTCTTTGGGTTCATGAAAAGAAAATAGCATGGGTTCATGAAAAGAAAATAGCAACATCTACTTATGTGTGTAACTTGTGTCTCTATTATGTTTTAGGTTTCCAAAGGTGTCATGACATGTGTTCTGCAAGAAGTGACAAATTTGTATCGTCTATTGGAAAATGATTTCCAGCCTCTCGGTATTGCTGATAGAGTTCAATCATTGCTAGGCAGGCTCTCTAATCTTAGTGACAAATTTTATTCGTCTTCTCTAGTCCCATAAGTGCAATTGGAGTAACACGTTCCTTCTTTAGAAAGGCTACCTACTTTGATATTGTTACTGCAGGTGATGGGATTTAATTCCTACTTTCGTTTCATGCTTTCTATTATTTTGTGGTGTGACTACTTGTGATTTGTAATTGTGACCTACTTTTAGAGTTACACAACTTACAAAATATGATGGGGAATTTAATTATTACTTTGTTTAGTTCATTTGTCTCTACTATTTTATGCCATATGGTGTGAAAATCTTGGATTTGGTATATTTCTTACACTTTGGTGTTAAAGTGTACACATTCTCTTGTGTCTTCTAAAAGTAGAATTCTTGAGGTTTTCTAAAGTTAACCCTTGCATGTTTCTAGGTATCACAAGTGTATCAAACAATGAAAATCATGGTCTTGTCAAGGATGATACCATTTTATGATTTTTCTATTATAAAGAGGCTTAGTGCGGATGATATGAAGTACAATTTTGTATGGTTGAAGATTAACCATTTAAAAGGAATTGTATAGTTTGGCAGTCAGGTGAAGTAATACAATTTTCTGATTTTCAATATTTTGTATAAAAATACAGCTTCTGCTAATTTTGAGGATTTAGCTTTTGTGCATGGAGTATTTTTTAGAGTGAGCATAATATAAGTTCGTCAGTGAATTTATTTATGCAAGACCTTGAATCAGAACAATCCATATATTAAAATCTTATTGAATTGTCTGAACAATCCATATATCAAGGCTATGAATTGTAGTATGAGGGACCCAATACCTTAAGTATTGTTATTAACTTATAGGGAAAAGGTACCTCCTTAAATCATAATGCAGGTATTGTTATTATCCACTCTTAACGAAATAGTTACATGACTTAAGTTCAGATCTCCTGAAGCCTGGATCACGAGACACTATAATCTGATACTTGAAGGATCTTGTGAAGACATGATGTGAATCTACCCTTGTATTAAGCATGCCTAGTGATCTGAAACCATTAGAAATGAATTATCTATTTTATGCACAAAGTAGACTTAGAACAAATAGTGTGGCCTATAACACTTCTGCTGACATATGTAATAACCAAGACTAACTACAAATGTACTCCTGAGATGCTTGTTATTAGTGTCAATGCTACAATAGATATTATATGCATCATCAAGGTATACACAGCTATTAAGGGACTCTGTTGTCACTAGTAATTATTAAGGCCTGCACATGGAATAGATCACTATGTTGACCCCAGTATCTAGTTGTGGACCTCTGTGAGTACAATGCTACTGTTGGTATACTGTAAGTTACTTTTTTGTTTCTAATACCTATTAAGGCCTGTGCATGGAGCATGTTACCTTGCTGGAGCTACTATATAGCTGTCTTGTTTCATCCATGAAGGTAATTCTAGATGCTATATATCTGTAGCCTTGGATTTCTATAATATTTAGCATAACCAAGGTAGGATGGTCCAGATTCGAGTGCAGTTATTTGAGAAATTGACAGGCATTGTCTCAAACTGAGTCTACATAAATTTAGTATGCTTGATCTTGAGAATCTAGTGTCATAATTGCTTCAGCTCTGTAGAATGACTTGATTAACCGTTGTGTGTTAATTTTAACCAAGTGTACGCACGTGCAATATGTAAGAGTAATAGTACCTCTAAGCCCTAAGCATACTCTTGTTTACTTCTGCTTGGACATTGTTTCTTAAGGTTATCAACACACCACAAGCCGGATTTAATATGAGCCATTTCTTTTTATTGCCTCATTGAGTAGGATATGTTGATATGGTCTTCAATGCATCAATATACTCCATCGCTTAATGGTGTAAGTAGATCCACTAGTGTTCACTAGATATTGCCAGTGATGTTATCACAGAGTAAGGTAATACTATTTGTGTTTGTAGGCCCCAGATAAGCATTTTGGATATAGAAGCAATCAAGTAGCACAAATCAACAAAATTTTTGGACACCCATTACAACAGGGGTGCACAGATCAAAAGGATGGTTGAAGCCTGAGAATATATATCTGCTAATTGGTGTTTGTACATCCTTCCATTGCATCATATTCATAAACCTTTAATGCCTTACTTACACCTCTGTAAGATGGTACTGTAATTGACCTTATGCCAAAATATAGCATTAGAGAGGTTTGAATTATACCCTATTGCTAGAAACAAGTCTAAAAATGCAATATATGTGTGATGGATACAGACTCTCAAAAGGTGGCCATGTCATTTGCACTTCAATGGCATCTAATGATATGTAGATAATCTACTCATATTTATCCTATAATAAAGTAAAGAGAAAGCATCAATAGACGATATCTCTAAAAGCGTTATGGTAGGACTGAGTTTGCAATGACACTATCAAGTATTTCCCCATGGAATTTGCATAGGAGGCACAGTGGGTAAACCCTCATTCCTGTAGGCACATGTGGCAAGAAGTCGACCCTTATCAGATTCATATCTCCTGTTTCTGTAGTGTCATCTATTGCATACTTATTTCCACTAGGGGGGACTCTAGTTGTTGTGACTCTTTGGTAGCATAAAAGGGCATGGATAGTAACTGTATTACTTTAGAACAATCTTTTAGCTCTTTATAGGCCAGATTTTGCAGCAGAAAAAACATGCATTTTCTATGGGGATTAAACCTATAGCATGACTGGGAGACATGTAACAACAACAATATACTGAGACAAAATTAAATTCGACACGAAGGAGACTACAAGGATATGATGACGTGGCTACAATTTGCAGATGAATTTGTGGGGAGATCCTATAAATTTTCTCATCATCAAAACAGTAGCTGAAAGGTATGATTTTAGATCCACAAAAGTATGCTTTTAGGTCCATAGCTCTAACTAGGCAGTAAAGGGTTATCATGGTTGACAAAAAAAAAAAAACTTATATAATAAATAAATAATGATAAAGGGGTTTGTTACAACCTAAATTGGGGTCTACTACTATTTCAATTAATTATTAGATGATCATGGTGGGTCATACTTTCTAAGCTAAATGTTATGACTCTTCATAGGATATTATTAGAGATACTTGAGGAGAGACCTCTTTGGCTCAAGGGTTAAGGAAGGATTTTGACTTCAATATCGAACCATCAACCATATCCTCAAGCTTTGTGCCATCATGGAGGAGGGGAGACATTGCTCTTCAAAATTCTTCTTCTACTTTGTAGGTTTTTCAAAGTTTTTGATGTTATCTTGAGAGAGGAATTGTTCCATGGATGACATTGGAATTTCAAAGATTTTGTTTATTGTTATTATATGTCTATTAATTTGTTCTTGGGTGCCTCCAAATAATGAATGGATTGTCTAGTTTTATCAAGAAGACCATTGGGGTGAAGCACGGGCATCCTCTCTTGCCCACGTTGTTTGGGATATATATCAATGAGCAGGATTCCTTTTTGTAGGAGCATATTCAACCCTTGCTTCTTTCAACATGTCTTGGTCTCCATTCTCCTCTTATTGATGATGTGGTCCTCTTGGCATCTACCTTGGAGGGTCTTCAAAGGATCAACCTTGGGAAAATTAGGGTTTATGATCTTTAATGGCTTGAAGAATGTCCTATTAGATTATGATTTTCCATTTCTCATAGGTGGAGATTGAGATCACCATAGCTTATACCTACCTAGGTGTTTGATTTTTCAAGCTCTCAATTTGGATTAAGATTGGTTCTCTAGCCTTGGATCAATAAGGGCTATGGTTTCATTTCCCTTTTTGAGCACTATTGCTTTCAACACCATTTTTAGGACATTTTTCCCAAGATGAACCTTTTGGATAAAGTCATCAAGTCCACATTTTTTTTAGAGTTTTGAAATTTGGGGACCTAGTTTCTTAGAGGATGGTGTCATTTAAGTCATATATTTTGTGTTGTTTTTCATGTAATTCTTTCTTGTAAGTCTTATTTCTATTTCTTATGCACATATCTATATGGATAATTTCATTGTGCATCATGTTATGCTCCTATACCAATAGGTGTCATATTTCATGATTGACTTGATTAGCTCTGCAATATTTTCATCCTTTCCCTACTGTAAAGGTTCTCCATATTATGTAAAGATCAAAAAATTAAAAAATGTAAAAAGGGTATACCCTAAAAGAGAAATCAAAGGGTGGAAAGATAAATGGTCAAAGGAAAAATGAAAAGAAATGAACCCCAAAGAAAAGGACCAGGAAAGTGTGCAAGTCCAAATGCCACTACTACTTTATTTTCTGTAAATAAAGCATCATGTACAGCTTGCTGAAATTCTCACCACAGTTGTTGAATGGCCAAATAGCTTAATCTTGGCCAGTTCATGTTTGAATTTCTTGTTTTAGAGATAGAGAATAAAAATCTGTCCAAACTGCTTAATCTTGGCAGATAAATAGATAGGTAGAGAAGCAAAACAGCTCAATAGTTTAATCTGAGCCCTTGGAAGAAATAAGTGCAGATTTAGATAAGCTTATCATGCAAAGAAAAGAATATTGTTGAGGGTTTTCCAGTCCAAATGCACCCAAAGAAAAGAAAAAATGTTAGGCAAAGTAGGTTGGGTAGGTAGTTTTGTTGTTGCAGAATGAGACTTCTGATTAATTCTGTCTCTCAAGACATTCATCTTACTGCTATCACAACTGCTATGGCATATATTTCTTTGGAGCAGCTCAAGTGAGGCATGACTAACTTCCCTTCACACTTCTCCCCAATCACTTACTAATTTCCCCCAGAGATATTAAGATCTGCTTAATATCACTAAATCACTCCATTTCATTTCATAAAAAACCTAAGTAAAACCACATCTTTACTTTAGGCAAAGAACCACATTTCTTGTGTAAATCCTTGTTTTCCCTTTTTGCCTTAGTTTTGTAACATTAAACTTGGCGCTTCCAGTCGTTTTCCATATTAACAATTAACTTTTATTATATAATTCCCCTGCAAAAACACCCTTCCCCATATTAATGTAAACATATAATATAAACCTCAAATATTAATATTCTCGCCCCCCCGGTTAGCTATAACCATAGTCACTATACAAAAGAGATTAAAGGTTAATTTGAAACCTTTTAATAACCTAAACCTCGTGCGCTATTGTGGAATTAATTAACCCCACGTTAATTAATAGCCAAACCCCACAGATCAATCAAAACTACCCCCAATGCATTTAAAACATGTTTTAAAGCGGGCCGGCACATTTAACCTCCCGCCATCTCCGACCTCCGCCAGCCGTCAGATCTGGGCCCACTCATCCAACGGCCCACGATCATATTGCGACCCCCCCATCGGTCGCACGTTAAGTCCCGGGGAGCCGGCGGTATTGCTCCCGTACTGTGGACACGCGTCGCACTCCCGCCGTGATCGCTGCCTCCCTGCCCGAAACCTATTGACCCCATAAGCTGTGCGGGAGAAAAACGCTTACCACTCCTCCGCTAAACGACAGGGTGTCCCATCTCGATGACGTCATACGACTAATAAATGCCAAAATCACCTGCCAAAGCCAAATTTTGTTAAATTGTCGGGAAAAATGTCATTTTCATTCAATTTCTCTGTGAGCTGTTTACATGCAAAACATGTCCGATTGATTGCACGAGCACCTAGTCCACCACCCGACCAAGAAATTACAGTGTCATGCTCTGCAGCTCGCCAGTCAACCTGCGAATTACACTATTTGTCTACCAAACACAGGTATTTACCCCAATTCATTTCCCAAACCTGTAATTTCATTTTTTCTCTGTGAATTCTACCCAAAAAGAGCCAAATTCAAGTAAAATCAGTCCGTAGCTGCCATACCAAGACACCCAAAACAACTGTTTTGCCCATTTTTCCACAGAAGCCCGAAATTCCGGTTTGAAAACACAAGAATCAAACATGGAAGCTCCCGCAGCCCTGAACATCGCGCCCCTCAATGCACCCCATAGAGACCTGAATTATTTGTCTTTAGCTGACAAAGATTTCCAGATAAAAGAGTTAGTTGGTGACATGAACCATCTCCAAGCTTTCTGCGAAGTCAGGGACAGTCATCTAAACAACTCTCATATTTTTGGAATATGGGAATCCAACCTCCCCATATATTTCCTTCCCTTTGTCTATGTTTTCCTAGATATTATACACCAATGCTATGCCAAATATGACCCTGTCCACAGAGCAGTTATGTCTCCTTCCCAGACTGTGCTTTTTTACATAACTGCTGAATCTATAAACCAAATGCTACAGTTTCACCCCACTCAGCCTCTTGCTCCTCTTACCATGGGATTTTTACTTGAACAGGCCTCTAAATTACCCAATTCTGAGATAACCCGTATTGCTCAAATGTTCATGCAACCAAACTGCCAGCCTACAGGCCCACCTCCCTATTTGTATGTCTGGTTCACAAAAACTGGAAAACTTATTGTTGACATGATATCCTTCATCTTGGGATTTAATACCAGTGAATATGTGGATGAGATCGTCCTGGTTCTATTATCTATCTTTACTCCAGGACAACCCCCTGCTGTTAAGTATGACTATGCCTCTTTCATTGCTGACAAAACCCATGCTCAATTCATGAATTTGGAAAGGGAGGGAGTATTTAAATATACAACTTTCATATACCATCTGCTGTTATATTATCACTCAAATAGTTTCCCATTTCCCATCAGAAAATTAGACTCAAAGGGAGATAGGAGGTCTGTAATATTTTGGAGCTCAGTCTTCCATAACTATGACTCCCCTTATACCTACAGTGAATTCATTGACTTATTTGTGCACCCAGCCTCCACTCTGTTGATAGGAGCTCCTCCTCCTAGAATTACTGGTGATATGAAGAAAATTTTACAGCTGTCCAAACAGTACAGGATAGGTGACTGGTACCTCTACCAGAATCACACAGAAATTAGAATATATGGCTGTGGACTTTGTCCATTCAAATTGCCTAAATATGTACCCATGAGGCTGTTTGTATTAGATTATTTTAGGCAACTGATTAATGCAGGCTTAACCCACTTTTGTAATGCAAAAAAAAGGCTCAGTTGAGAATAAAAAACCAGTTAGGCCCTTATATCATCCATCCTAGAGAAGCTTGGGAAGAAGCTGACAAGATTTTAGGAGAACAATTCAGATTCAAGAAGAGTTTTGAGTGGGTACCATATGACCCAAATAGTTTTATAAATGACAGAAGAGTAAGAAACAAGCTACCAGTTTATGTTCATCATAGCATCCCAGAAATAGAACAATATGCAAATCAGGATGAGTGGGTAGAGGGTACATTAATAGAAGAAATTACTAAGCAAGAAAAGATAGAAGAAACTATGAAAGACCTTGAAAAAACCCTTGACCTGGACTCTTTTGGACAGGTTTCTTTCAAGATGCCTCAGCAAACAGGAGTTGGTACATCATTGGCTGGAGCTTCTCAGCAGCCTGTACAAGAAACTAGCACAACAGTTCCAGGGACTTCAAAGGGCAAGGAAGTCATAGATACAGAGCATCCTATAATGTCAGACCAGCCAGCAATGTCAAAAGGACAGTGTCAGGGGCAAATTCCTCCAGCCCAAACTAAAGCTGCAAAAATTCCAGCACTAAAAACTCCTCTAAATGAGGAAAAGAGCAAAAAGAGAGACAGAGAAGAATCCACACCTATCAGTGGACCAGCTGAACAACCGGGGGAAAAAAGGCAAAGATTGATTCCTTTGTCAGAAGAGGAAATCATTGAAGAAATGACAGACAACCTAAGAGGTGAGAGGTTAGCCAGCCAACAGACTTCCCCGATCATAGAAACATCAACTAGCTCACACAGGCAAGAACTAGAAAGGCAGCACAGTGTGGAAGTTTCATCCACTAGACCACAAAGCAGGCAAGCCTCCGACATCAAAAGAACATTCACAGAGATAAAGGCTAGAAATGACCCACTGAGGCTGCAGATTTACAATCAGTATCTTAAGATGGCCCCCACCAACCAGCAAAGGTTAATGTCGGCCTATGACATTAAAGAGGGCAAAATGATCATGAGTTACTTTAAACCCAAGGTGCAACAACCACAATCAGCAGCTGACTACATCAGGACAAATATGGAGGTATTAGCCAAGGACATACATCCTATGGACCAGATTGAGCTGCATAAACAGACTGGAGAGATGGTATACTCCACACTAGTTGATAAAGCTATGTTAGCTCATAAATTGCAAAACTCCTTGGAGAACACTTCTGCTCAACTAGATTTAGAGAAAGCCTCTTCTCTAGCTAAGGATAATAGGATAAAATCCTTAGAAGATATTGTCATTGAGCTGGGACATGTTCCCAAAGATGATAAAGGAATAAAGGCACTCATAAAGAAGAAAGAAGAGGACATTGCTGCCCTCAGAAAACAGCTGAAACTGCCTCCTTCCATGCATGCACAGACTGTAGAAGTTGTACAACAGAAATCTGAGGAGGACATGATGGATCTACTCATGAGACTAAATGAGAAATTGAGTGAGATAGAGCAGGCATTGGAAAAAGCTATACAAGAAAAGCAGGGAGAGTCGACCTCCCAGCCACCTGAAGTAATCCCTGCAGTCACTACTGCCCCCTCCACACTTGTAACAGCATTGCCTCCCACTATTCCAGCAACCACAACAGAAATAATCACAGGTACAACAACAACAACAACAGCACCAGGCAGCAGTACTAGCATGACCACAGAGGAATTGATAAAAGCCATGGAGGAATTAAAACTCCAAGTATCAGAATTGAGTCAAGTAAAGGAACAATTGGCAAAGGTAGAAAAAAGTTATGACAAATCCAAGATGAATGTAGCAGAGAAAACGAGGGAGGTTAAGGCATTAGAGAACAAAGTAAGAGCATTGGAAAAAGATCTCTCTTTGGATAAACCTCTGGCAGAAATCAAGGAAATTATCTGGACCAACATCAATCATTCCCTAAGTAATGTTTGGCCATCTATCCAGGTAATTTATGAGCAAATTGACTTGGTGAATGCAGCACATGAAGAAATGCAAAAAACAAGAGCTTCATTAGGACAAATGCCTGATCAAGCCAACCGGCTCATTCATTTTTTGAATTACAGAAATAGAGAGCAGTTGGAACAACTCGGCATCCCAGACAGAACAGGCACCATTTTGGATATCAAAAGAGTCCTAACCAAGAAAACTTTAATGCAGAATTTGGAAAGAAGATGCTAGGATATGCAAGTGGAAATAAATTATTTCATGCAAAGATTTACAGTTTTGCAGGATAAAGGGCTGCCAAGTCTTTTAGGAAATAATTATAGGCTTATGAGACACACAGATTATGTACATAAGCAGAACACATATGATGTTGATCAAATTAATTCATCAACAAGTGCTTCAGGAGAAAAATCACTCCCCTCAGGCCAAAGTCTCTATGATAATTTGGAGAATTTATTTTATATTGAACATGAAGTAAAACATCTGTTTCATCTCCAGCCTAAATTTGTTAGATATACAGAAGCTGATGAAACCCTGAGGAAGCTTCAGAGATATAAATTACCAGAGCAACAATGGTGGGAAGACATGTTGGGGATTTTGTAAATTTCTCTTAGATAAAGCGGAGATTTCGGGCTATCTTTTCCGTGATAAAGAAAACAGAGATGAACAAGGATCAAGTAGGTCAAAGCATATATGATCAGGATTAAAGCATATCAGACAAAGACGCAGCCACAAGCACAGAGTACCAGTGGAAAACAGTTGTGAGCCGACTCGTAGCACCTACACCCGCTACATCCCATAAAGATGGAACAGCCAACACAGCATCAATTTATTGTTCCCCTGTTTTCAAGACTGTTCGTCTCTATCTCTTGTAAAAGAAGAATTAATTGTCATCAGATATTATCTTCTTCAGAGATTTTGTAAGATATTTGGATATTTTTGTATAAATACCCCCCAGACGAAGTATTTGGGGTTGGTCGATTGGCAAGCATTCTCAGACTTTGATATAACACTGAATTTTGGAATAAAAAAGGATGTTGGAACCATTTTTGTCTAGCGTACTTGATGAGGAATTGATGCTGAGGACCTGTTACAAAATTCTTGAATCATTTTATGGATCAATAAATCCCTTCTAACTTGTGTTTTACAGTTTCTATGTTTACTATATCATTTATGTTTCATTGTCTAAATAATGGAGAGAAAGAATAACTTAGAATTTGCTTGATTGCACTCTGTGTTTAGTCTTTATTATTATCAATGTTTTCTTCAGAATTAGAATAAGCAGTGAATTCATAATTGCTCCTGTTTCCCCTAATTCTTTCATCTTGAGTATTTGCTAAGGAATTCTTAATTGCTCCTTAACAATAATCAGCCATTTTCCCTCTGTCAACATGATGAAGGATTCTTAATTTCCCTTCACCCATTGACTCCACTCCATCTGATTCCAGCTTATGAATTGTTCCATATTTGAGTACCTTTCTCTGTGGTGCCATCCTCAGTTAGAAACCGAATCCAGAAAGCTATCCTTCTTTGACTCCATCATGCCCAATGGACTGAAACTCTTCAGTTTTACCTCACTGTTCTATTGAATCTCCATTTCTCCAACCAAACTCAAAACAAAACCCTTGTACTTCATAGCTAGCCTAACACATCTCAAAACAAAGCTAAATTATTAAGAGAGAGCCCTCTCTACATGCAAATTAGCTAGAATCTGTATCTAAAAGATTGGTCTGTGGTTACCTCGGCCGTATTCCCTTTCTTACAACTTTTGGGAACAACCTGAGTGATAACATCATTGGTGACTCCACTGGGGACCTGAATAATTGTTTGTTACTGTTGTTTATTTCATAAACTACAGATGGAGCCTGAAGTTAGCCAGGTAGCCTTTGAAACTGCTTTTTGCTTTGCATTTGCAGAAGTAAATAAATGCTGCTTCAGTCTATCTCTGGTCTAGTTTGTGTTTTGAACATCTAGTTCCAAATACTTGATCAGTTCTTCTTTTTCAATAAGTCTTTAGGAAAATTCAACATTCTTACATTTAAAACCTCCTAGAAGATACTGTTAAAGTTGTATTGTTAAATTATTTCAAGGAAAACCAAAAAACATACTCAGAAACTAGCTCCAAAGAAAAAGATTCGTTACACCAGATCAAATCCTGATCCAAATCCCCCATTGGTGTTTGAAAATCCCAATCGAATTTTTAGGATCCTTAGAGACCAAGAGAGTCAGGAACATCCTGCTAGTTCACACCTTGACACACATCAGCAGAACCTTATCCAATCTGAGCTTACTCCTAGAAAAATACCAATCCTTTCTCTCATTACTACAGCTTCTCCAAGTTCACCATTATCACCTCAAACCATCCTTCCCACTCCTCCATCCACAACATACATTTTCCACTGTTATCCCTGCTCTTCCAGCTGTCCCACTTATCTCTACAATCATGGAAAACTGTTATGCTCCCCTGCAACTACCTGCAAATCCAGGGGCTATGCCCCAAGATTATGAAAGAAAAATCACATATTTTGACGGTACTGGCACTTACATAGCTCAGTAACACACTAAGAAAATGACCGACTATTTTGAAAATTATGAGATTGATGCTGATGATGTAAGGATGAAAGTCTTTGTTTAAAGTTTAACTGGAGATGTTAGGACTTGGTTTAAAGAACTCCCTGCAAACACTATCGCTGACCTAGAAGCCCTTTATCAGACCTTCTTGAACAGATGGGAAAAGAAGAAAGATCCTCTCCACATTTTATCAAAATATGAAAACTTGAAAAGAGGCCCACAAGAAACTGTTCAAGATTACTGTACCAGATTTAATAATGTATACAATGCTATTCCTCAGAATCTCAGACCTCCTCTAGATTTAGCCTTGGTCAAATTTCCTGATGCATTTGACTCTGATATGGCATACCAGCTTAGGGAAAGAGCTCCTCGAAGCTTAAAAGACATGTAGAGCATAGCTATCAGCGTTGAGGCCAACCTGATTTCTAAACGAGCTCGAGCTAGAGCTGAAAGGAGGACACCTTTTAAAGAAGAACCCTCTGCATTTGAATAGAAATTAGATGCTATTATTAAAGGAATGGATAGACTTGGTGATAGAGTATAAACGATTGAGAGGAAATCCTCTTGGGATGGTCAACCGAGCAACACTGGGAGAAATCCAAATTTCAGAAAAAACCAGAACCCTAATACTAGAAAGGTTGGTCCTGACCAAAACATTAAGCCCCCATTCCAAGAAAATTACGCTGAAGCTTCAACTTCCAGTGAACCAACAGAAGATACTCAAATTGACTTAATGGGCCTAAATAGTGAACAACAAATTTTCTTGACCCAAGATGACCAAGAAGCTCATACTCTCAATCAATTCCAAACTTAATCAGGTGAATCATTTGATTTTAGGGAGGGATATGATACAGCCATTTATGAAGTTCACAAGCAATACAATCTAAGGAGCAGAAGGATAGATGTCCCTGAAACCAGTAAACAGAAAGATGCCAAGCAATCTAACAAAGCCAAGATCAAGAACCCTCCTATACAAGCCCTTCATAGAACTAGTCCTAACCCAAATGATCCAATAGTTGAAGATATATCAGACAATCAAAGACCTGGCAAACAACCTTCCACTTCCACTCCTCCCAAAGGAAATGTAGAAGAACTTCCAGAAATTGACTTAGAACCAACTTCAGCCCACAACACCACTCTTGAAAAAGAGGAAGACACAGAAAATACAACAGAAAAAGAGAATCTCATTGTCCGAAATATAAAAATTCAAACTGAGAAACCTTTCAATCTAGAGACTGAAATAGGCAAATTAAATATAGCCATTCCATTGTCAGAATTGGCCAAACATGATGTATACAGGGATCAATTTAGCAGATCACTCCAAATTTCAAAGAACAAAGATTCAGTAAATGTCCTTGACGATCAACCTAAACTAATTTTTGGCCCTGAGGTAAACGAAAAGTCAGTAGATGGAGGGGTCCCTCCTTTCTACGTAAGTTTGACAATTCATGATAAAATACTTCATAATGCCATGTTTGATTCTGGTGCTTCTCATAACCTAATGCCAAAATCTGTAATGGAGAAGTTGGACCTAGACATTACTAGGCCATACAAAGATTTGTTCTCTTTTGATTCTAGCCAGGTCAAATGTCTAGGGTTGATCAAAGATTTATGTGTATCATTAGTTCAATACACTGCTAAGACTATTTTAATGGATGTGGTGGTAGCTGATGTTCCACCAAAATATGGCATGTTGTTGTCTAGATCTTGGGGTGCAAAGCTCCAAGGATCTTTACAGTTGGACACGTCCTATGCTACTATTTCAGTATTTGGTCAGCCAAAGAGATTGTATTGAGAAACTCTTATGAAATATGTGGTAAGTAGCCAGGAGAAACCCCAGAATTTTCCCATCTATTCCATGCATTATGACATGGACTCCTTCATTCTCTACAATGCTGAAAATGATCCTTCAACTGATATCAAGATTTTAGCACTTGAACAAGAAGAAATGATAAACAAAAAGTCTAGTGTTCAAATTCAAGAAATTTTTGTGAATAATGATATATCAGATGCTCAAGAGAAATTGGATGAAACTAAAGAAACATATCTTCCTATCAAACAAATTTCTAAAACTCCTGATACCAATTATAAACATGAAATTCTCTGGTACTTGGAATTTGATGGTTCAGTCAATAAATTAGGGGCAAAAGCAGGGATTTGGGTGCACAATCTAGAAAATGATCATGCTGAAGGGCATGCTTACAGATTGAATTTTAAATGTACCAATAATATGGTTGAATATGAAGCCCTCTTGTTAGGACTTAAACTAATTAAAAATATAGGAGCAGTCAGGGTATAAGTTTTGGGAGACTCTAATTTAGTCATTCAACAGATAAAAAGGAACTTCCTCACAAATGATCCTATGTTAAGATCTTACAGAGGAGCAGCGATTGAGATCCTCAATACATTTCTGGAAACACAGCTTGCCAAAATTCCAAGGAAACATAATTCGCATGCTCACAGTTTGGCAACATTTGCCAACACTTGTAAATTGCCATTTGAACCTAATCATCAGTTTACAGCTGAGATCAGACACAGGCCAACCATACCAGACAATGTAAAGAACTGGCAAGTGTTTGACAATGAAGTTCAGATTAACAATTTTTTGACCCTTGCAGGAGAGTTTTCTAGCACTTATATAGACACGGACACTGTTAGTGAGGTGGATCAAATGGATAAAATTGAAACAAACATTTCAGCAGAAATTGCAACTCAAATACTTCACCCAACAATATTTACCGATGAAAAGTTGTGAGATCTTAAAGAGATAGACATCGATGAAATGATTGGAGGAGAATCTGAAGTTATTGATTTAAAAGACAATTATTTACCCACAGGATTAACTCCTTTGGAATATTTCTTTGATTCTAATGATATCCCAAGAAAACCCAAAATGCAACCTCCAAACACAGACATTGAAGATTGTAACATAGGAACTAAAGAAAATCCAAAAATGATAAAATTGTCCAAAACTTTGCCTCCTAATCAAAAGCTTAAATATGTTGAACTCCTCAAAGATTTCCAGGATGTTTTTGTCTGGAGTTATGAATACCTGAAATCTTATGACACCTCTGTAATTCAACATACAATACCCCTTAAAGAAAATAAAAAACCTTTCAAGCAAAAGCTCAGAAGAGTTAACCCTGTACTACTCCCCTTAATTGAAAAAGAAATCAAAAGAATGTATGAAGCAGGAATAATTGCTCCTATCAGGGTTTCAGAGTGGGTGTCTAATTTAGTAACCACTAGGAAGAAAACAGGAGAAATCAGATTGTGTGTTGATTTAAGGAATGTAAATAAGGTTTCTTTAAAAAACCACTACCCCTTACCTAAGATGGAGCACATTTTACAAAGGGTAGTAGGTGCCTCTAGAATTTCACTTCTGGATGGTTTTTCAGGCTTCAATCAAATTCTAGTCCATCTTGATGATCAGGAAAAAACTGCTTTTACAACACCATGGGGAGCTTTCAAATATGTCAAAATGCCATTTAGGCTCAAGAATGCAGGGGCAACCTTCCACAATGGACATAGCTTTTGCAAAAGAAATCCGTGATTTTCTAGTCATATACCTAGATGATCTTACTGTGTTTTCCAAATCAGATCAGCAACATTTAGAACATTTGAGACAAGTATTTTAACATGCAGAAAGTATGGTATATCATTAAATCCTAAGAAGTCATTATTTGGTCTGGAGGAAAGCAAGCTGTTGGGTCATATAATCTCCAAAGATGGCATCAAAATTGATCCTGACAGAATAGAGGCCATCTTGCAAATACCCCATCCCAGAAATATCAAAGAACTTCAAGCTTTTTTAGGGAAAATTAACTTTTTAAGAAGATTCATACCCAATTTGGCTGAATTAATTAGATTGCTGAACAATATGCTGAAAAAGGATTCCAAGGTTAAATGGACAGTAGAAGCTAAACAATCATTTGAACAAATGAAAATGGCTTTGACTAAGACACCAGTGCTTACAAGTCCAAAGTTTGATAGGGACTTCATGATATTTTCATTTGCATCAGAACACACCATCGTTGTTGTTTTACTACAAAAAGATGATCAAGGATGTGAAAAACCCATAGCATTTTTCAGTAAAGCGCTTAGAGATGCACTACTAAAATACCCTATCATAGAAAAACAAGCTTATGCACTTGTGAAAGCTATCAAAGATTTCAGAGTCTACATATTGTAGTCCCATGTAATAGCTTATGTTCCAAGCACTGTTGTCAAAGATATCCTGACTCAAGAAGGGATTGAAGGCAAGAGAGGCAGATGGATTACTACTATATTGGAGTATGATATTGAAATAAAACCTACAAAACTTATAAAAGGACAGGGATTAGCAAAACTTATGACTGAAACTAATTGCCAGGCCCTGGATATCAATGAACTGGATAATGAACAAGAGATGGCGACTCCACAAATCAACCAGGCCTTCCTAGAATCACTTTGGTACGCTGATATATGTTATGTATTATTAAACCTGCAAGCTCCTCCAGGGTTATCCAGAACAAAGAAAAGTTTTTTAAAGATGAAAGCTTCAAAGTTTTGTATTTTAGATGGTGCTCTTTTTTGGAAAAATTATGAAAGTATTCTATTAAGTTGTCTAGTAAAAGATGAAGCTGACAAGGTACTCAAGGAATTTCATGCAGGGGACTGTGGTGGACATCTTTACTGGAAATCAATTGCAGACAAAATCCTAAGGGCTGGATTTTACTGGCCAACTTTGTTTGCTGTTGTAAAAAAGTTTGTTACTGCTTGCCACAAATGCCAAATTTTTGAAGGCAAGAGGAAACTTCTACCCTTACCCTTGAGACCAATTTCCACTGAAAGACCATTTCAACAATGGGGTTTAGACTTCATTGGGGAATCCATCCTCCCTCTTCTGGCCAACATAAATGGATCCTGACTGCCATGAATTATTTTACCAAATGGATAGAAGCTACCCCTTGTAGACAAGCCAATGATACAGTGATCATACAATTCTTAGAAACCAACAGCTTGTCCAGATTTGGTTGTCCTGAAAAGATCATAACGGACAATGCTGTTGCTTTCAAATCCAAGAAAATGATAAGTTTTTGTCACAAGTGCCACATCACCTTAGGCCATTCCACAGCCTATTACCCTCAAGGTAATGGTTTAGCTGAGTCCTCCAATAAAAGTCTAATCAATATTATTAATAAGGTATTGGAAGAAAATAAGAAAAACTGGCACAAGAAATTTACTAATGCACTATGGGCAGACAGATTAACTACTAAGAGATCCATTGGAACTAGTCCTTATGAGCTAGTCTATGGTATGGAGGCTATATTTCCTTCATCCTTAGGGGTCCTTGTAATGAAATTACTGCAGGAAGCTTAGGTGGAACCAAATGAAATTCAGAGAAGAATTAATCAGACCATCCACTTGCAGCAAACTATAGAAGAGGTATACCAAAGATCCCAAGTGTTACAAGAAAAACTCAAGAAGATATTTGACAAGAGGACCAAGGCAGAAGATTTTTACTTAGGGGACAAAGTTTTAAAATGGGATTCCAGGAGAGAAGATAAAGGAAAACATGGCAAATTTGATTTCCTATGGAAGGGACCTTTTATTATCCAGGCTTCACAAGGCAACAATACTTACTTTCTGAAAAGCCTGGATGGTACAGAAGCAAAAGAAGGGCCAGTGAATGGTCGGATGTTGAAACACTATTTTGATCCAGTTTGTTGATATATCCTCACTCTAATATGTACACAAGGAAGCTGCAGAAAATTTTGAAAAATAGTGAAGAGACTTTACCATTTTTGTGCTTCCTCATTTCAGTTTAACAAAGATTGCAGAAGCAGACTTGGGAGCAGAAAACATCAGAGAAAAAATTCAAGTAGACTATCCAAAACAGATCTACTGTTGTTTCAATTAGTTCAAGAATGATGTATGTTGCACATAATCCTTTTGTGCAGTTTTTTACTTTCAACAAAGGAAGATTTCAGAGCACAGTAAGAGTTATTCATAAGGACATCTGACCTGCGATTCTTGACTTTCCACTAGGGAAAGCAATCCCCAAGTGGAGCCAGTGTTATGTTCCTATACCAATAGGTGTCATATTTCATGATTGACTTGATTAGCTCTGCAATATTTTCATCATTTCCCTGCTGCAAAGGTTCTCCATATTATGTAAAGATCAAAAAATTAAAAAATGTAAAGAGGGTATACCCTAAAAGAGAAATCAAAGGGTGAAAAAATAAATGGTCAAAGGAAAAATCAAAAGAAATGAACCCCAAAGAAAAGGACCAGGAAATTGTGCAAGTCCAAATGCCACTACTACTTTATTTTCTGTAAATAAAGCATCATGTACAGCTTGCTGAAATTCTCACCACAGTTGTTGAATGGCCAAATAGCTTAATCTTGACCAGTTCATGTTTGAATTTCTTGTTTTAGAGATAGAGAATAAAAATCTGTCCAAACTGCTTAATCTTGGTAGATAAATAGATAGGTAGAGAAACAAAGGAGCTCAACAGTTTAATATGAGCCCTTGGAAGAAATAAGTGTAGATTTAGGTAAGCTTATCATGCAAAGAAAAGAATATTTTTGAGGGTTTGCCAGTCCAAATGCACCCAAAGAAAAGAAAAAATGTTAGGCAAGGTAGGTTGGGTAGGTAGTTTTGTTGTTGCAGAATGAGACTTATGATTAATTCTATCTCTCAAGACATTCATCTTACTGCTATCACAACTGCTATGGCATATATTTCTTTGGAGCAGCTCAAGTGAGGCATGACTAACTTCCCTTCACACTTCTCCCCAGTCACTTACTAACTTCCCCCAGAGATATTAAGATCTGCTTAATATAACTAAATCACTCCATTTCATTTCATAAAAAAGCCTAAGTAAAACCACATCTTTACTTTAGGCAAAGAGCCACATTTCTTGTGTAAATCCTTGTTTTCCATTTTTGCCTAAGTTTTGTAACATTATACTTGGTGCTTCCAGTCATTTTCCATATTAACAATTAACTTTTATTATATAATTCCCCTGCAAAAATAACCTCCCCTTTATTAATGTAAACATATAATATAAACCTCAAATATTAATATTCCCACCTCCTCGGTTAGCTATAACCATAGTCACTATACAAAAGGGATTAAAGGTTTATTTGAAACCTTTTAATAACCTAAACCTCGTGCGCTATTGTGGAATTAATTAACCCCACGTTAATTAATAGCCAAACCCCGCAGATCAATCAAAACTACCCCCAATGCATTTAAAACATGTTTTAAAGCGGGCCCGCACATTTAACCTCCTGCCATCCCCGACCTCCGCCAGCTGTTAGATCTGGGCCTGCTCATCTAACGGCCCACGATCATATCGCGAACCCCCCATCGGCCACACGTTAAGTCTCGAGGAGCCGGCGGTATTGCTCCCCTACTGTGGACACACGTCGCGCTCCTGCCGTGATCGCTGCTTCCCCGCTCGAAACTGCTTGACCCCATAAGCTGTGCGAGAGGAAACCGCTTACCACTCCTCTGCTAAACGACAGGACGTCCCATCCCGATGACGTCATACGACTAATAAATGCCAAAATTACCCGCCAAAGCCAAATTTTGTTAAATTGTCGGGAAAAATGTCATTTTCATTCCTTTTCTCTGTGAATTGTTTACATGCAAAACACGTCTGGTTCATTGCACGAGCACCTAGTGCACGCTCTGCAGCTCGCCGGTCAACCTGCGAATTACACTGTTTGTCTCCTAAACACAGGTATTTACCCCAATTCATTTCCCAAACCTGTAATTTCATTTTTTCTCTGTGAATTCTATCCAACAAGAGCCAAATTCAAGTAAAATCAGTCGGTAGCTGCCATACCAGGACACCCAAAACAGCTGTTTTGCCCATTTTTCCACAGAAACCTGAAATTCTAGTTTGAAAACACAAGAACCAAACATGGAAGCTCCCGCAGCCCTGAACATCGTGCCCCTCAACGCACCCCATAGAGACCTGAATTATTTGTCTTTAGCTGACAAAGATTTCCAGATAAAAGAGTTAGTTGGTGACATGAACCATCTCCAAGCTTTCTACCAAGTCAGGGACAGTCACCTAAACAACTCTGATATTTTTGGAATATGGGAATCCAACCTCCCCATATATTTCCTTCCCTCTGTCTATGTTTTCCTAGATATTATACACCAATGTTGTGCCAAATATGACCCTGTGTACAGAGCAGTTATGTCTCCTTCCCAGACTGTGCTTTTTTACATAACTGCTGAATCTATAAACCAAATGCTACAGTTTCACCCCACTTAGCCTCTTGCTCCTCTTACCGTGGGATTTTTACTTGAAAAGGCCTCTAAATTACCCAATTTTGAGATAACCCCTATTGCTCAAACGTTCATGCAACCAAAATGCCAGCCTACAGGCCCACCTCCCTAGTTGTATGTCTGGTTCACAAAAACTGGAAAACTTATTGTTGACATGATATCCTTCATCTTGAGATTTAATACCAGTGAATATGAGGATGAGATCGTCCTGGTTCTATTATCTATCTTTACTCCAGGACAACCCCCTGCTGTTAAGTATGACTATGCCTCTTTCATTGCTGACAAAATCCATGCTCAATTCATGAATTTGGAAAGGGAGGGAGTGTTTAAATATACAACTTTCATATACCATCTGCTGTTATATTATCACTCAGACAGTTTCCCATTTCCCATCAGAAAATTAGACTCAAAGGGAGATAGGAGGTTTGTAATATTTTGGAGCTCAGTCTTCCATAATTATGACTCCCCTTATACCTACAGTGAATTCAATGACTTATTTGTGCACCCAGCCTCCACTTTGCTGATAGGATCTCCTCCTCCTAGAATTACTGGTGATATGAAGAAAATTTTACAGTTGTCCAAACAGTACAGGATAGGTGACTGGTACCTCTACCAGAATCACATAGAAATTACAATATATCGTTGTGAACTTTTTCCATTCAAATTGCCTAAATATGTACCCATGAGGCTGTTTGCATTAGAGTATTTTAGGCAACTGATTAATGCAGACTTAACCCACTTTTGTAATGCAAAGACAAAGGCTCAGCTGAGAATAAAAAACCTATTAGGACCTTATATCATCCATGCTAGAGAGGCCCGGGAAGAAGCTGACAAGATTTTAGGAGAACAATTCAGATTCAAGAAGAGTTTTGAGTGGGTACCATATGACCCAAATGGTTTTATAAGTGAGAGAAAAGTAAGAAACAGGCTGTCAGTTTATGTTCATCATAGCATCCCAGAAATAGAAAAGTATGCAAATCAGATGAGTGGGTAGAGGGTACATTAATAGAAGAAATTACTAAGCAAGAAAACATGGAAAAAGCTATGAAAGACCTTGAAAAAACCCTTGATGTGGACTCTTTTGGACAGGTTTTCTTCAAGCTGCCTCAGCAAACAAGAGTTGGTACATCTTCAGCTGGAACTTCTCAGCAGCCTGTACAAGAAACAAGCACACCAGTTCTAGGGACTTCAAAGGGCAAAGAAGTCATAGATACGAAGCATCCTATAATGTCAGACCAGCCAGCAACATCAAAAGGACAGAGTCAGGGGAAAATTCCTCCAGCCCAGACTAAAGCAGCAGAAATTCCAACACTACAAACTCCTCTAAGTGAGGAAAAGAGAGACAGAGAAGAGTTCACACCTATCAGTGGACTAGCTGAACAACCAGGGGAAAAAAGGCAAAGATTTATTCCTCTGTCAGAAGAGGAAATCATTGAAGAAACGACAGACAGCCTAAGAGGTGAGAGGTTAGCCAGCCAGCAGACTTACCCGGTCATAGAAACATCAACTAGCTCACACAGGCAGGAACTAGAAAGGCAGCACAGTTTGGAAGTTTCATCCACTAGGCCACAAAGCAAGCAGGCCTCCGACATCAAAAGAACTTTCACAAAGATAAAGGCTAGAAATGACCCACTGAGGCTGCAAATTTACAATCAGTATCTTAAGATGGCCCCCACCAACCAACAAAGGTTAATGTCAGCCTATGACATTAAAGAGGGCAAAATGATCATGAGTTACTTTAAGCCCAAGGTGCAACAACCACAATCAGCAGCTGACTACATCAGGACAAATCTGGAGGTCTTAGCCAAGGACATACATCCTATGGACCAGATTGAGCTGCGTAAACAGACTGGAGAGATGGTATACTCCACACTAGCTGATAAAGCTATGTTAGCTCATAAATTTCAAAACTCCTTGGAGAACACCTCTGCTCAACTAGATTTGGAGAAAGCCTCTTCTCTAGCTAAGGAAAACAGGATAAAATCCTTAGAAGATATTATCATTGAGCTGGGACATGATCCCAAAGATGCTAAAGGAATAAAGGCACTCATAAAGAATAAAGAAGAGGACATTGCTGCCCTCAGAAAACAGCTGAAACTGCCTCCTTCCATGCATGCACAGACTGCAGAAGTTGTACAACAAAAATTTGAGGAGGACATGATGGACCTGCTCATGAGACTAAATGAAAGATTGAGTGAGACAGAGTAGGAATTCGAAAAAGATCTATAAGAAAAGCAGGGAGAGTCGACCTCCCAGCCACCTGAAGTAATCCCTGCAGTCACTACTACCCCCTCCACACTTGTAACAACATTGCCTCCCATTATTCCAGCAACCACAACAGAAATAATCACAAGTACAACAACAACAACAACACCAGGCAGCAGTACTAGCATGACCACAGAGGAATTGATAAAAGCCATGGAGGAATCAAAAATCCAAGTATCAGAATTGAGGCAAGTAAAGGAACAATTGGCAAAGGTAGAAAAAAGTTATGACAAATCCAAGATGAATGTAGCAGAGAAAACAAAGGAGGTTAAGGCATTAGAGAACAAAGTAAGAGCATTGAAACAAGATCTCTCTCTGGATAAACCTCTGGCAGAAATCAATGGAATTCTCTGGACCAACATCAATCAATCCCTAAGTAATGTTTGGCCATCTATCCAGGTAATTTATGAGCAAATTGACTTGGTGAATGCAGCACATGAAGAAATACAAAAAGCAAGAGCTTCATTAGGACAAATGCCTGATCAAGCCAATCGGCTCATTCATTTTTTGAATTACAGAAATAGAGAGCAGCTGGAACAATTCGGCATCCCAGATAGAACAGGCACCATTTTGGATATCAAAAGAGTCCTAACCAAGAAAACTTTAATGCAAAATTTGGAAAGAAGATGCCAGGATATGCAAGTGGAAATAAATTCTTTCATGCAAAGATTTACATTTTTGTAGGATAAAGGGCTGCCAAGTCTTTTAGGAAATAATGATAGGCTTATGAGACACACAGATTATGTACATAAGTTGAACACATACGCTGTTGATCAAGTTAATTCATCAACAAGTGCTTCTGGCGAAAAAGCACTCCCCTCAGGCCAAAGTCTCTATGATAATTTGGAGAATTTATTTATATTGAACATGAAGTAAAACATCTGTTTCATCTCCAGCCTAATTGTGTTAGATATATAGAAGCTAATGAAACCCCAAGGAAGCTTCAGAGACATAAACTACCAGAGCAACAATGGTGGGAAGACATGTTGGGGATTTTGTAAATTTCTCTTAGATAAAGCAGAGATTTCAGGCTATCTTTTCCGTGATAAAGCAAACAGAGATGAACAAGGATCAAGTAGGTCAAAGCATATATGATCAGGATTAAAGCATATCAGACAAAGACGCAGCCACAAGCACAGAGTACCAGTGGAAAATAGTTGTGAGCTAACTCACAGCACCTACCTCCGATACATCCCATAAAGATGGAACAGCCAGCACAACATCAATTTATTGCATCAATTTATTGTTCCCCTATTTTTGATACTATTCATCTCTATCTCTTGTAAAAGAAGCATTAATTGTCATTAGATATTATCTTCTTCAGATATTTTGTAAGATATTTTGATATTTTTGTATAAATACCCCCCAGACGAAGTGGTTGGGGTTGGTCGATTAGCAAGAATTCTCAGACTTTGCTGTAATACTGAATTTTGGAATAAAAAAGGCTGTTGGAACCATTTTTGTCTAGCGTACTGGACGAGGAATTGATGCTGAGGACATGTTACAGAATTCTTGAATCATTTTATGGGTCAATAAGTCCCTTTTAACTTGTGTTTTACAGTTTATACGTTTACTATATCATCTATGTTTCATGATCTAAATAATAGAGAGAGAATAACTCAGAATTTGCTTGATTGCACTCTGTGTTCAGTCTTTATTATTATCAATGTTTTCTTCAGAATTAGAATAAGCAGTGAATTCTTAAGTGTTCCTGTTTCCCCTAATTCCTTCATCTTGGGTATTTTCTAAGGAATTCTTAATTGCTCCTTAACAATAATCAGCCATTTTCCCTTTGTCAACATGATGAAGGATTCTTAATTGCCATTCACCCATTGACTTCACTCCATCTAATTCCAGCTTATGAATTGTTCCATATTTGAGTACCTTGCTCTGTGGTGCCATCCTCAGTTAGAAACCAAATCCAGAAAGCTATCCTTCTTTGACTCCATCATGCCCAATGGACTGAACTTCAATTTTACCTCACAGTTCTATTGAATCTCCATTTCTCCAACCAAACTCAAAACAAAACCCTTGTACTTCATAGCTAGCCTAACACATCTCAAAACAAAGCTAAATTATAAAGAGAGAGCCCTCTCTGGATGCAGATGGGCTAGAATCTGTATCTAAAAGATTGATCTATGGTTACCTCGGTCGTATTCCCTTTCTTACAACTTTTGGGAACAACCTGAGTGATAACACATCAAACACTCTTTTTATAGCTTCACAAATCCCCTACTATTCCAAAGCAAAATCTATTAGAAGAGTGCTTGGTTGCCAAAATAGACTTTTAAGTTACGTTATCGACATCTGTGAAATGTAATTGATTAAATGCTTGTTGTTTCCCTTGTGGTGGCATGAATGTGGGTTGAGAAGAGATAACAAATAAAAGTATCTAACAAAATCCCCATATTAGAATGGGAAAAACCAATGTAACATTGGTATGTGTACCTAATATTTTGGAACATGTCCTAGATGGGGAATCCATTCTGAGGACTAGGGTATGTACTAGGTGTGGTCCATATGTACCTTGTTACCTCTCAAACCTCCAAGTAAATTGTTACCTTCCATATGAATAATTATCAGCCACTGAGACAAAAATCAATGTTTCACCTGCCAAAGGTCCCAATGTTCAATCAAAAGCAGTACCCATAGCAACAACTCCACCTCTAGCCAATGTTTTAAGACATGGCCGAATAGACTCTGAAATGGCCGAGTCAAACCAAGTTGGTGGGTGACCGAGTCAAAGCGGCGGGTGACTCGGACAGGTCAGTTGGGTTGTTACCAAGCTGGCCAAGTGGGATACCGACTCGACCAGCTCGGTAGCAACCCGGCCTGCTTGTTAAGAGCGCCAGAATGCGTCATTTTTTTTAAAAGTTGGGTTTTTGGGGACCCCAAAGCCCATTCTAATGTGTCTTTTGGTTCTTTGGGGTCCATTTCTCTCTCCTAAGCCCTATAAAACCTATTTCCTCACAGCCATCTCATTGCATTTGAGTGAGAATTTCTGAGGAGTTTGTGAGTTGTTGTGGAGTTTGTTTTTGGATCAGCAATGAGGAGTCTTGGGCAAGCATTGTAGTAGGAGTGATGAGCTTCTTGGGCAACCATTGGAGTAGCATTGAGGAGTTGGTTCATTGGAGCAACTTTGAGGAGGAAGCTTGTGCCTAGAGGTATTTTATTTCACTTCTAAAAATTTGTTTCTACTTATTTACTTTTTTGTGCAAATCTGGAAATTGAAAAGAGTGTTTTTTGTGAAAGAAATGAACATTGAAGCAACGCCATTTTTTTGTTTTCATTTTCAGATTTTTTTTTCCTTTCATTTCCAAGTGAAAAAATGGCACCTAGAGTGAAAGATGTTGCTTCGGCATATGTTGAAATGGTTGATAGTCAAATGCATTGTAAATTTTGCCATAGAAAAATTAAGGATGGTTCTAAGGGCATTAATACGCGGAAACAACACTTGGGTTTAGAGGCCAAATTACTCCATGTGAATCACCAGAAATTGGGGAGATTAGGAAGGATTTGTTAAATAGCTTTGATAAGTTTAAAGAAGAAAATACTAGGCAAAAATAAATTGAGGCTGAAATTGGGAGGAAGAGGAGTATACAAAAAATGATGGCTACTAACCCCCATTTTTATTTTGAGGGTTCTTCTTCTATCCCTTGTATTGTTGCATCCAAACCCTTTCGTTATGTTCCTCCCTCTTTGGAGTCTATTCAAGAAAAGGGTAAGGGTAAAATAAAAAAGAATGGTTATATGAATATCAAAAGTTATTTCACTGTCGCACCCTCCTCTCAATCAGATGCACATGGTCCTGAAGCTAGTAGAACTTTGCAGCCCACTTTAGATGACCATTGGAAGAAAGAATTGAGGGATATTTCTTGTGATTACATATGATGGTCGTATGATCTTGATATCCCCTTCAATATTCTCATTCACCATATTATGAGCCTATGTTTGATGCCATATTTGATGCTAGAAAAGGCTTCAAATGCCCTACTATGCATGAGATAAGGGGGTATCGTTTGCAGAAAGAAATTTCCTCCATTAATAAGTATTTGAAATATTTCAAGGACTCATGGGCAAGAACAGGAATCGTACCATCATAAACTTTCTTATCTTCTGCCCACAAGGAACCATGTTTCTAAAATCAGTTGATGCATCTAATAGGGTGAAAGATGGACAATTGTTGTTTCAACTATTGGATGAGGTTGTTGAGGAGGTTAGGATGGCTAATGTTGTTCAAGTCATCACAGATAATGCCTCTAACTATGTTCTTGCTCGATTGGATGAGGTTGTTGAGGAGGTTGGGGTGGCTAATGTTGTTCAAGTCATCACAAATAATGCCTCTAACTATGTTCTTGCTGGTAAACTGTTAGAGGAAAAACACAAAAACATATTTTGGACCCCATGTGTTGCACATTGCATAGACCTCATGCTTGAGGATATTGGAAAATTAGATTGGGTCAAAAACACTGTAGATCATGCCAAAAACATAACAAAATTTATCTGCAATCATTCATGGATTTTGAGCCTTATGAGGAGACAAACAGGGGGTAGGGATATTATTAGGCCTGCCATTACTAGATTTGCTACTCATTTTTTGACATGCAATCTATGCTTTCACAACATAGAAACTTGCAAAAGATATTTTCCAGTGATGAATGGAATCAAAGCGAGTGGTCTCTCAAACAGGAAGGCAAAGAATTGAAAAAGAAAGTTAATAAGAAATATTTATGAGAAAAGCAACAGAGATTGTAAAGGTTGTTGAGCCACTGGTTAAGGTGTTGTAGTTGGTGGATCAGGAAATATTGGCTATGTGCTTCATTTATGAGGCTGTGGATCAAGAAAAGGAACAAATAAAGAGGGCATACAAGGATAAAGAGGCTAATTATGGGCCCATTTGGGCAATCATTGATGAAATATGGAACAATACTCTCTATCGCCCTATACATGCAGCTGAGTATTTTTTGAACCCGCGGTATCATTATAATGCTCTTGCGGTAGGAGCTTTGAGTGGGGAGGTTAGAGATGGATTGATTGACTGCATTGATCGCATGATCCCATTGGATTGTGATCAGCTGATGATACATCGACATGTCACAAACTTCAACAAAGCCATAGGTACCTTTGGGAAGAACTAGCAAATATTGCAAGGGAAGCAAATGAGCCAAATAAACAAAAAATTCAATTTTCAAATTCTCAATACTTATTTTGTTAAATCATTTACAATTTGAAAGTTGGATATAATTTGTAATTTTGTTGAGCTAACTCATTACACTCCTATGTTTTTTGCAGCACAATGGTGGGAGGCTTTTGGTAGCCATTGTCCTCAATTACAGAAGTTTGCAATTGGTATTTTGAGTCAAACATGCAGTGCTACTGGGTGGAGTGCAATTGGTCTGTCTTTGAGAGGATTCACACGAAGACGAGAAACCGTTTGGATAAAAAATAGTTAAATGATCTAGTCTATGTCCAATACAACCTCCAGCTCAGACGCAACCAATTTCTTAATAAAAAGCCTGATTCAGATCCCATTGTGTTGGAAGATATTGATCCAACATCATATTGGGTAGTGGAGAGTCATCCAGCAGAGTTTAATTCTGATGAGGAACTTGATTTGGATTTACAAATGGTTGCATCACTCGAACATAATGTTCAGTTGAATGAAAATCCAATTGTACCAGCCTCAGGGCCAGCCCCAAGTGCTCCAATTGCACGCGCTTCCTCCACTCAGCAATGACGGAAGTGCATATCTCATCTATCTCAGCAGCCACCAGCTGCACAACCTACTAGTGCTACCACTTCTACAGTTGCAGTTGGAGATGATGATGAGGAAGAGCCATGGGCTTCCCTGTCCGACTTTGATTCAAAGGTTGAGCCAAATGATGTTGGCTCCTCTAGCATGACTCTGATTTAGAGGTTGAGCCAGATGATGTTGGCTCCTCTGGCATGACTCTGATTCAGAGGTCTAGCCTCCTTGGTTATCTGTTTTTGTTTTGATCTCTATATCATCATCATGTATGTATTTGATGTAATGGATATATTCATGAGCCTACTTTGATCATATGTTGTCTTCTATCTATATTCTAAAGCTTTGTGTTGGGAAACATGAACGAAAATCTTTAAAATTATGTTTTTTTATAACTAAATAAATATTTAATGTATTTTTTACAATGACGGAGCCATTGAAATCAAACCGGCCGAGTCGATACCAAGTCGGAGTCGACCCTTGGCCAAGTCAGAGTCGACCCTCGGCCAAGTCAGAGTCGGAATTTTAAAACATTGCCTCTAGCTCCTGTCCTAGATCTTCTTGGTTATTCGATAGGTTTAGGAAATGCACTTTTCCCTAGAGATTAGTTAGCAGTAGGCTTTGTGTGGGTATTATATATTCAATTCCATTTCATTTTTAAAGAACAAATGGAAAAAATTGGCTTTATTGTTGTTATATGTGAATTGTATTTATTATGATAAGAGTCAACCTGATTAAAACACCTTGTGATATTTTGTTAATGCTTTGTGCAGGCCTCCATTGCATGTTTTACTTGCATCATCAGTAGGTCATGGCCTTCAGATCGATGGGAAACTTATATGGCAGGATGGTGAAATTTTTTACAACTTGAAGTTTTAGAATAACTCTTTCGGTCTTGCAGCTGCTGGACCTCTACAAGTGCAGTTCATAAAATATGAAAATAGTTGAAATATTAATTCTATTTATTGTAAATATTGCTAGTTTAATAGGATGTAGATGACCATCTATTTTGATTCATTTTTCTATGTTTTTTTCCTGGTAAATTAGGTGCCACCATTGCAGCCTCAGAGCTCAACACACACATTGCTGCCAATGGTATTGTTCAAAACATATCTCCTGGACTGGTAGATTCTCTTTTGCAGGTGGAAGTAAAAAATAATCAACAACTTGTTTCGTATTTTAATGATAATATTCCATTTGAAGTTTTCTTCACTGAGGATGGTAGGATGGAGTGTGCAACATTTCTGGAGGTAATAATGAATGCTAGGATCTAAATTTTAAGCTTTGGAAGTTTTCTTCATTAAGGATGGCATGATGGAGCGTGCAACATTTCTAGAGGTAATAATGAATGCTAGGATATAAATTTTAAGATTTTGTATTGATTGTCTGTTCTTTAAGACTCGTGTTAAATTGTGATGTATTTTTAAGTTGACACCAAGTGTTTTATTTCTATGATACTTGTCACATTCTACTATTTTTATTTTTTATTTTTTAGGGTTTACACTTTTGTTAAATGGAACTCAATGACCTAATTGGTGGACATTCATCTAATTTCTTTCCTTCTAAGGAATGTAGTGGGTTATGCTAGAGAATTCATATTAGAATTTTCAATCTAACAAGATATCTACTGCAAACACAATCTATACCAAAATTATAGGTTTCAAAGAAAAAATTCATGAGAGAAAGTAAGCTTGGTTAAGGATATCATCAGGAAGTTAGGAGTATGCCCTACTCATGTTTTCTCGTGTAAAAACATTTTTCATTTGAATGACTAGAAATAATAGTGACAAAAGTATGACATAAAGCAAATATTACATATATGACCGAAAATTGCTTGCAACTGTGTAATGTAAGCGAGGATTAAGTGCATTGAGAACGATTAATCATAGGTTATTCTAGGACACAACCCCCATCCAGCTTCCACTTAGTGGGGAGCTCAGTTCTAAATATAGGAAGATGTCGTATTGTTTGAAGACTTTAGGTCCTAGCCAAGTAAGATGAGGAGGTTGCTATCATAGCTGCTTTCTCAAGGAAATAACTGTTAATATACATGATAGTAATGTGGCCAAGCACAAGGGGATTACAAGCAATACGAGAAAATCAAAATAGATAGACAACATGTAGGAGTTTCATTCATGCTATTGATTCTAGAAAGGGAATGTTAAACTACTTACCTAGATTATGTTTCTTTTTCTCCTAGTACTCTAGCATAATTAAATTGAACTGTGTAAGGTATGCGTCCAGTAGAAATACTTAGCTCTACATAATATCATTAACCTCACTCGGTTTCCCATTCCATTTGGGAACGGAAGTTTGAGAGAAAGGAAATATATGTATCTACTTAAAAAGGTTTGTGTCTTATTTACGAGTAAGGTGTTCTTGCCAGACTAAACACACACAATCATTCTTAAAATATTTAAATGAATTTTGGCTTCTTATGTGACTAAACACACATAATCGCTTTTAAATCTTCAAATGAATTCGGGCTTCTTAGGTACATTTTTGTTCATGCATTGAATCATAATTTTGTAGTTATCCCTGCCTCCAGATAGACAGAGACAAATTTTAACAACTTTGATTCTCCTCCATCTTATGCTAAGCATAACTAAAATAATCACTCCATTGATTGATATATTATACTTGGAGTTTGCAGAGTCTATGTCGTTTGGATGGCAAGATGTTTACTATTTTGTAGCCTAAGGGGCTTTTCTTACATATATAGAGTGTGGTCAAGATGGTGAAAATATTAAGGAATGTTTCTCTATAGTTTCTATGTAATCTTGTGCTCCTTGTTCCACCTTTAACACCATTCAAGTACCTTAAGGTTCCCACCAAATGCTGCTCTGCACTGTTAATAATTTTGGCTTGGACTCTGACGTCTCTCATTCATTTCTAAGTGTCCCCTATTTGTCTGGTTGGGAACTGGTGATACTATCATGCCATGTCACAAGTCTAAACAGACCTATAGCTTAATGATATTGTGCCTCACTCAAAATGTAGAATTATGAGCTCAATACAAATCAGTGGAGCTATTCATAGTAGCAATCTGGTTTTGTCCTTCATCATTTTGGTAACACCACTGTAATCTATTCCTTCAAGTGTATATCATATATTCAGGTGGTTAAGCAAGAATAGATGTATAGTGTATGATCAAACTACTTCATTCTCTTGATACCCTGCATGTTATTAGCATTTGGAGTACCGTGCCAAGTGGCCAAGTATGCACCCTTTAGTATTCAATCTTCTTGTAATCCTTGTTCTATGTTGGAAACAAGGATATACATCCAGTGATTCATGGGGGTCAAAATATTACGATATATTGAGAGTGTTCATAGCCAATATTTCTAGCGTGTAGATCCTCTGACGCCAGCTAACCAAAGTTAGGTTAATTGTAGTACAAAATAGTAGCCAAACTGGCTAACGGATTTGGGTTAGGGGTCTTTGTGCATACCCTATAGAAGTTGATTATGTGTGAGGTATATGAATGAAAGGTTGCGGTTTATGCAATGTTGCTTCTCATTAGTTTGTTTGGTAATAACTTTGTTCCATATATAAGAGGTACTCCTCAACCAATTGGAGAAGTTTTTGAGACTGATCATCTATAGACTACAATTCAACCCTTAAAACATGGCATAAATTTTTTGTTTTATTAATAATAGATTTGTTGAATGAGGTGACATGCTTCAGTTTTCTAGTAACACAGACTTCACATTATATATATATTTCAAATCAAGAGGTATGACATGCCTTAGTAAATCATGAATTCATTGTGACAAACTCTGCTCTGCCATTTTGGATGTCTATAGTTCTTAGTAGAACTACATGGGACTTGTCAGTGTCAAAGGATTTTGTAGCCTTTCACACAAGCCTTGTTTCCTCATTTCACTAAAAACATTATTTGCCTTGACCATCTTATTAATATATGTATCCTATTTTATAGGCAGATTGAAGTCTGTGAGACAATATTGGATTATCATATATTACATTTTCTCATTTTTCATCTATCGATATTCATGTCACTACTTTGTAGTTTCTAAAGAAATTACAATCAATTGCAGACTTTTTCTTGTTTTTATTCCAGTTTAGATTTATCGACAACATCAAGTAGTTCCAGTTTGCTTTAGATTTGTTGTACGTATTTTTGAGATCTCTACAAACGTGAAAATTAAGGAATTTTATATTGTTTAATGTAGTATCGTGTTTTATGGCTGTTGGATTTGTGCTTCAAATTTGAGCTTCTCGACTTTACACTCAGATATGCTTAGTATTAATTTAATTGGTTTGTTATATATCTCCTCAGCACATTGAGCTCTTTGACTGCTAATTGTTTGAGTGTTTGTATAATTTCTATATTATTACAAAATTGGGCTGCAAATCTTTCACAAGTATAGTTTTGTTAGGCTACCAAATTCATTTCTCATGGGATAGTTAAATTCATGTGGGAATTTTGGCATATAGTTGGGGAAAAAAGAGACAAAAGAAATTAAATGATGTAATACCATGAGTGGTAACAGAACATTAGGAGAACTACATAATTCAAGTTGCATATGAAGGAAAATCTATGATCATAGACATGAAGTATAAAGGAAAAACTTAGCATAATAACTTACAAGTCGTGTTGTTGTTTTGGTATCTAACTATGGTCATAAGATAAAAAAAACCATAAGCTAAATTGGAAAGATTAGCTTAAAATAGGTTGCTACCAATTAGAGTACGCATCTCTTAAGGGAGTGTATTATTGCAACTAATTTGGAAAAGACTATTCTTAGCCACGCATTGCCTTTGAGATTGAGTATGAGTGAAGCATCTAGCAGATCTATTGAATCATGGTGCCTTAGTGTATGAAAATGACAGTTTGTGTGTAGGATCCTCCTAGCCAAGAAGCTTGTATAAAATATTCTTGAAAATGATAAGGATACTCAAATATAACAATAAACCCTTTTGGAATTGTCTATGGGATATGATTAATCTAAATATTGTAATTAAATATATGGGTTGGAGACTTGTTGGGTAATCTTATCAAACTTTGATCCATAATAACTTTTTTGGAGAGATTGGAAGTTCACATATAATCTAAAAAGGCCTACTACTTTACATGGAACCATTTAACAATATAATTTGTCATATCATGCAAGGGTGAATGTCAAGAAATCTCATTGTCTTTCTCATTGCTTCTGATTTATCTCTCTATTATGTTGTGGTAATTTTCTTCCACTCAGAAACTTTGGTTCTTTTCGGGCATTGGAATATCTAAGAGTTGCAGTGGAAGACTAGAGAAACATAAGGAATTGAGGAAATTTATTTTTGGAATTGCATGGGGAGGGATTTCAAAATTTGGAATAAGATTTCTGAACTTGAGTGCAAATTTTTATTTTGTTGTCAGTATTTTTTTTATGTCATTATGCCTCATATGCTATCACGAACTAAAACAACAGTCAAATTTCCTTCTGGGAAATAGAATAGTCTAGCAAATACCAAAAAGAAGATGGTGCATCAGTTGATCTTTTATGTTGCTGGTAAGTAGGTCAAGGGTGTGAAATTTTAGCAAGTAAAAAAAGACACCTTTAGATCCCATTCCCAAAAAGTTGCATTGGGAGTTGACTTTTTTCAATAACCACTTCTACTTAGCCAAGTTGATAAGGAGGGGTGTTACAACATCAACGCCTTTGAAATATGCAATTTTTTTTTTGGTCTAAAATTCATCATTGGTAACATAAATTTTCTTAACTAATATGATGGTACATTTTAGCTCATTTACTTTTATATTTTCTGATCAAGATAACACCTTTTTTTAAAGGGTGCTAGCTCAATGGAAGAGTACTTTCAGAAACAAAATTCACATTCTATATTTTCTTTCAAAAGAGAATTTTTATTGTCTTTAGAGAGGCAACAACTGGGATTAAAGACATATTGTCTCTATAGAGACAATAACTAGGATAAAAGACACATTGTCTCTATATGGACAAAAATGAATTATTTCTTATTGTCTTTATAGAGAATTTTTTAAGACAATAATTTGAGACACCCACTTAAAGACAATTTACAAGTTTTCTTTTGTCTCTTGAGAGACAAAAATGAATTGTATGAAAAAACAATAATACTTGTGTTCTATATTGTCTTTATAGAGACAATATTTTGAGACATTGGCTTAAAGACAATATTACTCAAAATTTGTCTTAAAACCCCTTTCTTTCTTTCTTTCTTTCTTTATTTCATTCATTCATTCAAATAAATGTGGCTCACCTGTAGTCGCAGGAAGCCTCTCAGGGAGATTATCAACGAGAACAACCATTTGGTTTTGGCTCCCCCACCTACAATTGATGTCGAGCTTCTTCATTGTTTTGAAATCCCCCACTATCTTAATAATTCAAATCCAACCACAATTCAGTGACATTGCTTCCACACTGCATTTTAATTTTAGAGACAAAATATGAAAGTTCGTGAAACAACACTCCATTTATTCTCAGATCATGTATGCTACTTGACTCCAAACTTGCAATGTATCCACATAAGTCAAATCCAACCACAATTCAGTGACATTGCTTCCACACTTCATTTTAATTTTAGAGACAAAATATGAAAGTTCGTGAAACAACACTCCATTTATTCTCAAATCATGTATGCTACTTGACTCCAAACTTGCAATGTCTCCACATAAGTCAAATCCAACCACAATTCAGTGACATTGCATTTTAATTTTAGAGACAAAATATGAAAATTCGTGAAACAACACTCCATTTATTCTCAAATCATGTATGCTACTTGACTCCATCTCCAGACTAATACGTTTTAGACAGTTCAGCGTTAAAACCTCTAACTTACCATGTATACATAAACGTGACCTACCATGTATAAATAAATGTGTAACGTTGGGAGCGGAGATAACCGGCTTCCTTGGGCCAAAGTAGAAGCCTAGGGTAAGTGTCTGAAGAAACGGGCTATGAGAGATACAGCTGGATAAAGAGTTGTCTATGAACTCCGTGTCTTTGAAGGAGCAAGCAATGAGATGCTTGAATCCAGAGAAATGGGAAGGAAGATTTGTAAGCTTGTAGTGAGAGAGCCTGAGAGTAGTGAGTCGAGTGCATGAAAAAATGCAAGCGAATGTGACAGCAGAAGGTTAGAGATTATTTTCTCCACCTTTGCAACAGAGAGTGGATCTTGATATGGGTTAGTATTGGGCATAAGAAAAATCTCTTCGACAAAATGGAACACCTGACTGCTTCTCCTATTGGAATTTTAGAAAGGATGAGGCCAAGCAATGGGTCTGGAAGACTAGAAAGTATATCTACAGCAGCCAGTGTGACCACAATCGACTAACCTTGAGGTAAAATGAATGAAGGGGATTTGAAGAGGTAAGAGGACGTAAAAATGAAAGAAGTTGCAGCAGAACAGAAGGAAAGATTAGAGTAGTCGATAATGTAAGTGGACTGATATGTTATCTTACCAAATCAATTTCCGGGTTTACTCTTCTCCGGCTTTGTCTATTGAGGCCACAATTTCGCTGAAATGGTAATGTTTTTGGAAATCTGGGTTCATAATAGATTATTCTTATGAGCCGTTGTTTACTGAGATGATTTATTGTATTAGGAGCCGTTGTTTATTGAGGTTGTTTGTTGTATTAATACAGCTAGAAAATTTTAATGGCTTTATTTAATAGTTGAAATAGATATAACCAAGAGTTCTAAAAATTTCAACTTGATTTTATTTAGATCCTACCAAAATTAGGAATTGTCTATAATGCGATTTTTTGGAGATTTCGGTGACAGAATCCGGCGGAAATAATTGAGGTTAAATCTTGATTTGTATTACTTAAAATGGTTTTTTAACTGCATATTTGGATTCAGCACCCTGAAAAACCCCTGGGATACTTTGATTGTGTAGAAACTAGCGATCAAACTTGTGATTCCAATAAATTGCTGCCGAATTTTGACCGGAAAAACCCACCGGAAAAGCTTCCAAAAAGTCGCATTATAGACAACTGCCCAAGATTATTATAATTGCTCGGACTATTGTGGCCTCGTTATACTACCCTCATCACGGCAGTCGAGACTCGGACACTTCCACTTATATTATGTTGATGTTTGAAAATCCATCGACATTAAATGGACGTACGTCTCATTTAAATCTTCATCCTGGGTAACGTTCCACGCATGCGGCGGAATGTCCATCACATGGTCCTTCCATCTGGTTGCCACTTTCTAATATGAGGGAGTAGTTTAAAGATATGAATTTTCGGAGATTGATATGACATTTGTATAGATGGATGTCATAGCCATGAATGACCGTGCATAAACTCTATGGTGTATTTTCTAAATTCACAATTTTAGACTATTCTTCTTAGGGTCACATTATAATGAACGAGAGCCCATACTCCATTCACGATAAACAAATAGAAACAAGTGGTTGCCATCGATATTAATTCCATAGTACCCTCTACTTAACCGTGTCATGTAAATGACAAAGATTATTACTAGTTTTTAGGAGTAATTATTTATGAAACATTGATTTGAATTATCATTTTACACGCTGATTGATTTTTAAATTGGTGATCATAACTTTTAGGAAATATTAGAGGAGTCAATAATGTATTTGGTTTTCTTAAAAAGGAAACGTATTGATATATTTCGCTTTAAAAGGTGGAAGAGGTTTTTGATGATACATGTGTTTGGCTTCATGGTCATGAGAAATTGAATTTGTTTCTAAACTATTTTAATTCTCAATCAGACTCCATCAAGTTCACAATGGAGGTGGAAGAGAAGGCCTTGCCATTCTCCTTTTCAGGATGGATGATGGTTTCATATGTCAACGAGTGTTTCGAAAGAAAATTCACACGGAAAAATATCTCCATGTTAGCTCTCATCACTTTCCGACTTAGAAATTCTTGTTGGGAATAATACTGAGAGGGGGGATGAATCAGTATTATCAAATTCTTTTCAATATACCATCCCGATTCATACTTTAAATTACTCTTCAAATATTAATGATTAACTTGTATGACAATACCATATAATAATGAGCAAGAACAATGAAAAACAGATAGTCACACCAAAGAACACCAGATATAAGGTGGAAACCCAATGTGGGTGAAAACCACCTACTGAAATATGTCTCTATCTTCTTTCAATTAGAAACTTCTTTTACAATGATTTTGTATTGGTGCAGTCCTTTACCAGTACGCAGGCTGCAACATGCAGAGAGCTACAACTCTCTCTCGTTTTCCAATCTCTCCTGGAAGGGAGCTACAACCCCCTTAGTTTTTTTACTTCTTTAAGGACCACATTTCATTAATTTTCAGAGTGGATCCAAGAACATCAAATAATCATCAAGTACATGTGAATCAACCAATCTCCTTATACAATCAATCCAATGAACCACCCAAACTTCTCAGAATGCTGTAAACATAAAACCAATACCAGTAACCTAAACCCAAAACACAGCAGCAAATAGATAAAAGGCAGCCAACAGATATTTCAAAACAGGTCCGCAACTTCACCGGTATAAACCTGCGGATATCCGCAGTCTTTCTGTGACTGAACTGCGTAGATCCGCGCCTGATCCTTCTGCTTCTCTGCGTATCTCCGCACTTAATCTTTCTACTGAACTGCGTACCTTAGCTGAGATCCGCACTTCACTGTTTGTATGATAGCGTACTTCCGCACTGCGTTCTTCTGTTCCCAGCGTACTTCCGCACTGTGCCTTATTCTGCGTTGTGTACTTCGCATTGCGCCTTCTGCGGCTCTGCGTACCCCCGCACTGCGCCTTCGCTTCTGTTGCGTACCCCCGCACTCACGCCGTGGATCGCCTGCGGACCTCAGAATAGATCCAAATTAACAGTCCTCCAATGTGCCACAAACAGTCAGATCCTCAGATCTGATTATGCGCCCGAGAGATCACGACTTATCAATAGATTCGCCTTTAAACTTCACGTTGATTTAGATCTAGCTTTTAAAACTGATAACCCAAAATTTCAGATCTTAAGATATTCAAATTTTCAAAAGGTGTCTAGCCAAGAGATCTCCTTTCCTTTTTATAGTCAAGCTCTTTGCTAAAACCATGAATCAAAACCATAGATAACCAATACAAGGGATCAAAAACCTGGGGCTCAATAGCTTAGATCTTATACCACGGACCAAAACCATAGGATCATGAATGATGGGCTAAATACCACGGGCCAGACATAAGAAACCCCACGTAAGCGCGCTTCTCTGCATTGGAGTGAGTGAACTGGGGGACCGCACCTTCTGAACAAAGAACCTGCGGGTCCGCACCTTTTGAACGATGCACCTGCGAACCTCTTATTTTCCATCATTTTGAGAGCCTGATCAGAGATTTGCTACTTTGAGAGAGTTGCCATCAAGTACAACACCTGTACCATAGAGCCAAACCAGAATCATAATGCCAACAATCTCCCCCTTTGGACTTGATGGCAACCTCAAGATCCTCAACGTCATTCTCCCCCTTTGACATCAAGGGCAAAGGGTTATGCTCCCCCTGAGAACATGCTCCTGACTATAAACCAAATCTGCAAAAAATTTCTTCAAGAAGAACCATAATCCATCAAACACCATAAATGACCATGAAAGAGATAGAGACATATTGCAGCAATATTCAGATCAGCATCCATGATCTCCTTTTGTACTTCCTCCAAGATCTTCTACCATAATGCCAACAATGCATTATATGCTCCCCCTGAACCTGTGCCATTCGATCTCCAACCAATCCATAAACCAACAAATGTACGTGCATACCCCATATGAACCTCACATACAACCAACAATCTCTAAAACAGATGAGATTCAACAACAAGATGATGCATCAACAACCCCCAGCTTTTGCCTAAGGTATTCAAAGGTCTCCTTGGGCAATGGTTTGGTGAGTATATCAACAACTTGTTCCTTAGAAGGAACATACTCCAACTTGTCCTTTTGTTCAAGCACTTGTTCCCTGAGAAAGTGATATTTGATCGGTATGTGCTTGGTCTTTGAATGCATAACTGGGTTCTTTGAAATGCTGATTGCACTTGTATTATCACATAAGATGGATATAGGTGGTGTACAAGTGATTTGAAAATCCTGCAAGGTCTGCATCATCCAAAGGAGTTGAGTGCAGCAAGATGCAGCAGCCACATATTCCGCTTCAGCTGTAGATAAAGCAATCGAACTTTGTTTCTTGCTAAACCAAGATACTAATCTGGAACCCATAAAGAATGCACCACCACTTGGGCTCTTCCTATCATCCACGCTTCCGGCCCAATCTGCATCTGTATAAGCATGAAGAGTGAGATCTGTATCTCTAGGATACCATAAGCCATAGTTTTGAGTTCCTTGAAGGTACTTAAAGATTCTCTTCACTGCCTGAAGATGAGTTTCCTTTGGATTTGCCTGAAATCTTCCAACTATTCCCACTGCATGCATGATGTCTGGTCGGGTACCTGTCAAGTAAAGTAGACTTCCAATCATAGATCTGTAGGTTGGTTGATGTACTTCTGCTGATTCATCATTCGCACTGAGGCTGCATCCTGTGACCATGGGGGTACATACTGGTTTTTCATCTTCCATGCCATATTTCTTCAAAATCTGCTTGAGATACTTAGTTTGAGACAAGAAGATCCCGCCTTCATTTTGTTGGATTTGCAATCCAAGAAAATATGTCAGTTCTCCAAGTAAAGACATTTCAAATTCTTTCTGCATTACCAAGGCAAAGCTTTGACTCATAGCTTCTTCATTGCTGCCAAAGATAATATCATCTACATACACAACAAGTATTAGCAATTTGTCGTTTTCAATTTTTATATAAAGATTGCTATCCGTAGATCCTTTTGAAAAACCTTGTTGATGAAGATATTTGTCTAAACGATGGTACCAAGCCCTTGGAGCCTGTTTAAGACCATAGAGAGCCTTTTTAAGTCTGCATACAAGATTTGGATCATTCCCAAGGATGAAACCATCTGGTTGCTCAATGTACACTTCTTCTTCTAAGTCTCCATTCAGAAAGGCTGATTTCACGTCCATTTGAAATACTTTGAACTTCTGAAAGCTTGAGAGAGCAAGGAACATTCGGATTGCCTCAAGTCTAGCAACGGGAGCAAACGTTTCTTCAAAGTCTATTCCTTCTTGTTGAGCATACCCTTTACACACAAGTCTGGCCTTGTTTCTAATTACTTCCCCATTTTTATTTAACTTATTTTTGAAGATCCATTTTGTCCCTATGACATTCTTATCTTTTGGTCTAGGAACCAACTCCCAAGTGTTGTTCTTTTCGATCTGCTCAAGTTCTTCATCCATTGCCTTGACCCAACATTAATCTTTGCATGCCTCTCTTATATTTTGTGGTTCAGTGGAGGAGAGTAATGCCAAATAGCTTGAGGCTTCTGCAATTGTTCTTCTTGTTTGTACACCTGCTTCTTTCTGCCCCAAAATCTAAGATTCTGGATGATTCTTCTGAAAGTACCTGGATGGAGTCTTCTCTTTTATCCTTATCTGTTCCTCTGGTGCCTCTTGTGGTTCTTCTTCATTATCAGTCTAATTTGAAGGGTATTCTTCATCCTCTTCAATATTTTCATAATTTACTTGCCTAGGAATGTATCCTTTTTCATCAACCACTACATCAATGCTGTCAACAATTCTTCCAAGTCTTTTATTGTAACACTTATATGCTTTGCTGTGGGGAGAGTAACCAAGGAGAATGCCTTCATCTGCTCTAGGTTCAAGTTTGCCAAGCTGTTCATCAGTATTCTTAATATAGAATTTTCTCCCAAAAATTTTGAAATGCTTTACCGAAGGAGTCTCCCCATACCAGAGCTCATGCGGGGTTTGAGTGTTGTTCACTCGGACATTTGTTTTGTTGAGAATAACAACCGTAGCAAATACAGCTTCACCCCAGAAGGTTGCGGGAGTTCCAGACTCATCAAGCATAGCACGAGCCATTTGTTGAACTGTTCTGTTCATCCTTTCCACCACTCCATTTTGCTAAGGAGTCCTAGCTGTAGAGAATTCCCTTCTTATTCCATGTTCTTCACAGAAATCGAAAAATTCATTTGAGGTGAACTCCCCACCTCTGTCAGACCTGAGGCACTTAATTTTGTGATTTGATTCATTTTCAGCCAAGGCTTTGAAAGATTTGAATTTTTCGAATGCTTCATCCTTGTGTTTCATAAGTCCCAACCAAACCATCCTGGAGAAGTCGTCAATGAATAATATGAAGTATTCTTCTCCTCGAGGTGACCTTGTCCTGAAAGGACCACATACATCTGTATGGGCTAGTTCAAGAGGCCTGCTGGCTGATCCTTCCTTCTCAAGGAAGTTAGTTCTGGTTTGCTTACCAAACTGACATGATTTGCATATGGTGTTGTCTAAAATTTTGATATCCGAAAGACCACGAACTGCCTGGTATTTGCATTCTTTCCTTATTTGTGAAAATCTTAGATGCCCCAACCTCCGGTGCCATAACCAGTGTTCATCATTCTTGCTGAAATAGCATTTTTGTTGTCCTTCTACAAATATGTATAGATTATTTGGAGTTCTTTTGCCTTTGATCATTGTTTTTCCTGTATCAAGATCACGAACACTACAACCATTTGATCGAAATATTACCTCCGTTCCTTGATCGCACATCTGACTGACACTCAGTAGATTATGCTTCAAGCTATCAACATACAAAACATTTCCAGCCTTGACCTTTTCTTTCAACTGAGCAGTGCCTTTTCCTTTTATGGCCGCAGGGGTATCATTTCCAAAAGAAACCTTCTTTCCCTTTTCTAAAGCAGTATATGATTCAAGTTTTTCTTTATCACCTGTCATATGCTTCGAACATCCGCTGTCGATATACCATAAATTTTCCTGTCCTTCTGCATAAAAAGCTATCCCACATCTTTCTATTTGTGGTTCCTTTATTCTCCATGTTCTGGTACTTGAGGCTTGTTCCTTTGTCTTCCAAAACCTGCTCCTGCACTCAGAATCTTCATGACCAAAGTTATTACAAATAGAACATTCAACTTCATTTTCAAGAGCCGAAAAGTTGTTATAAGTCCTTTTCGTGATCCCAGTCATGTTTCTTTGTTTTTGAGCTTCTCTAGTCATGATTGTCTTATAGGCAACACATTGAGCTGCTTTGTGACCAAAGTTATGGCAAGAGAAACATTGGCCATTGAAGAAACTCCTGCGATTATCAAATCTATCATCCAACCGATTGTAGTTTCTACTGACATCCATTCTTGAGGCAAATTGGGAAGATTTTACCTGTGGCTAGTTGTAGCTTCTGTTTGTCCTTAAGGTAGCTTGCCCCCGATTTTCTTGATAGTCTTTGTTCGTTCTTAAGGTCACCTGTCCCTGATTTACCTGATGATTTCTATTAGGCCTTTGCTCGCTCCTCCTTGCTGCATCAAGATAACTTTTGGAGGTGGATGCTTGAGATGCTTCTCCATTATATCCCAGACCTGTCTTGATTAGAGGAGAATGCTGCACATTGATGATCTCATCCAGAGTTTCAGATCCTTTAACAAATTTAATATTAAGAGCTTTTGTTTTCTCAATCTCTTTTCTAAGACCAACAATTTCACATTCCAATTTTTCAAGATGTTTTTCTCTTTCAGCCAGTTGACATTGCAGAGAATCAATAATCACATTTTTCTCTTCTAAGCAAATTTTGAGATTAGACATTTCTTCATAGAAACCTTCTTCATCTATAGCATCCATGTAGTCATCTTCAAAAGCCATTAAAAGTTTATAATCATTACCTCGTTCATCTTCGTCACTATTTGAAAGTCCATCACTATCTTCATGAGTGTAATAGCTTTTCTTATTTGCATTTTGTTTCTTGTTCCATCTAACAGGTTCCTTCCCCTTGTCATTCTTTTCCTTATGAGGACATTTGGCAGCATAGTGACCTACTCTTCCACAAGCAAAGCATTTGAAAGGTAACTTACCTCGGAATCGTCCAGCACCCCGTTGAAGATTTTTGACAAAATTTGATTCTTCTTCTTCTTCTTATACGTGTCCTGACTCATAGTAGTCTCCCTTGCCAGAAGCCTTAAAGGCAGCTTCTCTCCTGTCTGATGGTCCTCCTTTCCTCATTTCATAAGCAGTTAGAATTCATGCAGCTGTGACATTTTAAGGTTTTGAAGATTCTCTTTTTCTTCTATTGCAGGAACTTTATATTCAAACTTAGGGGAAAAAGATCTTAGAACTTTTTCAACCACAACAGCCTCTTTTACTTCTTCACCCAAATTTTTCATACAATTAACAATCTCATCTACACGAAGAAAATAGTTAGCCACACTTTCATCATTGTACATTCTGAGATTTTCATACTGAATTCTGAGGGTTTGAAGTTTTGCTCGTTTTAGCTGATCATCTCCTTCATAGCTCAGAACAATCTTGTCCCATATTTCTTTTGCGGATTTATACTGCATAACTTTAACAAATTCTGATTGCGATAAACATCCCAATAGAGTATTGACCGCCTTTGCATTTGTTTCATATTTCTTCTTCTCAGCTGGATCTGTAGGAGTAGCTGATGCAAAAGTATACCCTGTTTCTATGATGTCCCAGACTTCTGTACCCAGAGATTGAAGATAGGCAATAACTCTTACCTTCCAATATACGAAGTTTGTCCCATAAAAAATCGATGGCCTGATTGATGCTTCCCTCTCGTAGTTGCTCATGATGATAGAACTTCCTTCAAGCGATCAAGCTTCTTCAGAAGGACCTTCTCTGATACCAATTGTTGGGAATAATACTGAGAGGGGGGGTGAATCAATATTATCAAATTCTTTTCAATATACCATCCCGATTCATACTTTAAATTATTCTTCAAATATTGATGATTAACTTGTATGACAATACCATATAATAATGAGCAAGAACAATGAAAAACAGATAGTCACACCAAAGAACACCAGATATAAGGTGGAAACCCAATGTGGGTGAAAACCACCTACTGCAATATGTCTCTATCTTCTTTCAATTAGAAACTTCTTTTACAATGATTTTGTACTGGTGCAGTCCTTTACCAGTACGCAGGCTGCAACCTGCAGAGAGCTACAACTCTCTCTCGTTTTCCAGTCTCTCCTGGAAGGGAGCTACAACCCCCTTAGTTCTTTTACTTCTTTAAGGACCACGTTTCATTAATTTTCAGACTGGATCCAAGAACATCAAATAATCATCAAGTACATGTGAATCAACCAATCTCCTTATACAATCAATCCAATGAACCACCCAAACTTCTCAGAATGTTGTAAACAGAAAACCAATACCAGTAACCTAAACCTAGAACACAGCAGCAAATAGATAAAAGGCAACCAACGGATATTTCAAAACAGGTCCGCAACTTCACCGGTATAAAACTGTGGATATCCGCAGTCTTTCTGTGACTGAACTGCGTAGATCCATGCCTGATCCTTCTGCTTCTCTGCGTATCTCCGCACTTAATCTTTCTACTGAACTGCGTACCTTAGCTAAGATCCGCACTTCACTGTTTGTATGACAGCATACTTCCGCACTGCGTTCTTCTGTTCCCAGCATACTTCCGCACTATGCCTTATTCTGCGCTGCGTACCTCGCACTGCGCCTTCTGCTTCTCTGCGTACCCCCGCACTGCACCTTCGCTTGTGCTGCGTACCCCCACACTCATGCCGTGGATCGCTTGTGGACCTCAGAATAGATCCAAATTAACAGTCCTCCAATGTGCCACAAACAGTCAGATCCTCAAATCTGATTATGCGCCTGATAGATCGCGACTTATCAATAGATTCGCCTTTAAACTTCACCTTGATTTAGATCTAGTTTTTAAAACTGATAACCCAAAATTTCAGATCTTAAAATATTCAAATTTTCAAAAGGTTTCTAGCCAAGAGATCTCCTTTCCTTTTTATAGTCAATCTCTTTGCTAAAACCATGAATCAAAACCATAGATAACCAATACAAGGGATCAAAAACCTGGGGCTCAATAGTTTAAATCTTATACCACGGACCAAAACCATAGGATCATAAATGATGGGCTAAATACCACGGGCCAGACATAAGAAACCCCACGTAAGCGCGCTTCTCTGCATTGGAGTGAGTGAACTGGGGGACCGCACCTTCTGAACAGAGAACCTGCGGGTATGAACGCACTTTCTGGACAAAGAACCTGCGGGTCTGCACCTTTTGAACGATGCACCTGTGAACCTCTTATTTTCCATCATTTTGAGAGCCTAATCAAAATTTGCTACTTTGAGAGAGTTGCCATCAAGTACAACACCTGTACCATAGAGCCAAACCAGAATCATAATGCCAACAATTCTGTGTTCTCAACACTCTTGCTACCCGTGCCCTAAGAATCTCTGATGACAACCACCTTGATCAACAGAAATCTCATCTTCCTTGAGGTTTTTAGAAAGAATCGGTATAGCAGATCTCAAAGCCCCAAGGCTTTTCATAAGGCGTGAAAAGTGCCAAGAGTTAAACCTGCTTGTGTTGATAATGTCTCTAAGGTTCATCTCCTGTATATCCAAGGAACCTATGATAGGATTGCCCATACCCTTACGAAGATTAATGTCGCTTCCTCGTTCAGGCCTCTCCATACCATTAAGAATTCTTTGAGATTTGTTAAAGACCCTATTCACCCTAAGGATATGAAGGGTGTCTACCTTGTTCCCTGCTCCTGTGGTATTCCCTATATTGGGGAAATAGGTAGGTTTATTAAACAAAGAAGCCAAGAGCATGCTTCAAATATTAGACACAATCGATCGTGCTCATCGACCCTAGCCGAGCATGCAGAGAAAACAAAACTCCATGTCTACATTGAAGAATCCAAACTCATTGCAAGGGTTGATCACTTCCACCATAGGAAGCTTAGGTAAGAGATTGAGATTGAAATATATGCCAAAAATCTCAATAAGGATGATGGTTGGAAATTAAGTAAAAGTTGGATTCTGACTCTCACTTGATTCCTCTCTCTCTGCTCCCTGGTTATTTTTATTTCTAGCTTTCATTTTACTTGATTCCTCTCTTTGTGCTCCCTGGTTATTTTTATTTCTAGCTTTCATTTTACTTGTACTAGTGTTTTCTTCGTTGGTTTATTTCTTGACGCTTTTTCTTCTTTCCTCCTTTTTATTCTTTTTATGTATCTATCTTGTTTCCCTTCATGCTTTGTAATCTATAATTACTGGTGTCTTTCTCTAAGTTTTATTTTGCGTGATATTATTATTAGATCCCTTAATATATGTAATATATGTATCCAACTTCTTATTTTTAATTAGTAAGCTCTTATTCATCTATACTCTATACCTTGACCATAGATATATATTTTATCTATTTATAAAACATTAAAAGAGATAGATTTATAAACTTTGATTGACCTTATTCATGGAAATATTAATTAAGATATTTTATGAAAGCTAGTTTTAAATAAATATATATTATTTTAACAACTTAATTAATTATTAAAATTAACATTATTCCTAACACCTAGTTTCTAAATAAACATATAATATTTTAATTATTTTACATTTTTTAATATTTTATTTTTATTTTATTTTTTCCTAACAGCAGCTTTTAACCAAATATATTTTATCATTTTAATAAACAACTCCCCACCTTTAGTAATTAATAATATTGTACTTTCTTTAATAATATTATACTTACTTTATTAACTAATTTAACAGCTAGGTTTCAACAACTAATTCTGGACAATGATGCATCCATACTATTTATTCCTTAAGATTCATTGATTCTTCAACTTGTCTTGAGGATGGATCACATTAGTTGGTTCAAAAAGTCCACCGAATCCCCATTATGTGATTAATTCGAAAGACATCTATTTACATTATGAATCACAAAAGTCTTAGATCTAACATGATTTATTTATTTTGGTAAGTAAGGACCCACGGCGATTTGAACTAGTGATCTATCACAAGGAGTGCCTTACTTTTTTGGTAGGTAAGGACCCACGGGGGATTTGAACTAGTGACCTATCGCAAGGAGTGCCTTAACATTGCACCCATTCACCGTCAATCCAAAGCCCCGTAGGCATCTTAGACCTAACATGATTAATTTTATTAAAATTTAAAATTAAATAATTAAAAAAATATTATAATTATTTTAATATTGTATTTTATTTTTTAATTTAATAAATAATAACTTTTATAATGATTTTTAATATAAATATTTTTTATTTTTTTATTTTTAATCTAAATTGATTTTTAATAGTTTTAGTTTAATATTTAAAAAAGAAAATAAATTATTTATATATATTTATATATTTTATTTTTTTGAAAAATTTAATTTCAAAATATTATAAGAATATATGAATTCTAATATTGAAAATCTTAATCATCTTGAATTTTTTTCAGGAAAAAGACTAGAAAAAAAAAAAACCTAATTATTGATTGAGATTAAATAGTTTAAAAGAATTGAAGATGAAAAACACTTTCTCTTGGATTATCAAACGTTTCTAAATTTCAAAATATTTATCACATTAAAAACCTTCTTGACTTTGTTAAGTTAGTATAATTATGGTGATCTAGCAATGCTTCTCACATTTCTTTTACCATAGAAATTAAATGTTAAAGAATATCAATTAATCACTTACCTTCTTAAGATCCAATAAACCATATTAAATTAATTATAAAATATACCTAAGAAAACATTAAAATATTGAAAATTATAATTATAATTTTCAACACTGTCTTATCTACATTATTTCAATTTTCACTTATAATATTTGTATTTTTAATTTATTTATTAAATTTCTTCCCTATATATGATTTACTATCATACCATTAAAATGAACATATCTTAAACAAATGTATAAAATATTACTTATATTTTACGTTTGATATTTTTGCAAAGAAATTCATAATTTACTAGTCACATTATTTCAATTATCTAATAAGTGTATTTTTAATTGATTTATTATTCATATAATTGTTTAATAAGTATAGTGTATTTATTTTTATTTGTATGATAAATTATTTTTATAAAAATTATTCTTATACTTGATATAATGTGTATTCAGTTTTTCATTTGCTATTAGTTTTTGACTAAAAAAACTAAAATTTATTCAAATTTTAACATTATGAAAATAATTTTTTTATTTTTAAATAAAATTTATCTCTATTTATGTCAAATATGATTGATTGAAATGTCTTTGCTCTTATTGTGTAATGATGACAAGAATTGACTTTTGTCTACTTCATTATTAATTATTATGTACTATGTCACTAATTACTATGTACAATACATATAAATAATTTGAAAAGTAACATTATATATTAATTACTATGTATCATAAACACAGATGGTTTGTAATTAAATTCAAAATTTTCATTTTCTCATTGGCGTAAAGTATTGAATAGACAATTTTTATGGGTTTTATTTTTTAATTTACAAAAAAAATATTAAATTTAAATTTGAAAAAATATATAAAAATAACATGTATACAATTTGTACAAGTTTCATTATATCAATCTATACTCTAATGACATGACATGTGTACTATAATATGAGCATTATATAAAAAAAAAAAAAAGTCATCATTCAATATTAAATAAATAATTATTAACTTGTTATCATTTTCTTCAATGTCAATTATATATAAAACCTTTTTCTACAAAAACATGTTTAATTACATTAAAAAAAAAGTTAAACAAATATTCATGTAACTCATTGTATAATTTTATTATGGTTTGGAGCACATATAACACATCATAACATTAAAATATTTTATTAGACTAAGTCGCAAAAACACTAGCTATATGGCCTTGTATTTTATATAAAAATACAAAATTATTATATTAAAATTTATTATATTATAAATCTTAAACTTAAAATTAATACAAAGCTTTTTAATTAAAAATTTATTACATAATAGAAAATTTAAAATTTTAATTTATATATATATATATATTGAAAATAAATGATAAAGTAACATAATTTAATAGCTGTTAATAATTCTCATGAAAATCTTCATACATGTTGGAAAATGTAAATGTTACAATAAATTGATAATATATTTTACCAATAAATCTTCTTTATAAATTATACTAATTATTGAAAATGATAAACAAATTAATTTTATTAACCTTACCAAAAAATTATATAATATATTTCAATTCTCTTTTCTAATAGTTTAGTAATCAACTTTCAGATGGCAATATTCTCCGTTACAATAATTTAGTGAGAAATTTTCATGAAAAAATAAAATGAACAAATATGATATTAAAGTTAGAAAAGAAAAAACCATCCACAAATAGTATTCTTATATCCTCCCCTAGTAAAAATAATGCAATCATGAATTATCTTGCTATTTTAATTGCATTTTTATTAATATAAAATTATCTATATTTGTTGTTTTTACTCTAATTTAACTATATTTAAACTAAATAAGAATAACTACTCTAATTTTTTTCAAATGTGAAAATTTATCCATAACTTTCAATAATTAGACTAAACTTGAAAAAACGCTAACTATACGAGTTTATTTAATAGTTAAAATAAATATAACCAAAAATTTCAAACTGATTTTATCCCAATTTCAACCTTTTTATAAAATTAAGAGAAAAGTAACGAACATGGTATAAGAGAATAACTTTTCATAATAAATTACAGATTTTGGATAATTTAGTGAACTATTCCCCAAACAATTATTATAATTTTTCTACCCAAAATTAAATCTCACTTCAATAATTTTACCTAATATCATTTTACGAACCTCCACTAATTGCAAATTCCCAAGCCATACAATGCGAGCAACACCAAGTAACAATAACTCCACTGAAAATAAGTGCTAATTTTATCGATACCCTAAATGAGAGTAATAGAGTCCGTTGATCCAATAATAAGTATTTCTTGGACACAAGAAACTCAAAATACTTGTGCTTTGTTATGTGTAAATGTGTAGAGACAACACTCCGCACCAAATCCCTGTAACACATTTAGTGTTAACAGACACCATGAGCAAATGAGTAATGAAAAATAGGAGAAACCAATAACAGCCAATCTAAGACCTTTTAGCCCCCAAATTTGTCATGTCTTTTTCCTGGCATGCTTTGTGTATGTCACTGCATCTTTGAAGACATTCTCCAAGAAAATATTCAAGATGCCTTTGATCTCTTCATACATGAGGTCACTGATACGCTTGACGCCTCATCTCCTGGCTAGACGCCTAATGACAAGTTTGGTGATTCCCTGAATGTTATATGTGGGAACTTTCCTATGCCTAAACCGATTCAATTACGTTGTATTCACGAAAAATGAAAATGAAACTGACGCGAAAAACCAATTAAAATTCAAATTGGTGAATGACGTGGTTTTGAGATTTGTGTTGGGAGTAGTGACTTTCAAGTGTAGAGAAAGTTACATAATTAATTCCCCATGTCGGTGGTCATCCCCGAGTGGCCCAAAACACATTATCTAACTGGCCGGTGCCTTTCCATTCTCTGTCAGAGGAAACTTTTTTTTTCCCGACCGACGATTATTTACGAGTGAATTAGCCGACCAAGTAGACTACTCCATAATGAACAAGACCTTGAGACTCCATCCAAGATTCACACTTTTAGACCATTCCTTTTAGGGTCACATTACAATTAACTAGACTCTGAGACTCCATCTAGGGTAACAAGCAAGTGATTCACAACAAAACAAATGGAAACAAGTGGTTGCCCTCGATATGAATTCCATGGCACCCTGCACTCCAATGGATCAGCAAACAACAAATATTATTACTAGTTTTTCAGAGTAATTATTAATGTAACATCATTTTAGACACGTTGATTGGTTCTTAAATTGGTGATCACAACTTTTTGCTCGATGAAAATATATGGCGTGCACTACAAAGCGCCACAAAAACTATGAGAACAAGCATAACACAACTGTCGATAGACTAGATATTATATTAAGCCAAAGGCAATGCATTGTGGTAGAGCTCGACTAGTACAAAAAATGTTTATCAAAAGGGACAACAACACACATCATATTATGATTCTTTCAAGAATGAAAATGATAGGAAATATACCGTGGCTAATGGGGGGAGGTTAAAACTCACGGAGTTTTGGGATGAGATTATTGAAATATGGTAGAGTCATGAGCCACCAAGTGATTCCAATCCCAAAACATACATATAGAAGAATTGTAGAACCTTTGGATATTTCATATCATTATCGCAGCGAAGGCAACATCAACTATCCATATGAAAGACCTGATCGTCATAAAGATCTTCAAAAATGAACGGAAAAGAAAGAAATAACTCATGGTTCAAGGGTTAGATGATGTCACACAAACCCTGCATCCCTCACTCAAGACTCTAGATTTTGGGCATATGTAGAAGAGGGTGTGAAAAGCGTGCAAAATTTGAGTAAAGGCTAGCAAAAAATGCCACAAATTCTTGAAAAGTTTGAAACGGATGTGACAATGATGGTAAACTTTGTCAGCGTTATTCTGATGTTTTCTTGGGAGGAAGTAGCTTCATGGTGTGTTCTTTTAATGTTTTCCTGGGAGGACGTAGCTTCATGGTGTGTTGGGAAGAGTGGAAAGAATACAACCAAAAACAATCCCCTGAATGGAGATCTTCTTTTTATGAGACAATGACAAATGGAAGTTGGAAGGGGTGAATTTGCATGGTATCTGAATAAAGACATTATCTCCAACTTTGGAGATGAGGACCTAATCCTCCCAATTAGGTTTGCTTTCTTTGTTTTCATAGATGTATCTCAACTTGATATTTATGATGTAATTTATGTTTCTAACTCTAAGGAAGAGGAGTTTCTTCTTGTGAAATTTCATGTTTTGTTTGTGAGATGGCATTCCCTTTCATTTGTTTAGTATGAGTGTCGTAATGCTTTAATAGTTAAAACAAATATATTTTGCTTCCAATGATATTTATAAAGATTTTGATTATTTCATTTCTATAGTAGATGTTTGATAGATGCATTTAACACAAAATTCTGAGAAAGTACAAATTTTGTCTCATAAATTTGCATTAAAACAACACAACTTTTGTTGCAAGTGCTAAGTTTTTCATGTGGGGATTTGAAATGGATTAGAATAGATTTGAAATGATTGTTACATGGGAAATATTCCTATTTATATTTATTTTATCTTTTAAATCCATAATTTCTTTATGTATGTTTATCATAACCATATTGATATTTATTTTGACTTTTCAATATAACACAACCCAGCATTCTCCCACTTGTTGTTTTCTTTCCACGGGGGGCCACAGAAGAACATAGTCATTTATCCAGCGCTACAATGCCCATTGTTTCTCTACACCAAGAGAACTTCTCAGATCTCACAGATTTTGTCAATGCATTTGTTGAATTCTTCAAAGTGTCCACCTTTACCAACATCATCATTTTGTCTTCTATCATATCCCTCACAAAGTGATACTAAACATCAATTTTCTTTGTCTTTGAATGATAAGCAGAGTTCTTTGCCAAGAAAATTGCACTTTGGTTGTCAGAGTCTATCCTTATAGCTACCTGTACTAACCCCATACTTGAACACAATCTCTGGAACAAAACTACTTCCTGGCTTGCATGAGTGGCTAGCATGTATTCTACCTCTGTAGTTGGTAATGCCACTACATATTGTTTTTTACACATCCAACTGACTGCACCTCCAAATAAGTTAAACACATACCCACTTATAGATATTCTCTTATCCAAATCTCCAGCCTAGTCCTCATCAACAAAGCCACGGATATCCAAAACTCTGTCCAATCCTAGTCTTCCTTGGTAGCACAAACCATAATCACTAGTGCCACGCAAATACCTAAAACCCTGCTTCACTGTTGTCCAATGCTGCTTTCCTGGTTTTAACATAAACCTGCTCAATACTCCCACTGCATGTGCAATGTCTGGCCTAGTAAAGACCATCACATACATCAGGCTACCGAATGCACTTGCATATGGAACATGGGACATGTCCACTTCCTCTTCGTGTCTCTTGGGACTCTGTTCAGCAGATAACTTTACACCAATAGGAATAGGAACCTTCACCGGTTTACTATCCTGCATATTAAACCTTTGCAATATTGTCTCAACATACTTCCTCTGGTTTCACTAGAGCTTCCGCTTTGCCCAATCTCTTTTAATTTCCATACCCAAAATATAGTTTATAGCACCAAAATCTTTCAAGTCGAATTAGAAGGACAATTGGGTCTTCAAATCCTAGATAACTTCTTTGTCATTTCAAACCAGCAACAGATCATCCACATACAAGACCAGATAAATAACACGGTCACCAATTAATTTGAAATATACATAGTGATATGCTTCGCTTCTGGTCAATTCAAGTCCCCGTATAAATGTCTCAAATTTTTGATACCACATCCTTGGTGACTGTTTTAACCCTTATATAGATTTCTTTAACTTGCATATCAATTCTTTCTTACCCTTCACCGCAAAACCTTCAAGTTGCTTCATGTAGATCTCTTCTTCTAGATCCCCATGAAGAAATGTTGTCTTCACATCCATATGTTCTACCTCAAAATAAAAAGCATCAGCAACAAATAAAAGTAATCTAATAAAAACTACCTTGGCAATAAGAGAAAAATATCACCAAAATCAATTCCCGACACCTGGGAATAACCTTTGCTACCATCCGAACTTTGTATTTCTCAAGCTTTGTTTCTGCATTTGTCTTCTTCTTGAACACCCATTTGCTGCCAATGGGTTTCCTTCCAGTAGGCAACTCCACCAAATCCAAGCCTCATTTTTGTGCAAAGATGTCATTTCATCAACCATGGCCTATTTCTATAGTTTGCCATCCTCTGAATCTACTGCTTCCTTCACAATTCTGGGATCATCATCGGTAATAGATAAAGAAAAATTTGAACAGAAATTAGATGGGCTATACCTTTCTAGCTGCATTCTTTCTCGAACTAATCTTCTCAAAACTGGACTTTGTGGCTCTTCATCTTCTGATTCCTCTTCTGTTGTAGAGTATGATTCTTCCTCCTTTAGCTTAAACTCTTTCTTCTCAGGTACCTCTAATGGGACTTTATGTTTAATAACATCTTTAACCTCACTGAACACCACATCTCGGTTGTACATAACATTCCTTGTTACTGAGTTCCAAAGCTTATAACCCTTTAAACCATCCTTATACCCAATAAAGATGCACTTTTCAGATTTACTATCCAACTTGGTTCTTTTCTCCTTTGGAACATGTACATATGCATCACATCCAAATACCCTTAAATATGAAAGAGAGGGTTTCTTTCCAATCCATACCTCTTGTGGAGTCTTATCCTCCAACGCTGATGAAGGCGATCTGTTGACCAGGTAACATGTCTCCACCGCCTCTGCCCAAAATTCCTGTCCCAACCCTGCACCACTAAGCACGGTTATTTCCCTTTCCATCAACGTCTTTTTCATTCTTTATGCAACTCCATTTTGCTCAGGTGTGTATGGAGTAGTGTTATGTCGTGCTATAACACACTTCTTACAGAATTCTTCAAATTCTTTGTTGCAAAATTCTCCACCGTTATCTCGTTGGGTTGAGTTATATTCTTTCTACAACTAGCCCACGTAGTTAACTGAGGGTTAGAAGGGGGGCGGAGCCCCCCCTTTGTTGCACTGATTGCATAGTAGAGGGGGGTCACAGTGGGTTTGAGGGGTGTAGGTAACCCCCCTCTATGGGGTCCGGGGCAGCTCCCGGACAAATTTTGTTTTTTGGACCCTATATTAAGTTGGGCAGACCCACCTATGGTTTTGTGCATGATTTTCGCACATGGTTTTGGATGTGATGGTTTTCAGTCCATGGTATTGTATGCTTCGGCATGTATAAATATGTATTTTAACATTGAAAGGAACATAATGAAAAATCAAGATGGTAATCCCAGATTTGGGATACAGGGGAAAATATCTCTGTATATGTGTTTTATGTGTTTTTCTCTTGCATTGTTTATTTTCTGTCTTTTAGAATCGTATGTAGGTAATTTCTGTATAGGGTTAAAAACTAAATTTGGTATCATAGTTGTTTTGGCTTCAAGGGGACGCCTTTGTTGCTGAGGGGTTTCGCTTAGGCCTGTGGTAGACCCTGTTCAGTGGGAGATCTATGGAATTGATTCTGGTTGTGAAAGAGGATGGCGAGCAGTGGAAAGATAGAGATCGAGAAATTTAATGGTCAGAGTTTTGAGTTATGGAAACTCAAGCTAGAGGATCTGTGGTGGATAAAGATCAGTGGGTCGTGGTAGATCCAGGTACTAAAACAAAAGGAGTTTCTGATGAAAAATGGAAGAAGTTGGATCGGAATGCTAAGAACACAATATGATTGTCACAGATTCAGTATTGTTGAATGTGTAACGGGAAGCTACGGTGAAGACTTTATGGGACAAGTTAGGAACTTTGTACGAATCTAAGTCTTTGGTAAATAAACTGTTCTTATGGAAAAAACTATATAACATGAGGATTAAAGATGGAGACTCAGTGACAAAACATCTGAACGCATTTAATACTATGGTAAGTCAGTTATTATGTGTTGATATTAAAATTTCAGATGAAGATAAGTGCATCATTTTGTTGTGTTCTCTACCAGATTCGTGGGATAGTCTGGTTATTGCAATAGGTAGCAATGCAATTTCTTTGCAATTTGATGAAATAGTCTCATCCTTGCTGATGGAGGAGATGAGACGGAAAAATATGGAGAGCCAGAATGGTGATGCCTTGTCTATACGAGGATGGTCCAAGAACAAAAACAAAAATAAGTCATTGCGTGGGAGATCTAAATCTCTAGGAAAACCTGTAAAGGTGGTGTGCTGCAAATGCGGAACAGAAGGGCACTACAAAAGGGATTGTAAATGTAAAGCTCCTAACAAAGGATAGGGATCTGATGATGCTCCTTCTGCAGAGGCGAAAACCACTTCAGATGAAGGTGGAGATGTGTACTTGGCTTCTTCAAGTACACATGTAGATCATGAGACATGGTTGATTGACTCAAATGCATCATTTCACTTCACTCTCGATAGAGAGTGGTTCTACGAGTATGAGAAATATGATAGTGGTGATGTCTTCTTGGGGGATGACAGGAAGGCTAGAAGCGTTGGTCGTGGACAAATAAAGTTGAAGTTGCAAGGTGGAAGGGTTAAAACACTTCCAGGTGTTCTGCATATTTCTCCATTAGCTAAAAATCCGATTTCTATAAGCAAGCTGAATGATGCATGTGTAAAAACAGTGTTCGAGAAGGATACCTACAAGATGGTTCGGGGGGCACTGGTATTGATGCGGGGAGTTCGAATTGGAACTCTGTACAAGTTGCAAAGTAGCACTGTTGTTGATGGGTGCAACAGCTCTATGGTTCCTGAAAATGGAGCAGAAAATCTAGTTGTCTCTGGAGAGAAGACCATGATGTGGCATCAAAGGCTTGGACATATTGGAGAGAAGGGACTTTGAATACTTCATGGTAAAGGTATGGTAGAAGTTATGAGTAATAGCTCTCTGGATTTTTATTTATGTGAAAATTGTGTATATGGGAAGTAGAATCAGGCGAGTTTCCCCTCTGGTGGTAACATGGCAAAACAAATATTAGAGCTTGTGCACAGTGATGTGTTTGAACCTGTGAAGGTTCCATCACTAAGTAACTTTGTGTACTATGTATCATTTATAGATGACTTCTCAAGGAATACATGGATATATTTCCTTAAAAATAAATCTGAAGTCTTTGATAGGTTTAAAAAATTTAAGACTCTGGTGGAAAACCAAACAGAGAAGAAGATAAAGGTGCTGAGGAAAGATAACGGTGGAGAGTTGTAGAGTCTCTACTTTACACCTTATCATCCATCATTACCTACTGTTTTCATCACTTTCCTCTCTCTTTTGCCTCATTTTCCACCCAGATCATTACATTAGTTGTCATTAAACATGATCAAGTGAGCTTTGCTAATGGGTAATTGTTTTGTTTAGTTTTTGACATACTTACAGGTATTTCGCAGCTTTCTGCTGATTCCGCAGCCATCTGATGATCCCGCAGCCATTTTGTTGATCTCAAGGTTCCACGTGCTATTTTGCAGAACGAGCCACGTGGGCATGTTGGAATATACGTGCTCGAGGTTCCTGTGCCATCAGTTCAGCCGGCCACGTCATTTGTACCTCCGGTCAAAGGGGGTCAAGTTACGGTCAAATAAAGGCAGCTTAACGTTGATACGTAAGCTGTTTGATCACGTCGGTGGAAAAGGTGACTTGTCCGTGTTTTGAAATCCGTGGGGGACATGATCTAATGTTGGATTCATTGCCCATATCGACCAGGACCTCCAGCTTGACCACGAAGCCTATGACGTGTTAACTGCACCTTTAATACGCATGACAGTCAGTTTATTTTCTGTTTTTATGTTTACGTATTAGGCCATCTTGCAAATGCCTATATATATTTGCGTCTGCGTACGCTTATGTTAACTTTTAGATGCTGTAGTGTATGTACTTGTGAGAATTTTGGCACGTTTTCAAACTCTGTTTTTATAAGAGCTGTTCCAGCACTTTTTGACTATGTATCTCTGCATATAAAGTAATGGAAACGTTGTTTTGAAGTCTTAAGAGCATCTGAGTTTTCTGTGGATAATATGAATGGAGGGCCCCTGTTCGTATTAGCCTTGTAAAGTATTTCATGTGTATATTTCTGCAATTTCTTTATTTCATCTACAGCATTTCCTTTTCTTGAGTTATGTACAGCTTGACTTCTTTTCATTGCTGCAGCCTTTATTTTCACTGATCAGATTTGCTTCTTTGCAGGTTTTTACCCGGGATTGAGTGTGTTGTATTTGCTTTAATATCTAATGGTAGTTGCAGTTGTCTTGTTCATAACGCTGCCCTTTTTACTCTGTTTTCTAGACTAGTTTTTAGCTTAGTTTTACAAGTTGGATGCTAACTAATTTATGTTCTCTTTATCATGAATGATTTATCTTTCAGAGAACAGAACACTAATTGATTGCAGCTTGTTTTTAAGTAGCTTTGGCTTGTAGCACTAATACTTTTTCCTCTTGTTACACATAATCACACATGTAGGAAGCAGTATGATGGAAAAGGCTTAGTAGTGCTATAATTTGTCACTTAGAGTTTTTATCAATTCTTGGATTTGTCTTCAGCTACTTCCTAATCGTGTTTTACGCAGTACTATGTGGTAGAAGCAGGGAGTTAGGAAGAGATAACCATTATCATCAATCCTTGAAGTGATTTTCTTGTTTCTTTTATTTGCAGCAATATGGATAGAGACTAATGCCATTAGAACGTGGTCATTTGCTTTCAAGTTCTTTTCCTTTACAATTCAGCAAGTAATTAGGAATCACTAATCACACACTTTCACTCACCTAGAACTCACTTTACACACACTTTCACTCATCTGTCTATAATCATCACTCCATCTTAGGAAGAAAAGTTAACCATAAACAACACCCCCAAACGACAAAAAGCTCTAAGAGGTTGCTTAAGTACATATAGTACACCTTCACTTCATCAGCTTACGAGCCCCGGGTTGACAATTAATACTAGCAATTTAGGAACACTAAATTGACTAAACATTTTGGCGCCGTTGCCGGGGAAGTGAAATTAAGTAGCCATACTTAGAGGAAAAAAAAATATAAAAATTTCGAGGAAAGAAGTTAATAACCTATCCAAGTATGCTCTCCTCTTGCACTTTAAAGTGATCTGGAGGATCAGAAAGGAGAAAGTTATTGATTTAGTAGTCTCTTGAGTATGCTCTCTTCTTGCACCTAGAGTGAACTGGAAGATCAGAAAAAGAACTATTAACTTGACTTGAAGAAAAAATAAAAAATGACATGCATAGAGCTAGAGATTCTAGAGGACGGTTTTTAGCTAGAGCTCGAAGTTCAATTTTTACAAGTCCATCTGCTTCAAGGGATAGACAAGAGACACCCCCCTTATCTCCAACCGAAACTCCTGGAATTCAAGAGCCAAGAGTTGACTCTCCTACACCTTCTATTGAGTTTGAACCAGGAAGAGACTCTTCTCTTTCTCCTACAGGAAGACCAATTGTAATTGAGGAATTGGAATCATCTGAAGAAGAAGGAGAAATCTCTTCTCATTCACCTTTTGTAGAGGAACCAGAAGATTTTGAAATCCCTAGGAGAATTATCATGGCAGAGGAAGAAGGAGGAGGTAGAGGTAGAGGTAGAGGAGGAGGAGGAAATAACAATAACAATAATGGAGGTAGAGGTCCCATAGGAGGAGGAAATAGAAATGGGGATAATTCATTTGGGTTTCCCATTGTTAATGAGGATTCCCGAGCCACTATGAAAAACATATCACCATCTGTCCTCCCTAACTTCCATGGGTTAAGGACTGAGGACCCTGAAACATTCTTATTTGAGTTTGAAGTGGTGTGTCGAACTTATGACTACCTGGATGACTCTCAGAAACTCAAGTTGTTCCCTTCAACACTGAAGGATCAAGCCTTGAAATGGTTCATGGGGTTACTCACTCAATCCATTAGGACTTGGGATGAGATGAAACAGACATTTTTGGATAGGCATTTAGACTATTGCATGCCTACTAATCACAAGGACGAGGTTTTTAAAATGGTACAAAAAGAAGATGAGAGTCTAGAAGATTTACTTGAAAGATTTCAATATAACTTGAAAAGAGCAAAAATGAACACCTTGGATGAAGAGACCTTAAAAGCCCTCTTATTAAAGGCCATCAAGGATGAATGGATAGACATCTTAAACATGATGGGGAAAGGGGATATTTCTCAACTTTCTCTCAATGACATAGCAGAACTTTGTATCCATCTCTCAAGGGGCAAATCAAAAACTCAAAAAGGGCCTAGAGATCCTTCTCTCCTTAGGGCGAATAAATCTGCAACAGGATCAGTGAGTAGGGCTGAAATCGGCAATATGCTTGATGAATTTAAAACTGACATCTTAGGGAGTCTTAGTGAACAACTTGATACCCTTAAGATTCACAATAAACAAAAAGCAGAAGCCGAGGCTTTGGCTATCTTTTGCCCGAAATGTAGAAAGAAACATGCTTTAAGGGAATGTCCCTTAGATGCACACGTTGTAGAAACATGTGTAATTTGCTCAGAAACTCATGAGACCAAGGATTGTCCCTCAATTCCTGGCCTCAAAGCAGTCTTTCAAGAGGATCCAGATACACTTGAATCTCTCTGTTTTATTGCAAGGAGACCTTGGCAAGGACAACAGAATCAAGGGTTTAACAACTCTATGAATTCTCAATCCCAACCAAATTGGAATCCTTGGCAACAACCTTGGCCTCAACCTCAAAATGCTTTCCAAGCATGGATGCAAAGCATGCAAAATCCTTATGGGAGATTTGCACAATTCTATCAATATCCTCCATCATTTCAGAATCAGCAAGCTCCACAACTTCCAAACCAAGGTCAACAACTATCATTGCCATACCCTCAACAACAACAACCTCCTCCACAAAATCAAAATTCTCAATTAGCACTTCAATCCCAGCAGAAATCTAATCAACTTCCCTCTCAGCCATTACCAAATCCAAATAATAGGAACCCTCAAAATGCTTACATGATGTAAGGTCAACCATTCCCTACCTACATGGTTGTTCCTCTTAATGAAGTACAACTTAGATCAGGTAGAATCCTAGATCAACCTTCCACAAGTGTTCAACAACCAAGCATTTCTGAGGAGGAATCTCTCAAAGTCAATAAAGGTTCTGAAGTATCACTTCAAAACCAAAATATCCAAAAAGAAAAAGAAAAAGAATCAATCTCTACAACTCCCCCAGTTGAGCAACCTACACCTACAGCTACACCTCCCTTTCCTGAAAGATTGCAAATTGATGAAGGGGTGGAAAAGCAGATATGGGTGCCTGACTATAACTTCCTAGATGAATTGAAAAATGTATGTATCAAGATCCCCTTGTTACAAGCCATTAAGGAAATTCCCATTCTAGCGAAGACAATAAAGGAGTTGAGTTTGAAGAAAACAGTAAAAAGAACCAGAGATACTAAAAGGATACATCTAGTTGGAAAAATTGCAGACATAATGATGGGTAAGATTACCATGCAAAAGTATGTAGATCCCGGTAGTCCTATTGTCAAAACTCATATTAATGGGGTTGAAATCCCAAATACTTTGATTGACTTAGGGGCCGCGATCAACATCATGAGTAGACAGACCATGGATCAGTTAAAGCTTCCTAATCTTCTCTTTACACCTAATTTGCTGCAGCTTGCAGATAGATCAATCATTAAACCTGATGGTGTATTGGAAGATATTCCAGTCTCTCTAGATTCTTGGGAATATCCAGTTGATTTTATGAGTTTAACTCCCAAGAGCAATCTAGGAGGACATCCTCTTATTTTAGGAAGACCTTGGCTGGCCACAGCTGATGCTTTCATAAGCTGTAGCTCTGGAGACATGTATATATCAGATGGTAATTCCACCAAGAAGTTCAACTTGTATCCCCCAGCAAAAGCTATAACAGAAATAGGAGAAGATGAATGGGTAGAGGATGAAGATACTATACAACCAGTTCTAACCATCTCTGAGATCAGTGAGGATAGTCAAATTCTAAATACATTAGAAAATTTTGAAGTATCTTTAGAATATGACTCTGAACATTTTCAGATAGATGCAGACATTGAATATCTCTCCTCTAGACAAATGTCTCTCTTCTCAATGGAAGAGTTTGGTAGTTCTACAGTGGAAATCCTCCCAAGAAAAACATTGAACATTAACAAAAACTTGGGAAGACCACAACAAGAAGAATTAACTAAACTGTTGCAAAAACATTCCACTGCCTTTGCATGGGAATACACTGACATGAAAGGAATCGATCCTAAGACTTGTATTCATCACATCTACATTGAAGAGAATAGCAGACCTATTAGGCAACCACAAAGAAGGATGAATCCAAACCTTAAGGAAATCGTGAAAGAAGAACTCCAGAAATTGCTCAAGGTAAACTTCATTTACCCCATCTCAGATAGCCAATGGGTTTCTCCCTTGGTTATAGTGCCCAAAAAGAATGCTAAATGGAGAGTTTGCATTGATTATCGAGAATTGAACAAGGCAACCTTAAAGGATCATTTTCCTTTACCTTTTATTAATCAGGTACTAGACACCTTAGCAGGTAAAAAGTATTTCTCATTCTTGGATGGTTTTAGTGGGTACAATCAAATTCAGGTAGCACTTGAAGATCAAGACAAAACCACATTTACTTGTCCTTGGGGAACTTTTGCCTACCGAGTACTCCCTTTTGGATTGTGCAATGCACCTACTACATTTCAAAGGGCTGTATTAGGAATCTTTTCAGATCTGATTCATGATTGTGTAGAGGTATACATGGACGATTTCACAGTTTATGGTAATACATTTGAAGAAGCTTTGGAAAATTTGGAAAAAGTACTAGTAAGATGTAAGGAAACAAATCTTTCTTTAAGTCATGAAAAGTGTTTTATGATGTTTACTGAAGGGATTGTTTTAGGACATCATATTTCAGGAGATGGGATGAAGGTTGATAAATCCAAAGTTGAAGTCATCTCTAAGTTACCTGTTCCAAATTGCCAGAAGGATGTTAGAAGTTTTCTTGGGTTTACTGGGTATTACAGAAGATTTATTGAAAACTTCACTAGGATAGCATCTCCTCTTTTCAAATTGCTTACCAAAGACTGTGAGTTTAAATGGGATCCTGAGTGTCAATCTGCCTTTGAAGCTTTAAAGTCTAGAATATCTGAAGCACCCATCTTAAGGGGGCCAAATTGGAAACTCCCTTTCCACATCTCTACTGATGCTTCAGATACAGCTCTAGGAGTTGTTTTGGGACAAAAGGATTTGATCCCTTATGCCATTTATTACACAAGTAAGAATTTGACTCCTACTGAGTTAAATTATACTGTTACAGAAAAAGAGTTCTTAGCTGTGGTACATGCAATCAACAAGTTTAGACACTACATAACCGGCTATGAAACCTTTGTCCATACTGATCACTCTGCCATAAGATACTTAATGAACAAACCTGTCACTAATGGTAGAGTTACAAGATGGCTTTTACTTTTGCAAGAATTTAACATTACTGTGTTAGATAGACCTGGAAAGCAAAACACAGTAGCTGATTTCTTGTCTAGAATCCAAAACACTAATGAAGATTCTCCAGTAGAAGATAAGTTTCCAGATGAATACTTGTTTGCAGTTACTACTAAGACTCCTTGGTATGCAGATATGGCTAATTATCTTGTTACAGGGAAGCTTCCTCTACACATATTTCCTAATGAGAAAAGGAAAATCATTCGGGAGAGTTCACATTATTCTTGGATTTCTAATGAATTGTTCAAAACAGGGCCAGATTGTATAATCAGAAGGTGTGTTCGGGAAGATGAAATGCCTGACATCCTTAAGGCATGTCATGATGAACCATGCGGCGGGCACTTTGCGGACAAGAGGACAGCCTATAAGATCCTTTCTTTAGGATATTATTGGCCTTCTCTCTTTAAAGATGCAAAGCAGTATGTTAGAAGGTGCGACAGCTGCCAAAGAGTTGGGAAACCAACTCCTTCAAATGAAATGCCTCTACAGCCTCAGGTATGCATCGAACCCTTTGAGAAATGGGCTCTAGATTTCGTTGGACCAATTAATCCACCATCAAAGCAAAAGAAGTATATACTGGTTTGTACTGATTATGTTACTAAGTGGGTAGAAGCAAAAGCATTGCCTTCTGCCACTGAAAATTCAGTTGTTCAATTTCTTTTTGAGGATATTTTCACTCGTTTTGGTGTCCCAAGAGAAATTGTGACAGATCAAGGCAGCCAGTTTACATCTAATTTGATGGAGAAGCTGATGGAGGAATATAAGATCAAGCACAGAACATCTACTCCCTACCATCCGCAATCCAATGGTCAAGTGGAATCTACCAATAAAGTTCTTGAAGGCATTATCACCAAGACTGTTCATCTTCATATAAGAGATTGGGCGGAAAGGCTCCCTGAAGCCTTATGGGCCTATAGAACCGCATGGAAGAACACAACAGGACATTCTCCCTATGAACTTGTTTATGGGAAGGAATTCCTGCTTCCTATTGAGTTCCAAATCAAGACCTTCAAGATGGCAGTCCAATTGGGAATGAGCCTCTCAAAAGCTCAAAAACACAGAATGGACCAGCTAAATGAGCTAGATGAAATAAGACAAGATGCAATTCTAAGGACCGATCTAGTTCAGCACCAAAGATCTAAATGGCATGATCGTCATATCAAAGAAAGAAAGTTTCAGAAAGGAGATTGGGATCTATTGTTTGATTCAAAATTCAAAGACTTTAAAGGAAAGTTTCAAACTCATTGGCTTGGGCCATATGAGATTGATGAAGTCTTTAGCAATGGAGCAGTTCGAGTAAAAACTATTGATGAATTTCATACTCCTCTTATTGTGAATGGCCACCGCTTGAAAATCTACCAGAAGCCATTCTCAAAAGAAGAGTTTGTCAAATTGTTCAAAGAAGATTCTGCAATCAGGTTGGTGTAGAAGGATTCTTCTCCTCCATCAGCCTAATCTTTGGTTTTTGAAAAAAAAAAAGAAAAAAAAAAGAAAAAAAAAAAAATAAATGTATGAGCCTGAAAACCAATCTCTGATTGGCAGTCTCATACAAAAAACCTGAGGTGAAAATCAGGGTCACCTGACACCTCATGTTTTCCAAAAAAAAAAAAAAAAATCTCTTTCTCCCCTTATTTCATCTCATTTTATCATCACCACCATTTCATCCACCATTTCATTCATTTTCACTCCACCTCATTTTTTTTCATTCATCCATCCACTCACTACATTCCATTCCATCAATAAAGTCATTTTTAGATAGTTAAAAGTTGTTTTTTGTGCAGTCGGAGGCTACTACTGCAGATTCCGCAGCTATCTGAAGATTCTGCAGCCATCTAATGATTTCGCAGCTCTTTGTACCTGCATATAAAAAAAACACAGTATGTTTGAAATTTCTTTGCAGCTCAGTAGTCATCAATAATAAATGAAAAATGGTCATGCAACAGCCATAAATCAGCAAAGGGTTAGTGGCAAGTCATCAAAGGCAAATCTAAGCGGGAATCTGAGGTATGGGTTAAATCCTAAACTTACAGTTATTTCATTATGCAAAGTTTTCTAGGTTATGTTTCTTGCCACTAAGTGTAATGATTACCAGTCATGCGACCATATACCCACGTATCTCCCAAGTCTATCAGTCCTTGATTACCACGATTTTGAATTTCACTTGCGGCTGCTTCTTCCATTAAGATCTCGTACTTAGGTGACGTAACCTAATGTACTACGTCTCTATGACATTAACTCACGCAGCCAAGTGTAACTCCGAAACCGAAATCTAAGGACATAGCCGTTCCATTCATCATTCCATAACCCTTCTACCCTCTTACGCTCATATCATTTCACTTCCGCTGTTTCATTTCCACTCACTGTTTCATTCCATTTACGCTGTGCAATACGCTGCTACTATACTCTGTTTTTCCTCTACGCTAATTCTATCACTAGTGAAGGTCTGTTACGGCCGTATCCAAAGCTAAAACCATAATCCACTATGTTGAGGCCGTAAATCCACTGAGTCAAAGCCGTTTTGAAGCCGTGTTCCAAAACAGAGCCGTGAGTTTACTGTGTAAAGCCATCCTTAAAGCCGTGTTTTAGAACAGAGCCATAAGAGCTAATGGGGAAACTCCTAAGAGCAGAACCGGAAGGTTCAAAGTTTTTGGAGGGTTATCCTCAGGTCAAATAGGCATTACAAAAGGCAAACTGGTTACAATGCGTATAGAAGTTCAAAGGCTACCATAAGGAGGTGACAAAGGCCTTTGCAAGGTCCTTCAGAGAAAAATATGGTCACGTGGAAATAGGGGACTTACAATTCACAGTCAATGAAAGCAGCATAGCACAAGCTACCTCACTTCCACAGACCGGAGAAAGGTGGTTTAAGAACCAGGCAGTTCAATATCAGTAGTGGAAACAAATTTTGAAAAACCCAGGTATGGACACAAGTATCTTTACCAAAGGGATTCCTGTTTCTTATGTTAAGGAGGAGTGGACCATTTTACTCTTGTTAGTACAGAAATTTTTCACTTGTGAAGGAAGATTTGGGGTCTTATATGTTTATCATGCAAAGGTTATGATGCATTTTCTAGGAGATGATATTAACCTCCCTTACTTTCTATTTTCAAGTCTTAAGAAAATGTGTGCAATGGTCCAAAAGAACCCTAGAAATATTGAAGCACATTTATGTCATCACGGTCTTGTGAAATTGCTGGTTGAGGAACAATTAAAATCAAAAAGAGACACATGGGAGAGGTTTCTCATAAGAAACCATTTTCAAGAATTAGGAGAAACTTCTGGAGGGTCCCCTCAAGTACCAAAAAGAAGTAGAAGAAAAAGAGGAGAGGGGGTTAACCAAGAAACTACTGCCCAAACAGAAACCATTGTTCCTGATACCACTGCCCAAGAGGAAACTGTTCAAGAACAGTTTGATGAGGAAACTGATATACAGCATCCTAAACAGGAAATTGATCCTGGATTTACTGAAGATGATAGCCAAGCAGCCCAAGGAATTATCACTAAAACTCTTTCAGAACTTGCTCAAGAAATTGCTCAGAAAAGAAAAGAAGGGAGGAAGAAACGAAAGCAAGATAAAGGTAAATCTGTAGTCCAAGAAACTCACCTCACTCCTGAGAATACTAGTGAGGAAGACACTCAGCCCTTAGCTCAAAGAATGGCCAAACTTCATAAAACTGCCCTCTCTAAAAAGGTGGAAAAACAGAAGCAAAAAGTACCAAAAGAAAAACAGAGTACCACCTCTGTAAGAAGGAGCAGCAGATTACAAAATAGAAAAGTAGGGGCCACAAAGGGTAAACAGTCATTCTTCATTGACTTAGGCTCACCTCAAAAAGGTGCTACAAGTCCTGACTTAGAGAAAAGTCCTTCACACGCTGAGCATATTGAGACTAGTCCTCCACGTGAGGAAAGTCCGTTTGAACATGAACTTGAGCATGAACATGGATCTGAATTTGATTATGAACCAAGTCCCAAAAAGTCACCTGAGGTTGACCCGGAGCAGCAAAAAGTGTATAATTATCTGGAAACATTGGAGCAAGCAGCCGCTGGCCCAAGCAATGTTCAACCTTTAGAACAACAAATCCACTCCTTAAAACAGGAAATTTTTGAGATTGAGGTTCTAAATCGACATATCATGCAAGAAAATGAAAAGTTGAAAGAGCAAGCCAAATTGGATAAGATGATTCATGATAACACCATGTTACATTTGGGCCTGTGGCAAAGAAGTAACAAAAAGTTAAGGAAGAGATGCAAAAAGCTAAACAGAGCCTTGATCAACCTAAAGTTCAGATGCTTAGTAAAGAAGCCAAGGGTAAATGTGTCTACACAGAGAAAGAAGAGGAGATTGGATGTCTTGGCGGAGGCATCACAGCAGGTTGATTGATCAGTGTTTTTGCATGAGGACATGCAATGCCCTCGTAGTGGGGGTATGTAGAGTCCCTACTTTACACCTTATCATCCATCATTACCTACTGTTTTCATCACTTTCCTCTCTCTTTTGCCTCATTTTCCACCCAGATCATTACATTAGTTGTCATTAAACATGATCAAGTGAGCTTTGCTAATGGGTAATTGTTTTGTTTAGTTTTTTACATACTTACAGGTATTCCGCAGCTTTCTGCTGATTCCGCAGCCATCTGATGATCCCGCAGCCATTTTGTTGATCTCAAGGTTCCACGTGCTATTTTGCAGAACGAGCCACGTGGGCATGTTGGAATATACGTGCTTGAGGTTCCTGTGCCATCAATTCAGCCGGCCACGTCATTTGTACCTCCGGTCAAAGGGGGTCAAGTTACAGTCAAATAAAGGCAGCTTAATGTTGATACGTAAGCTGTTTGATCACGTCGGTGGAAAAGGTGACTTGTCCGTGTTTTGAAAGCCGTGGGGGACATGATCTAATGCTGGATTCATTGCCCATATTGACCAGGACCTCCAGCTTGACCACAAAGCCTATGACGTGTTAACTGCACCTTTAATACGCATGACAGTCAGTTTATTTTCTGTTTTTATGTTTACGTATTAGGCCATCTTGCAGATGCCTATATATATTTGCGTCTGCGTACGCTTATGTTAACTTTTAGATGCTGTAGTGTATGTACTTGTGAGAATTTTGGCACGTTTTCAAACTCTGTTTTTATAAGAGCTGTTCCAGCACTTTTTGACTATGTATCTTTGCATATAAAGTAATGGAAACGTTGTTTTGAAGTCTTAAGAGCATCTGAGTTTTCTGTGGATAATATGAATGGAGGGCCCCTGTTCGTATTAGCCTTGTAAAGTATTTCATGTGTATATTTCTGCAATTTCTTTATTTCATCTACAGCATTTCCTTTTCTTGAGTTATGTACAGCTTGACTTCTTTTCATTGCTGCAGCCTTATTTTCACTGATCAGATTTGCTTCTTTGCAGGTTTTTACCCGGGATTGAGTGTGTTGTATTTGCTTTAATATCTAATGGTAGTTGCAGTTGTCTTGTTCATAACGCTGCCCTTTTTACTCTGTTTTCTAGACTAGTTTTTAGCTTAGTTTTACAAGTTGGATGCTAACTAATTTATGTTCTCTTTATCATGAATGATTTATCTTTCAGAGAACAGAACACTAATTGATTGCAGCTTGTTTTTAAGTAGCTTTGGCTTGTAGCACTAATACTTTTTCCTCTTGTTACACATAATCACACATGTAGGAAGCAGTATGATGGAAAAGGCTTAGTAGTGCTATAATTTGTCACTTAGAGTTTTTATCAATTCTTGGATTTGTCTTCAGCTACTTCCTAATCGTGTTTTACGCAGTACTATGTGGTAGAAGCAGGGAGTTAGGAAGAGATAACCATTATCATCAATCCTTGAAGTGATTTTCTTGTTTCTTTTATTTGCAGCAATATGGATAGAGACTAATGCCATTAGAACGTGGTCATTTGCTTTCAAGTCATTTCAAGTTATTCATTTCTTTCAAGTTCTTTTCCTTTACAATTCAGCAAGTAATTAGGAATCACTAATCACACACTTTCACTCACCTAGAACTCACTTTACACACACTTTCACTCATCTGTCTATAATCATCACTCCATCTTAGGAAGAAAAGTTAACCATAAACAACACCCCCAAACGACAAAAAGCTCTAAGAGGTTGCTTAAGTACATATAGTACACCTTCACTTCATCAGCTTACGAGCCCCGAGTTGACAATTAATACTAGCAATTTAGGAACACTAAATTGACTAAACAAGAGTTTTGCAGTAAAGAATTTGAAGAATTCTGTAAGATGTGTGGTATAGCAGGCAGAAGACTACTCCATATAAACCTCAGCAAAATGGAGTTGCAGAAAGAATGAACAAGACGTTGATGGAAAGGGAAAGAAGCATGCTCAATGGTGTCGAGTTAGGACAAGAATTCTGGTCAGAGGGGGTGGAGACTGCATGTTACCTAGTCAACAGATTACCTTCATTAGCGTTGGAGGATAAGACTCCACAAGAGGTATGCACTGGTAAGAAACCATATTTTTCACATCTGAAGGTATTTGGATGTGATGCATATGACATGTTCCAAAGGCGAAAATAACCAAGTTGGATAGTAAATCTGAAAAGTGCATCTTTATTGGGTATAAGGATGGCTTAAAGGGTTATACTCTTTGGAACCCAGTAACAAGGAAAGTTATGTACAGCCGAGATGTGGTGTTCAGAGAGGTGAAATATCTTATTAAACATGAAATCCATCCAAAGGAACTTGAGAAGATAGAGTTTTAGCTAAAGGAGGAATAATCAGACTCTACAGTAAAGGAGGAATCAAAAGATGAAGAGCCACAAACTCTAAGTGTGATAAGATCAGTTCGAGAAAGAAGGTAGCCAGAAAGGTATAGTCCATCTTCTTTTAGTTCAAATTTTGCTTTATCTATTACTGGTGATGATCCCATAACTGTGAAGGAAGTAGTAGATTTAGAGGATGGAAAACTCTAGAAAGAGGCCTTGGTTCATGAAATGGCATCTTTGCACAAAAATGAGGCTTGGGATCTAGTGGAGTTGCCGGCTGGAAGGAAACCTATTGGCAGCAAATGGGTATTCAAGAAGAAAAAAATGCAGAAGGAAAGGTGGAGAAATACAAATCTCGGTTGGTAACAAAAAGTTATTCCCAAGTGTCAGAAATTGATTTTGGTGATATTTTTTCTCTTGTTGCCAAGTTAACTTCTATTAGATTACTTTTATCTGTTGCTGCTACTTTTGATTTTGAGGTAGAACAAATGGATGTGAAGACAACATTTCTTCGCGAGGATATGGAAGAGGAGATGTACATGAAGCAACCTAAAGGTTTTGCGGTGAAGGGTAAGAAAGAACTGGTATGCAAGTTAAAGAAGTCTTTGTATGGGTTAAAACAGTCACCAAGGATGTGGTATCAGAAATTTGATACATTTATACGGGGACTTGGCTGCACCAGAAGCAAAGCAGATCACTGTGTGTATTTTAAATTAATTTGTGACCATGTTATTTATTTGGTCTTGTATGTAGATGATATGTTTTTGGTTGAAAATGACAAAGAAATTATCCAGGATTTGAAGACCCATTTGTCCTCCAAATTCGACATGAAAGATCTTGGCGTTGTAAACTACATTTTGGGCATGGAAATTAAAAGAGGTCGAACAAAGAAGAAGCTCTGGTTAACCCAGAGGAAGTATGTCGAGACAATATTGTATAGGTTTAATATGCAGGATAGTAAATAGGTGAAGGTTCCTATTCCTATTTGTGTAAAGTTATCTGCAGAACAGTGTCTCAAGACACAAGAAGAGGAAGAGGACATGTCCCGTGTTCCATATGCAAGTGCAGTGGGTAGCTTGATGTATGCGATGGTCTATATTAGACCAAACATTGCACATGCAGTGGGAGTATTGAGTAGGTTTATGTCAAAACTAAGGAAGGAGCATTGGACAATAGTGAAGCGGGTTTTCAGGTATTTGCGTGGCACTAGTGATTATGGTTTGTGCTACCCTGGAAGACGAGGATTGGACAGAGTGTTGGATATCAATGGCTTTGTTGATGCATACTGGGCTCGAGATCTGGATCAGAGAAGATCTACAAGTGGATATGTGTTTAACCTATTTGGAGGTGCAGTCAGTTGGATGAGTAAGAAACAATCTCTAGTGGCACTATCAAATACAGAGGTAGAATACATGGCAGCCACTCATGCAAGAAAGGAAGCAGTTTGGTTGCAGAGATTGTGTTCAAGTATGGGGTTAATACAAGGAGCTATAAGGATAGACTATGATAGCCAAAATGCAATTTTCTTGGCAAAGAACCCTGCATATCATTCAAAGACAAAGCACATTGATGTTCAGTGTCACTTTGTGAGGGATATGATAGAAGACAAAAAGGTGTTGCTGGTAAAGGTGGACACTTTGAAGAATACTGCAAATGCATTGACAAAATCTGTGAGCTATGAGAAGTTCTCTTGGTATAGAGGAACAATGCGCATTGCAGGGCTGGATAAATGACTAAGCTCTCTTGTGGCCCCCTGTGGAAAGAAAACAACAAATGGAAAAATGTTGGGTTGTGTTATATTCTTTCCACAGCTAGCCCACGTAGTTAACCAGGGGGTTAGAAGGGGGGTGGAGCCCCCCTTCGTTGCGTTGATTGCATAGCGGGCGGGGGGTTTACAGGGGGTTTGAGGGGTGCAGGTAATATTAGTTTGGGCGGACCTACCTATGGTTTTGTGCATGATTTTCGCACATGGTTTTGGATGCGATGGTTTTCGGTCCATGGTATTGGATGCTTCAGCATGTACAAATATGTATTGTAACATTGAAAGGAACATAATGAAAAATCAAGTTGATAGTCCTGGTTTTAACTTTTGGAACCAGGGTAAAATCTCTGTGTATATGTGTTTTATGTGTTATGCTCTCGCATTATTTATTTTCTTTGTTCTAGAATCGTATGCAGGTAATTTCTGTAGGTGGTTAAAACCTACATATATGCCCTCAACACCTTTATCTTCTTCTCTGTTTGGTTTTCCACTAGAGCCTTAAATTCTTTAAACCTATCAAAGACTTCATATTTCTTCTTGAGGAAATATATCCATGTATTCCTTGAAAAGTCATATATAAATGATACATAATACAAAGACTTACCCATTGATGGAACCTTCATAGATCCAAACACATCGTTGTGCACAAGCTCTAATATTTGTTTCGCCCTCTTACCACCAGAAGGGAAACTCACCCGATTACGCATCCCATATACACAATTTTCACAAAAATCAAAATCCAAAAAGCTATTAGTCATACCTTCTACCATTCCTTTACCATGGAGTATTCAAAGGCCCTTCTCTCCAATATGTCCAAGCCTTTGATGTCATAGCATGGTTTTTTCTCCAGAGACCACTATATTTTCTGCTTCACTTTCAGGAACCACAAAACTGTTGCACCCATCAATAAAAGTGCTACCTTACAGCATGTATAGAGTTACAATCTGAACTCCCTGCATCAATACCAGTGCTCCCCAAACCATCTTGCAAGTATCCTTCTCGAACACTGTTTTTACACCTGCATCATCTAGCTTGCTTACAGAAATCAAATTTCTGGCCAATGCATAAATATGTAGAACACCCGGAAGTGTTCTAACCCTTACACCTTGCAACTTCAACTTTACTTTTCTGCGACCAATGCTTCTAGCCTTCCTGTCATCCCCCAAAATGACATCACCACCATCATATTTCTCATACTCGCAGAACCACTCTCTATGGAGTGAAGTGAGAAGATGCACCTGAGTCAATCAACCATGCCTCATGATTTACATGTGTACTTGAAGAAGCCAAGTACACATCCCCGCCTTCATCTGAGGTGGTTTTCGTCTCTACAGAAGGAGCATCATCAGATCCGTTTCCTTTGTCAGGAGCTTTAGATTTACAGTCCCTTTTGTAGTGCCCTTCCTTTCCGTTTTTCCAACACACCACCTTTAAAGATTTTCTTGGAGATTTAGATCTCCCTCTAGATTTAGATCTCCCACTCGATGACTTGTTTTTGTTTTTGTTCTATTACCGTCTTTGTACAGACAAGGCATCACCATTCTGGCTCTCCATATTTTTCCATCTCATCTACTCCATCAGCAAGGATGAGACTATTTCATCAAACTGCAAGGTAGTTGCATTGCTACCTATTGCTATAACCAGACTATCCCACGAATCTAGTAGAGAACAAAACAAACTAATGCACTTATCTTCATCTGAAATTTTAATATCGACGGACAATAACTGACTTACCACAGTATTAAATGCATTGAAATGCTCTATCACCGAGTATCCATCTTTCATCCTCAAGTTATATAGATTTTTCCATAGAAACAAGGTATTCACCAGAGACTTAGATTGGTACTGTTAGCTCTACTATAAGATTAAGCTTTTGATGGGTAAAAAAGTAGGTTTGGCAGTGTAGGTTGTGCTTTTAAGAGGTTCAGAGCAGTTGGTTTCATCTCCCCCCTTCATTCTCTTTTAAACCCATTTATCTCTGTTTTTCTCTCAAAACCTTGTTTAAGCCACTCTCCACCTCATTCATCCTCATTTCTCTTCTTTCCCGGGGTCCTTTGTTTAAAATCACATATAAGGGTTTTTCGTTTTTAGCCCAAGCGCAGAGGTAAAATGGCCATATGACCATTTCCTCATAACCCTAAGCTTTAACAAAATCCCAGGCTCGCGGCTTTCTCTGTCACATCAACCCCGAAACGTGCGTGATTATCCCAACCATTCAATCATTCGCCACAAGATCTGATGGCGTTCACAGCTCCCGCCCCACGAACATGCACACGCGATAGCCCACGGGGAAAGATGTTTCCTCGCCGTCCCATCTACCACGCGGCGCTTTATTACAGGATCGCGCCATCTTGTACGTAAACCACCTTTTCCCGTAAAGCGGTGCGATAAAACTGCTTACCGTCGCCGTACCCTCCCCCCGCTTGTTATCATTCGTGCATCTCCCGCTCTCGATATTCGTCCAATCGTCCATCCTGTGATCTGATGGCCCACGATCCTCCTTTTCGCGTTCCCGCCCGATAGCCTCCATAAACTGTTCTCCGCTGTCTGATTATACGATCTGACGACTGATGTTGTCCTGGTGTTATCTATTCCTCCTGCCATGAGATCACAGCCGTTCGCCAGTCCCATCCAATGGCTAACATTCGTTCCTAGTTCATTGTTCGTTTTCAAAGCAATTTTCATGTTTTCAGCCTGCCCCGCACTTCCAAGGGATGAAGGTGATCGTCCTCCAACACTCTGCAGTTAATACTTCACCCACTGCATTCAAGAGACAGCACGACCAAGGACGAGAAGGACAGCCTTGAGCAGATAAACACGATATTTCACCTGTTCGTGAAGTACAGCAAAGCAGCAGAAAGGTCATTTTGTCCACTAAAACAATCAAATTGTATCAAAGACCATATCTGATTGTAAATGCGGTTGGTGGTCAGTTATGACCCCTCCACGCATAGGTTAGCAGAGATTTTTTGTATTCAACCTCCATATATACCCACAAATAAGATGTAATGAGGTTGATGAATGTTATCTTGTTGTAAGGTTCAACTTCTGGAGACTATAACTACTGTGATACCTGCAGCTTCTGGTCTTCATTTTCAGCTAATACAAGCTTCTTTTGTTGTTAATTGCTCACTTTCCACTTCACCTTTGTTCCACGCTATGCCTGCGATGCATTCATTCATTTACTATTGATTTTTATCATTAGAGGGGCCGTCATCCCACCTCTGTGTTAGAATCTAGCATGTGTTATTGAATATGTATGCAGGTTTCTGTTGTTTTAACGCCAGAGCGTTGTCATCCTGTCTGTGCATTAAGAAATAGATTTACAGACCTTTTCACTGGTTGCAACTGGCCATCACAGGGTTCTGTGCATCTGCTGGTGTGATCAGTATTCTCCATCATCACATTTTCCTTAAAACTGTGAGTAATTGGTGGTCTAAAGCCTTATAGTCTGGGGGTGTTCACCCATGTCTGAAGTCAAACATAATAGAAGTGGTTATCTGGCTTGAATATGCAGCATTTCTTTCATTCATCCACCATTTTCTAACATTTTTGTTGAATTTGTAATGTTCCCGAGCATCTCTAATATACAACCTAAGAGAGTTTCTTGGGGTGATAACATTAATTGGTGTCATTGTCGGGGAGAGGAGAATTGAAGCTCGGCTTCCCTGGGAGAACGACACAACTTCAAGATTTGATGATAGACAAGGTTTGAACACAGTTTTTGGTTGTAATCATCTATCTGGTGACTCCACTAGAGGAAGACCAACCTTTAGCGACTCCACATTGAAGTTCTGGCTCAATTTGTGAGACATACTCGAAGAAAGCCTCAAAAATCACCAACTGAACCAGTGCATGACCCTAAGAGAACTGTCAAATCTAAGAAAGCATCACAGAAAGGGGCATCAGGATCAGGTAAGCCTAAGAAATCTCATGCATCTCTCAAAGATAAAGTTATTGTTGAAGATGCACAGTTTGAAGATTTAGAACCCAACACTGTTAAGAAGGAAATTCCTTCAGAGGTTAATTCAACCCCTTGTGCAGTTAGTTCCCCTTTGAATCTCAGTCCAAAGAAAACTTCCAATTCAACCCAAAACATCCATTTATCTCTGCCATCCATCACATTACTTCCTACCATTTAATCTGCTAGTGTTCCTCTACATATCCCAATCATGGCAGGACAACAAGCACCTATGAAGATAGAAAGAATTGTTGCTACTAGATATGGACCTTTGGTCTTGCCTGTCCTTTTAAATCCTATGCCTGTGGGGGAATATCAGAAATATATGCCTAAATTCACTGGTACAGAGGGAGTAACAACAGAAGAACACCTTGAAGCATTTTACAGTTATGCTGATAATTTAGATATAAGTGAAAATGATGTATGGATGAGAGTTTTTGTTCAGAGCCTTGATGGAGAGGCTAGGAAGTGGTTCAAAGAATTACCCCAAAGATCTATAACAAATATTGAAGCATTAGATGATGCATTTTTGAAGCACTGGGGAGATAAAAAGGACTTGTTGTATTATCATACTGAGTTTGGTAATCTAAAGAGGCAAAATGGTGAATCATTACCTGATTTTAATAAAAGGTTCAACCATATGTATAGTAAGATACCAGCTGAGGTAAAGCCTACTCCTACCTCTGTCAAACTCACTTATGCCAATGCTTTTGACTCTGATTTCTGCCTGTTATTGAGAGAAAGGAGATGTGCCACTCTCGCTGATATGCAGGATGCAGAACTGGAGGTGGAATCCAATATTATGGCTGCAGAAAAGCTTAAAAGTCAAGCTGACAGAAGGAGGCAGAGAGGTCAGGTTTCTACCTCCTCTACATCATCTTCAAAGCCTAAGTTAGACAAAATGACTAAGATGATAGAGTCATTGGCTGCTGAAATTTCTAAGCTAAAGGTTGAGCAGAATTCAAGGAAAACAAGGAAACAAAAAAAATTTGCTCCAAGAAATCCAAATCCTTTCAGAAGAGCAAATGAGCAGTTACAAATGATGCAGAGCGGTGAAGAATCAAAAGAAGATCATAAAGTTAAAGCTCCTTTCCAGAATGTAGTCATGGAAGAGGAACAGTTTGAAGAGGATGAGGATGAAATTCACTGCATTGAGGATAACGGCAGTGCTGCATTTTTGACATTGGCTGCTTATGAAAAATCTTTGTTGCAAGACCAAATAAGTCAAGAGGTTGTTCTACAAACTGGTGAACAACAAAGATATAATCTGAGGTCCAATGCAAAAGATGTCAAAGAGAATCCTACGCAAAGCACTGCTATCCAAACAGAGCCACAAAATATCAAGCAAAGAAGACCAGCAGTTGATCCAGTCATCCTCAAAGCTCCAGTTCAAGAGGTAAAAAGTTCTAATAAGTCATCTTCTTCTTTCAGCTTTGAGTCAGAAGTTCAGAAATTGAAAATATCTATGCCTCTGGTAGACTTGGTGAAGAGTGAAGTATTTAGAAAGCCTGTCCTTGAAGCCCTTGAGCTAGAAACCACACAAACCTCCATTGACTTTGTCAATTTGCAAGATGACAAGCCTACCATTGTGCTCTACCCCATGATTGAACCTGCTGATAATAATTCTCCATCTTTTTATGTCTCCTTGACCATTCATGACAAAATCCTCCACAACTTCCTACTAGATACAAGGGCCAGCCACAATCTAATGCCTAAACCTGTCATGGAAGAGTTAGGCCTTGATATCACCAGACCCTATCATGATCTATTTTCTTTTGATTCAAGGAAGGTGAAGTATCTAGGATTAATCAAAGACCTGGCTATCACCTTAACTCAGTTGCCCATGAAGAATATAATGATGGATATTGTGGTAGCAGATGTGCCTCCCAAGTTTGGTATGCTGCTGTCTAGAGGGTCGATTAAGAGACTACATGGGACATTATAGAATGATCTATCTTATGCCACTGTCCCAGTTTTTTGAGGAGAAAGCAAGAGATTGTACAAAGAAGCACAGTTGGCATACATCATCAGTGATGAGAAGAATCCTACAAATCTTCCCATATATGCAGTGGACATTAATTTTGGAACATGTATTCTCCAAATAAAAGAATCTTAGAAATCCTCAATGCAGATCAGGAAACCAGCAGTTCAGGCTGAGGAAGAGCAAGGAAATCAAATTTTGGAGATGTTCTTTGATGGAGCATGTTCCAGGGAGACTGCAAGAGCAGGGGTGATGCTAGTATCTCCACAACAAGAAAGCATTCAGTTGTCTTTTAAGCTTGTTTTCCAAGTCACAAACAACATAGTAGAATATGAAGCTCTGTTGTTAGGCCTTAATGCAGCAAAAGATAGAGGAATCAAGAATCTGAAAGTGTTTGGAGATGCTGATCTGATAATTCAGCAAATAAATAAAACATTTCAAGCAAAGCACCCAAGGCTGAAAGCATATAGAGATGAGGTATGGAGAATCAGAGATTCTTTTGATTATTTCTGTATTTCATATATTCCTAGAGCCCAAAATCAGCTTGCTGATTCTCTCGCTGTTTCTGCTAGTCTATTTATACCTCCCATGCCTCCCAGACTAGTTTATGAAGTCCAAATGAAGTATAGACCATCCTTGCCTGACAATGTCCACCATTGGAAAGTTTTTGAAGATGATGATGAAATAAATAGGTTCTTGCAAGCAATTAATGAATTCTCTGAAATGCAAATTGACCAAGAGAATGAAGCCTTGGAAGACAGCCCCCAGTTCCAGCTTAGAAATAAAATTGGCAAAAACAACATTGTCCAGCGTCCCAGCAACCATATTCCTAAGGCTCTAATTCCTTTAGAAAGACTATTTGACCAAAATGATGTGCCTTACAAGGATGCCCAAAAACAAGATCAACCTGCAGTCTGTAAGCATGATATAGGAAGTCCAGGTCAGCCTAGATATGTAAATTTGTCCACTCATTTTTCAGCTGATCAAAGTGCTGAATACTGCAATTTAATGAGGCAGTTTGCTGATGTGTTTGCCTGGGAGTATAGTGATCTGAAAACGTATGATAAGAACATAATTTAGCACAAAATCCCTCTGGAAAAAAATACTATTCCTTTCAAACAGACGCTGAGACCAATAAATCCTATGCTTCTTCCACTGATTGAAAAAGAAATTAAAAAATTGCTGACTGCCAAAATCATAGTTCCTCTTAGATATTCTAAATGGGTAGCCAATCTAGTGGTAGTAAGGAAGAAGAGTGGAGAAATCAGATTGTGTGTTGATTTTAGAAATTTGAAAAAATGCTCGAAGAAAGATAATTATCCCTTACCGAAATGGATCATTTGCTGCAAAAGGTCTCAGGAGCCAAAGTAATGTCTTTCTTGGATGGTTTTTAAGGCTTTAATCAGATTGTTGTGCACCCAGATGATTAAGAAAACACTGCATTCACCACTCGTTGGGGCACTTTTATGTATGTCAAAATGCCTTTTGGGTTGATGAATGCTAGAGCCACCTTTCAAAGAGCTATGGATATAGCACTTGTGGGGGAGAAGGATAAATTTGTCCTTATCTACCTTGATGATATAATAGTTTACTCCAGCAGCGATCAAAATCATTTGCAGCATTTGAAAAAAGTGTTCTTGAAGTGCAGGAGATTTGGAATTTCAGTCAATCCTAAAAAATCTCAATCTGCTTTAGAAGAAGGCAAGCTATTAGGACATGTGTTTGTTGCAGGTGTTCAGATTGATCCAGAAAGGGTAAAAGCAATACAAACTTTGTCTGTCCATAGATCAAATAAGGATATCCAATCCTTTCTGGGCAAAATTAATTTCATCAGGAGGTTTATACCAAATTTTGCAGAATTAGTGAAGCATATTACCTCCATGTTGAAGAAAGGAGTAGAGGTAAGGTGGACTAATGTAACAAGAAAATCATTTGAGTCTATTAAAAAAGCTATTATGGAGGCTCCTACATTAATAAGTCCAGATTACAACAAGGAGTTCCATGTATTCTCATTTGCCTCTGAAGACACCATTGCAGTTATTTTATTCCAAGCAGATGAAGAAGGTTCAGAACATCCAGTAGCATTTTTCAGCAAAAACTTGAGGGATGTTGAACTGAGGTATGATATTATTGAGAAACATGCATATGCTCTTATCAAATCCTTAAAGCTTTCAGAGTTTATATCTTGCATTCCAAGATAGTTACATATGTACCCTCTGCTGCAATTAAAGATGTCTTGACACAACTTGATGTTGATGGAAGAAGGGCAAAGTGGATTGCAAAGATGATAGAATTTAATATAGAACTGAAGCCCACCAAACTGGTCAAAGGTCAGGGGCTTGCCAAGTTATTGGCTGAGGAAAATTGCAGGTCTTTAGATATTGATTTCCTGTGTATAATCGCAGAAAATGCTCAGACAGATGAAGAAGAAAGTACAACTGAACCGGATAGAAAGCAGTCAGTGGCCAAAAATCTAGCTTCTTGTGATTGATATGTTGAAATAATTAATTTCTTGCTGAAGCTAGAAATCCCTTCAGGATTTACTCAAAGTCAAGCTAGAACTTTAAAACTTAGAGCAGCTAAATATTGCATCAATGAAAATCTGCTCTACTGGAGGGATCCATCTGGAATATTTTTAAGGTGTCTGGAGAAGGAACAGTCAAAAGAAGTTATGTAGCAATTTCATTCCAGTGTGTGTGGAGGACACCATTATTGGAGAACCACAGCCCATAAAATTCTCAGAGCTAGGTACTATTGGCCCACTTTATTTTCTGATGTATTTGTTTTTGTCAAATCTTGTGACAGGTGCCAGAGATTTGAAGGAAAATAGCAGTTGAAGTCCTTGCCCTTAAAATCAATACATGCAAAAGGACCTTTTCAGCAATGGGGCTTGGATTTTATTGGAGAAATCAATCCACATTCCAGTGGCCAGCATAGATGGATATTAGTAGCCACTGACTATTTTACCAAGTGGATTGAAACAGTCCCTACTAGGAAGGTTGATCATAATGTGGCCATGAAGCTTTTGACAGAAAATATCTTCAGCAGATTTGGTTGTCCACATAAATTGGTCACAGACAATGCAGAAGCCTTCGGGGCAAAAGAATTGGTGAAAATGTGTGATTCTATGGGTATTAAACTTGTTCATTCCACCTCATATTATCCATAAGGAAATGGTCTAGCAGAATCCTCTAATAAAACCCTGATAAGGATAATTAAGAAGCTATTAGAGGACAATAAAAAGAATTGGGCTTCAAAGCTCAAGTATGCACTGTGGGCTGACAGAGTAACCATTAAGAGATCCACAGAGAATTCTCCTTTTAAGCTGATATATGGCACTGAAGCTGTATTCCCAATTCAGCTAATTTTCCTTGTGGCAAAATTCCTTCAAGAAGAGCAGGATAAAGAAGAAGACATGGCAAAGAGGATCACTTATTTAGCAGAGGTATATCATATTAGAGAACAACTGGTTGAAAAGGCTGCAGCACATCAGAGAAAGGTCAAGGAAGCCTTTGACAAGAAGGCAAAAACAAATACTTTTCAGGTTGGTGATTTGGATTTGAAATGGGATGCACTAAAAGAAAAGAAAGGCAATCATGGGAAGTTTGATGCTTTCTGGACAGGTCCTTTTATCATTTCACAGGTTCAGGGGAATAACACCTTCATACTGAAAAGTATGGGAGGAGAGGCAGTTTTTGATGGCCCAGTTAATGGGCGTTTTCTGAAAAATTATGTTGCTTGAGGTCTTTGGCTTTAAGAATTATAAAATTTTGTTTTAATCAGTTTTGTATAGGAAAAATAGACTCCATGCCCAATGGAACACTAGGAATTTTGGTTAATGTGTTTTCAACTAGAAAGGCATTGATCTGCAGGTTCTTGAGACCTCAAAGGGAGGATCTCATTCCCAGAAGGAGCCAGTGTTATCTCTGCTATAAGATTAAGCTTTTATGGGTTAAAAAGCAGGTTTGGCAGTGCAGGTTGTGCTTTCAAGAGGTTCACAGCAGTTGGTTTCATCTCCCCCCTTCTTTCTCCTTCATTCTCTTTTAAACCCCTTTATCTCTGTTTTTCTCTCAAAACCCTATTTAAGCCACCCTCCACCTCGTTCATCCTCATTTCTCTTCTTTCCCGGGGTCCTTTGTTTAAAATCACATATAAGGGTTTTTCGTTTTTAGCCCAAGCGCAGAGGTAAAATGGTCATATGACCATTTCCTCATAACCTTAAGCTTTAACAAAATCTCGGGCTCGCGACTTTTTCTGTCACATCAACCCTGAAACATGCGTGATTATCCCAGCCGTTCAATCATCCGCCACAAGATCTGACGACGTTCGCAGCCCCCACCCCGTGAACTTGTGCACGCGATAGCCTGCGGGGAAAGTTGTTTCCCCACTATCCCATCTGCCACGCGACGCTTTATTACAGGATCACGCCATCTTGTACGTAAACCACCTTTTCCAGTAAAGCAGTGCGATAAAACCGCTTACCGCCGCCGCACCCTCCCCCCGCTTGTTATCATCCGTGCAGCTCCCGCTCCCGATAGTCATCCGATCGTCCATCCTGTGATCTGACGGCCCACGATCCTCCCTTTCGCGTTCCCGCCCGATAGCCTCCATAAACTATTCTCCACCGTCCGATTATACGATCCGACAGCTGATGTTGTCCTAGTGTTATCTATGCCTCCAGCCATGAGATCACAGTCGTTCGCCAGTCCCATCCGACGGCTAGCATTCGTTCCTCGCTCATTGTTCATTTTCAAAGAAATTTTCATGTTTTCGGCCTGCCCCGCACTTCCAAGGGATGAAGGTGATTGTCCTCCAGCGCTCTACAGTTAATACTTCACCCACTGCATTCAAGAGACAGAATGGCCAAGGACGAGAAGGACAGCCTTGAGCAGATAAACACGATATTTCACCTGTTCGTGAAGTATAGCAGAGTAGCAGAAAGGTCATTTTGTCCATTAAAACAATCAAATTGTATCAAAGACCATATCTGATTATAAATGCAGTTGGTGGTCAGTTATGACCCCTCCACACATAGGTTAGCAGATATTTTTTGTATTCAACCTCCATATATATCCAGAAGGAAGAAGTAATGAGGTTGATGAATGTTATCTTATTGTAAGGTTCAAATTCTGAAGACTGTAACCATTGTGATACCTGCAGCTTCTGGTCTTCATTTTCAGCTAATACAAGCTTCTTTTGCTGTTAATTACTCACTTTCCACTTCTCCTTTGTTCCAGGCTGTGCCTGCTATGCATTCATTCATTTACTGTTGATGTTTATCATTAGAGGGGTTGTCATCCCACCTCTGTGTTAGAATCTAGCATGTGTTATTAAATATGCATGCAGGTTTCTGTTGTTTTAATGCCAGAGATATGTCATCATGTCTGTGCATTAAGAAATAGATTTACATACCTTTTAACTGGTTGCAGCTGGCCATCATAAGGTCCTGTGCATCTGCTGGTGTGATCAGTATTCTCCATCATCACATTTTCCTTAAAACTGTGAGTAATTGGTGGTCTAAAGCCTTGTAGTCTGGGGGTGTTCACCCATGTCTGGGGTCAAGCATAGTAGAAGTGGTTATCTGCCTTAAATATGCAGCATTTTTTTCATTCATCCACCATTTTCCAACATTTTTATTGAGTTTGTAATGTTCTCGAGCATCTCTAATATACAACCTAGGAGAGTTTCTTGGGGTGATAACAGGTACAAAGTCTCTAACTTGTCCCACAAAGCCTTCGTTGTAGCCTCTCCTGATACATTTAGCAATACTAGTGGCGGAAAATTCAAATGCGGCAACTCATAGGCTCCGAAAAAACATATTGCACCAGAATGTAAGACCAAGGACAATTCTAGAAGGAAAGAGAGACGGAGTGCTAACAACACCAACAACCAGTGCTAACAACACCAACAACCAAGACAACACCACCAGAAACCACTACAACGCCAACAAAACACCTTAACGGTTCTAGTGAAAACCAATAATTTATGATGATGCTTCCTCTTCAGTATCCCTTTTGAAAAAACAAAATTTGCCACCCAACTTTTCCATACAAGAGTGGGTGACATATATAAGAAAATGAACCAAGAGCATGGAGACACCCACTCAATCAATAGCTAGTCCCCACACCTACAAATCTCAAAAGAACCAAGGTAATGTAAGCTAGTAGTAACACACTGCCACGATGGACATAGTAAACCATGAAAATATCTATAGTGTAAGTATTTGATATGATTCCAGTTTTGATTTTAGGAAAGTAATCTATTTGAGAGTGTGTGATAGTTCATTGATTTTATGAATGAAAAAATTATTTCTCAGGTTGTATGTTTAATTGTTGGTTTCTATTTTGAAGAACAGGGAGAAGTAAGATAAGATATCTCACCATTCACCTGCATGTGTTGTTAAGTGAAGACCCTTGTCATACCTAACATTTCTTGTATAAGAATGTATAGCTTCCTCCAAAACTAGTTAAATTAGGAATGATTGCTTTGCTTGATTGCAGTGAGTTGATTTAATAAGTTGCTACAGGAAAACAAAGTTAAATCCATATTTTTATTTCATGAGCCTGTAAATGGAAAAAATTATTACTTGAACAAGAACCTTTAGATTACATGCTTGTTAAGATTTTATTTATGAGTTTTTCTTTCTGATCTTTAAATTGTGTGAGGAAGTTAAATTGAAACTTGTAAAATGGAGTATTGTTTTTTAATGCTTCTTATCTAGGCTATACTCAACAAACATAGAAACTTATCTGTTATCGGCACATATGGTGTATCATCTCTACTGATTACTATTCCCTGGTTGATAATTTAATTTGTGGCAATATATCATTCATATAATTGCCCCAACATTTTTGGCGTTGTTGTCGAGGAGCTATAAACATTAATAGGTAATGATTTTGAATTTTTTTATGGTTTTTGATCGATACTGAGGGAAACCTAAAGGCGGAGAGAAGACGGTAAGACATGATTGAAGAGCCACACATCCACTATGGTGGGGTTGCTCCAAAGTTAAGTTGTCCTCGCTTTTGGTAAGTAGTTAAAATTTGATGCTTTCATTTGATGGAAAGAATTAGAGAGGAAAGGTAGGTTTGTTTCATCAAAAATCCTAGAAAACCTATATGGTCCCAAAATTGTTAATCCAACTAATTCTACTAGATCGCTATGCAAGAAAAACTCTAAAGGAGAAAATTACGATGGAAGCAAAAGAGGAGACATCAATGAAGCAGCTTGGAGAAAAAACAAAGACAATGGTAGAAGAAATTCAAACTACAATGGAGATATTACCTTGGAACATCGTAGATAACCTAGTGTTTGAATCACCATCTTCTAAATAAGAGACATCTCCTACTTCCACAAATTCCAAATTGTGGAAAGAAATAATGGGAGGAGGAGGAAAAGTAGACAATCTAGAAAACAATGAACCAAAAACGTTTGGATTTCCATTTCTTCACATTAGTAGGAATGTCACCATGAATAAAATCCTTTGTCATCATTACCTAACTTCAACGGTATGTCATCCAAAGATCTTGATTCATTTCTATTAAAATTTGATATACTGTTTAGAAGTTATAAATATACAGATAATGCTCAAAAGTTAAAACATTTTCCAACCACCTTAAAAAACAAAACATTGAGATGGTTCATGAACCTAGGGAAACACACTATTACATCTTAGGATGTGTTGTGGCCAGCAACAACCCCCCTTCTTATTTAGTTTTATCACTAATACTAAATAAGTGGGGACCCTTATTCAAAAAATTTAAAAAATAAATTAGTGCTTGTATTCCCTTTTTGAATAAAACTTACTATCATAAACTTAGGAGAATACCTGAAAAATCTAAAAAGACTTAAGTTTTATGATAAAGTTCGAATAAAACCACTCTTTCAATAAAGAGCGTCGCATCGCAAAAAGGTAATGGATGCCTTCCTACAAGTGGAATCCTAAGATTGTGAAATCGCGATGTGAAATCACGCACTAAAAGACACTCATCGCATCGCATGCCTCAAATATCACTTAAGGTGAAATGCCTCAAACCGCCGATATGCGATGGCGCATCTCGCAAATCACATTTCGCAGAAAACACATTGTAATGGATGATTGCCACATGCAACGAATTAGCGATATTGCAATCTACGATATTGCGAAGCAAATCGCAAAATCGCCTTATCGCAAATCTACAGGGCTCGTCGTTCGAAAAAGTTTTCTTCCATAAACCGATGCCCAGTTATGTGTGTTAATGTTAATTAATGAGTTAGTTGGTAATCATTAATGAAATATGGTTTTGATCTGATCGAAGAGCCATTTCACGTAAGGTGATATATTTTATATGTTTTTGGCATTTAAAGCTTTCCCGTCACCTTTTTCTTATCATTACTCTTGCCTCATTTGCAAACTGCAGGAGCGAAGAACAAAGAAGTATACATAGCAGTTTTCAAAATATTATGGGAAAGAAAGGTAAAGCTCCGAGTTCTGAAGATAAAGAAATGACGCCCTTGTACACAAACACCACCTGTAATAGAGATGCCGGTGTTACTACTTGGGAAAGCATGCGCAGCCTACTTGAGCAAGAAAATCCCAGAGTAATGGAGGTTACAACAACTGTAGATTCACGCGGGTCGTCTGAGGCGTCGATTACAGAACTAGCATGTTCATTTTTGCACCGGATAGTGGCAAGGCCCACGATTCTTCCATACACGGACATGGTCAAATGGTTACTGGATAGTGCTAAGATAACAGACCGATAGTTTAAAACTCAGAACAAGGAAATCACGGAGTCGTTATTTCCACAAAATTTAAGGTTTTTATCTTCTAACAAAAGCACGCAAAGGTGAAAAATAGCACCATGGAACCCAGATCAAGAAACGAAGGCAGTTTCTGATGTGCGATTAGCGCCATCGCCAGGCAAAACCCCTTGATAAGGAAAGCCTCTAATCGCTCAATTTCCTGTAAGCCCGAAAAATTGTAGGAAAAAATCTAATGACGAAAGGCAAAACCTGAACCCTAAAAACCAATGGTATTTATCAGGGATATCCTCAAGTGGTATGCAAATTTCTACCAAATGTACAGCATCTATAGACAAGCTAGAGATAGAAGGCTCAAGAAAGAACAAAGTCCATCAAAAGGTTAACCAAGTTGAATTGGGATTCTTACTCGACGTACTTGGTAAAACCACACAGCTAGTGCATGACTCTCAAATATATCATTAATTTTGCTGAGAAGATGGCGCCAGCACTTGCCGATTATGTTTTCGTAGGACAGCTAAAGTCGGAGGTCGGCCAACCAACTCTCCTCAAGCAAATGTTGAACGCTTGCGACTACAAGGAACAGATACATAAACAGTTAATTACTAGTTTAGTTTTAGATTCAGTTTTAGTTTTATTTTTGCTTTATTTTTGCCTAAAATGAAGACGGTCATTTAAACCACATCCTACATTTTTGTAATAAACTATTTTTAGATTTAGCTAGTAGTATTTAAACCCTTCTCATGCATTCAGAGAAGGGTCCTGAAATTTGTCAAAAACTTGTCCTCAAAACATGCACTTTTGCACCCTTCAAGGAGGTTTTGATGAATGAATGGAACATGATTTATTGATATCTATGTTTAATATCTACTATTGAAATTGCACTTTTGTACTCTTAGCAGATGTTGGATTAAGAAGAGATAAATCATTATTGCTAAAGCTCATGAGTAGAACTAGTTATAAATGGTACTTTTATCTCTTAACGATTTCTACTTATGTGTTAAGGTGATATTCATGTTCAGTTATTTATGTATGAATGCTTGAATGCTTGAGTTATCATTTGGCACTTCTGTACGGTGATAGCTGTTTATTTATGTTTAATATATGAATGACTTATTATGCAATATGTTTTTCACAATTGTTTCATCTAACTTTTTATACGAAACGATTTATCTTTATTGAATTCTTTTCTCATAGCAATTGAATGATCTTTATTACCAATTTCCATTTGAAATTATTTTAGAACGCATAACTAAAAGATTAAATCCCGAGTTAGTTTTAGAATTAGATATTTCTACAATTGCATTAGATTTAGAATAAAAGCATTTTACTTAGAAATTATTAGGAAGGAAATATCAATTCTCAACACACACATAAATTGCAAAACTGGTCCCATATCCCCAGTCGGACCCACTATACCAAACGGAAAAGGAGCTGCTAACCAAGGTCTGGACCGGGTGGGTATCCCCCTTGTTGTAGACCCGATTTTCGGGGCTTCAACATATTTGGTGCTAGAAGGAGGGCTCGAACTATGAATGGCAAGTAAATCCAAATCTAAATACCATTCTAAGAGTAGATCGCCCTCACCATCTCCCCCGACTTCTCCATCGCATTTAGAATCTTTAAATCTTGAGCAAGAAGCCAATAAAACAACAACCACTGCCACAAACCCAAACATTTTAGAGAAATCTACTATTGAACCTCCTAAAGTTGAATCTTTGATCCATAAGCTTCATCGATTTTCTATATCACCTCAAAAATCTGAAAAATCTCAAGGCAGTGTGACTTCGCAATATAACCCTTCTCATCCTCTTACTAGATTGAAGAGTGAAAAGTTTGGTATCAAACCAACTCAGTTACCTTTACCTACAAGGAAGAGAGCAAGGAAATCACCTAAAGGCTCTGATAGCGAGACTCTTTCATCATCATCAACCATCTCAACCTCTCCACCGCGAAGTCAACCATCGACCCCTCCACTTCAAATTATTGTCCATCAGTTCACTGGAACTTCCACATCTCCTTCTCAATCATCTGGAACTGTAATATCCTCATCTTCCCAACCGCAGGGATCATCTTTTGTGCTTTCCTCTGTTAGTAGTTCAACGATGGCCCAATCTCCATGGAATAACCCAGGGGCAGTGTTAATGCCTGCGCCCTTGAGTCAAATACCGGCCCATCCTGAAAAATGGCTGCCTAAGTTTAATCCTGAAACAGGCATGCTAGCAGAAGAACACATAAATAACTTTATGTTATCTATAAATCTTAATGGGGTTACTAATGAAGATGTTGTTGTCCGACTCTTTCCTTACACCTTGCAAGGACCAGCGGGATCATGGTATTTCTCATTACCATTCGGATCTATTACTAGTTGGGATATTTTCCAAGAACAATTCTTGACTAAGTTCGGTGATGACAGGTCTACTGCGACACTGATCAATGACCTGTCTAACCTTAGGGCTGAGTCAAAGGAACCTATCAAAGATTTTAACTCACGTTTCAATAAACTGTTGAACAAAATTCCTACTGCTTCCAAGCCTAGCGAAGAAGTTCGAAGTGAATGGTACATATCTACTCTACCATCAAACATAGCAATCTTCATTGATAGGGCTAACAAAACAACTTTAGCTGACAATATGAAGGAAGCAATAGTGGTAGAGAAACATATCATAGCCTTAGAAAATAAAAATGTTTTTGATGAACGAAAATCTAAGAAGGTTACTTTTAAAGAAGATCTAAAGAAAAAACAATCGAAAGACCCATTTGATTTAGAAGGATTACAGAAAATTTTGAAAACCATGTCTAACGAAATGGTTGACATTAAGAAACAAGTAGCAGAGAATTCTTCTAAAAAGCCTTACAAGCCTTATAGAAGAAATCCTTTGATTGATTCAAAGCCTCCCAATGCTATCACAAATGCTGAATCAGAAGAAGAAGAAGAGGAAATTTCTAACGAAGAGCCTACTGATGAAGAAAAAGTTGTAGAAGTACAGGGAATGTGGGATTTCATCCTCCTAGGTGAAGAGGATCAAGAGGCATCCCCGGTTAGTACTAGAAGTAGAAATCAACTCGATCCTCTACAACCTATTCCTAAGCCAAAGAGCCAAGCTCAATGTCTAAGGATAAAGTCGCAGCTAAAAAAACATCATCCAAAGCGACTCGAACAAGCCCAGTCCAAACAGATTCACCAACTCCATCTAAAACATTGATTGTTTCTGATGAGATGGAGTATAATATCATAGAAGACATGAAGAAGACTAGGGCTAACATTACTTTTTATGAATTGAGCAAGTTAAAACATCAGCAAAAGATACTTTTGAAAGAGTTACGAGCAATACCAATTGCACCTCTACCTACCGCTGTAATCTCGCAAGCTTCTCACAAGATAGGAAGACCTCCAACTAATGTCACTAATAAAGTTGATCCAAACAATATTGCTTTAATTGGAGGAAGGTCAAGATCTCATACTCCCCCATTTCTTCTTACTTATGAAGTTTTCAACAAAAAATTGCATAATTGTTTAGTGGATTCAGGAGCTTCATCTAATATCTTACCTAAATCAATATGTGCAAAGTTGAACGTTCAACCTCAAAAATCTGCAGTGTGCATAGCTCAGCTGGACCGGTTGCAAGTTGAAGTGATCAGCGAATTTTACCATAAGGCTATCATCTAACCCAAAGGTATGTCAAGTTATCGATATTTTAGTTGCAGATATTCCAGAATTTTATGGCTTAATTCTTAGCAGAGATTGGTCTAAAAAACTTCATGGATACTTTGCAACTGATTGGTCGCATATGTGGCTCCCTTACAATGGTAAACCAAATCAGATAAAGGTTGAGCGAGAAAAACATCAGAAATACATAGTAACATAATTGAAGGGAGAAAATGAACCTGTAACATACAGCAACAATATAATTGGCAACTATTCTGTTGACTCTTTCTTAGGAAATTTTAATGCTCATACTTCGCCTTACTTAGAACATTTTGTTTTATCCCAAGTAGAAAATTTTTCTCAAACAGATAGTTCTAAATGTGTTAATTTCGTATAAAGTCCTGTAAATAAATCTTTATTTTGGAAGTTATTTTTTGACGGTTCTAAGTCTAACGAAGGAGCAAGAGCAGGATGCGTATTAATCAGTCCAGACGGAAACAAAACTATGCTAACTTGTAGACTCAAGTTCGATTTCACAAATAATACTGCAGAATACGAAGCTTTAGTCCAAGGATTATACAAAGCAATCAGATTAGATATTAAGTATCTACAAGTCCTTGGAGATTTTGAAATTGTTATCAGACAAGTACGTAATACTATACATTGTCTATCATGTAATTTAAAGCATTATCAATCTTAGTACAAGATCTGATTGAACATTTTATAGCATTCAATATTTCATCAATTCCAAGACTCCGAAATGCTAGTGCTGACCTCTTGGCAAACATAGCCTCCAAGCTCATTCCCTCAGAAGACTATAGCCTAGATAGATTTTCAATCAAATTGATCTTTAGACCCTCGATTTCTGATAACATTACCAATTAGAGAATTTTCAACGATGATCCTGATATTATAAGCTTCCTCACATCATAGGGATCTTAGACTAATCAGATAATTGACGAGGACCAACATGACAAACAATTGCAACAAGATAGCACTAATAATGCTATGCCAAAATCAGTAGTCAAATTGTAAGACCTATATGATTTGAAAGATCGATTCAAAAGATCTACCAATTCAAAACTTCAAAGTTCAACTCTGAAATATGAATTAGTAAATCTAGGAACTGATACCAAGCCACAGAATATCAATCTAGGTCTTGGCCTAGCCCCTGAAGAAAGATTAGCATATGTTTGTCTTTTGAAAGAATACAAAAGTGTCTTTGCCTCGAACTATGATGAACTTAAGACTTACGACACTTCTATCATTCAACATACTATCCCAATGATAAACAATGAAAAACCTATCCAGAAAAAGCTGAGAAAGATCCATCCTAATCTAGAAAACCAGATCAAATCTGAGCTCAATAAGTTATTGAAATCCAAAATCATTTTTCTCGTTCGACATTCTAAATGGGTTTCCAATATGGTGCCCGTAAGAAAGAAAAATAGAGACATTAGAATTTGCATTGACTTTCGAAATCTTAACACAGCCTGCCAAAAAGATAATTTTCCTTTGCCTCCCATGGAGAAAATATTATAAGCAGTTGCAGGATCAGAATTAATGTCCTTCTTGGATGGTTTCTCCAGCTACAACCATGTTTTGGTCCATCCCGATGATCAATTAAAGACCGCGTTCAGAACCAAATGGGGTACTTATGCATATCAAAAGATGCCTTTTCGGTCTGATCAACGCCGACACCACATTTCAAAGGGCCATGGACATTGCATTTAAGGGATTAGTAAACAAATCAGTAGTAATCTACTTGGATGATATAACTGTATATTCCAAAAAATGAGGTAATCATCTCAGAGATTTAAAACAGATCTTCCAACACTGCCAAAGGTATCGAATTTCACTTAACCAAAAAAAGTATTTTTTTGCATTAAGTGAAGGAAAACTTCTTGGATTTATAGTGTTAAAATCTAGAATCCATATTGATCCCGATAGCATCAAGGAGATTTCTGAAATACCCTTACCTCACAACAAGAAAGCTATGCAATCCTTCCTTGGCCAGATTAATTTTGTAAAGAGATTTGTTCCAGATTTTTCAAGGATTGTATCTCCTTTACAAGCAATGATTAAAAAGAACTCAATCTTCAAATGGGGCCAAGAGGAATATGAAGCATTCAATCTAATTAAACATGCAATTGTAAATGCTCCATCCTTAGCAACTCCAAATTTTTCCAATCCTTTCATTTTATATACAGTTGCCTCTGATAGATCATATGCTACGATACTCACTCAAGCAAATCAAGACAAGGCGGAAGCCCCAATTTCCTTTTTCAGTTCAAATCTACAAGGGGCTGAATTAAATTACTCAGACGTCGAAAAACAAGCTTATGCTGTTTTCAAAGCGATCAAACATTTCAGACCCTTTCTGCTTAAAACCCATACAAAAATCATAGTACCGTTTCCAGCGGTAAGAAATATTTTAGTACAAAAAGACGTGGGAGAGAAAAGAGCCAGTTGGGTTACTACCTTACAAGAATACGATGCTGAAATTAAACCAGCAAATATTGTAAAAGGTCAAGGCTTTTGCAAAATGCTTGTTGTAGCATTGCTTATTTCCGAAATAACATCTGCAGAAGCACAAACGTATGAGGTAAGCCTAAACGATATTGAATCGTTATACGCTGATATCATATTTTATCTAAAGAACAGATATGCTCATTCAAACCTCGATTATACAAAGAAAAGAGCCCTAAGGTTGAAGGCTAAACAATATCAACTCATAAACGATGTACTTTTTAGGATGAATTATGATTCTGTCCTCTTTAGATGTCTTGAGAAATCTGAAGCTGAAAAGGTGTTGCAGGAACTCCACGATGGACCAGTAGGTGGACATTATGATGGACATGCTACCGCACATAAAATCTTGCGTGATGGGTACTATTGGCCTACATTATTCAAAGATGCGCATAGCTATGTAAGGAAATGTCAAGTTTGTCAAACTACTGCTGGGAGACAAAAGAAACCATCGTTGCCGCTGCAACCAGTCAATATTGAGCAACCTTTTGATCAATAGGGATTGGATATAATAGGTGAGATCATTCTTCACTCTTCTAAACAGCGTAGGTATATCCTTACAGCTACAGATTATTTTACTAAATGGGTAGAGGAAGTTCCTCTTAAGACAGCTAATGCCGAACACATCATTGATTTCATAGATCAGTTCATAATCACCAGGTTTGGTTTACCCTCTGCTTTAATGTTTGATAATGCATCATATTTTTCTGGCAATGCTATGACCGAATTTGCGCTCAAAAGAGGTTTTAAGCTTAAGTACTCTGCCAATTATTACCCACAAGGGAACGGGTTCGTTGAATCAACAAATAAAAACTTAATCAGAATCATCAAGAAAACTATTCATCAAACTCATAAGAATTGGCACAAATCCCTAATATATGCTTTATGGGCAGACCAAATAACACAAAAAACCTCCATTGGTACTTCTCCCTTTAATTTAGTTTATGGGAAAGAAGTGGTCCTTCCAACTCATCTAGCGATTCCCTCTTTGGCCTTAGTTCAATATATTTACGAAACACCAACTTCTTCCTTACAACTAAGGTAGTTGCAAATCCTTAGGCTAGAAGAACAAGGAGAACAGGCTAAAATAACTCATGCTCATCACCAAGCATTAGTAAAATCTTCTTTTGATTCAAACATGATATCAAAAAAGGACTTTCAGATTGGAGATTTAGTTTTAAAATGGGATAAGGCTCATGAGGAAAAGGGAAAACATACGAAATTTCAACGAATGTGGCTTTGCCCTTTCCAAATTGCGGAAATCATAGGTCCATCTACTTTTATGTTACAGGATTTAAGAGGGAAAAAGAATCTTTATATGTTAATGGGCAGATCCTCAAAAAATACTTTCCACAGGAGATCATTCTTCTATTTTTGTAAATTAGTTTCTTGTTTATTTTGATAATAAAACTAGTTGTAAATGGTTACATTTGGAATTCACGAAAAACACTAGTATTTCTTTTAGATTTTGTTTTTTTCGCTTGTATAAATAGAGTTGATTTAGAAAATTGGTCATTATTATTGAAAGATACAGTCAAAGGCTATAAATCTGAAAATGGTATTAGTTTCAACCCTGTAAATTTTGATTAAAAACGACCTTTAGTGGGAATTTGTTTTATATCAGTGAAATAAAAAGTATCAATAACAAAACGAAGATTCTCTGTAAAAAAGCTCTTTCCAAAAAACTCTACTATTGTCGTCCAGAGCTATTCTTAAGGAAACAATGACTTCCTCCCCACCTAGGGAATTACGAGCTTCAAGGAATAATCCAGTGATACACTTTAACTTAAAGAATAAGAAGTCTCATAACGAGCTGACTTATCAATTGCTGACTTTGCCAAAACTGCATACCATAACAGGGCAATGACTCGAGATTGTTGCAATCAAAAGACAAGGGGTCTCATCACGAGCCAGCTTGTTTAGCAAAGTTATAAATCAAGTGAGTGGCACTGTCATAATTTGGCTACCAAACCATGGCATTGTTCTTTGAGGATTAAAAGAAAATGAAAGCAATAAGTGTGGATATGGATTTCCCTTTGAAAATTGTATATTTCTCCAAGTAGGATACAAGATCATCGCTGGGTAACAGGTAACCCTGTCGAGGCTATAAATACCTGCTGGCAGCAGAGGCTCTACCTACGACAAATGAGCATATTTAAAACTAATTTACAGAGAAGGCTTTGTTTTTATCTTTATAAACCAAGTAGTGACTGATGTAAGTACAATGACTAGCTCTAGGAAGTTAATAATCAAAGTTAACATAGAAGAAACAAACTATTCTCAATAGCTGAAAGCATGGTGTATTTAATCTTTCTATAATAAAGTTTGATTTTCTAGAAAAGCTTCATGTTTTGGAAGTTAGAAAATTCAAAAGAAAAGCAGAGATAACTGATTCTTCCAAGTGAATTGCCAATTGTTGTGGGCAGCAACAACCCCACTTCTTATTTAGTTTTATCACTAATACTAAATAAGTGGGGACCCTTATTCAAAAAATTTAAAAAATAAATTAGTCCCTGTATTCCATTTTTGAACAAAACTTACTATCATAAACTTAGGAGAATACCCGGAAAATATAAAAAGACTTAAGTTTTATGATAAAGTTCGAATAAAACCACTCTCTCAATAAAGAGCGCCGCATCGCAAAAAGGTAATGGATGCCTTCCTACAAGTGGAATCCTAAGATTGTGAAATCACGCACTAAAAAACACTCATCGCATCGCATGCCTCAAATATCACTTAAGGTGAAATGCCTCAAACTACCGACATGCGATGGCGCATCTTGCAAATCGCATTTCGTAGAAAACACATTGTAATTGATGATTTCCACACGCAACGGATTAGCGATATTGCGATCTGTGATATTGCAAAGCAAATCGCAAAATTGTCTTATCGCAGATCTACAGGGCTCGTCGTTCGAAATAATTTTTTTCCATAAATCGATGCCCAGTTATGCGCGTTAATGTTAATTAATGAGTTAATTGGTAATCATTAATGAAATATGGTTTTGATCGGATCGAAGAGCCATTTCACGTAAGATGATATATTTTATATGTTTTCAGCATTTAAAGCTTTCCCGTCACCTTTTTCTTATCATTACTCTTGCCTCATTTGTAAACTGCAGGGGCGAAAAGCAGAGAAGTATACATAGCAGTGTTCAGAATATTATGGGAAAGATAGGTAAAGCTCCGAGTTCTGAAGATAAAGAAATGACGCCCTTGTATAAAAACACCACCTATAACAGAGATGTCGGTGTTACTACTTAGGAAAGCATGTGCAACCTACTCGAGGAAGAAAATCCCAGAGTAATGGAGGTTACAACAACTGCAGATTCACGTGGGTCGTCTGAGGCGTCAATTATAGAACTAGCATGTTCGTTCTTGCACCGAATAGCGGTGAGGCCAAGATTCTTCCATACACGAATGTGGTCAAATGGTTACTGGATAGTGCTGAGATAATAGACCGATAGTTTAAAACTCAGAACCAAGAACTCACGGAGTCGTCATTTCCACAAAATTTAAGGTTTATATCTTCTAACAAAGGCGCGCAAGAGGCAAAAAATAGCACCAAGGAAGCCCGGATCAAGAAACGGAGGTAATTTCCGATGCGCAATTAGCGCCATCACCAGGCAAAACCCCTTGAGAAGGAAAGCCTCTAATCGCTCTGTCCCCTGTAAGTCCGGAAAATCATAGGAAAAAATGTTAAAGGCGAAAGGCAAAACCTGAACCCTAAAAACCAGTGGTATTTATCAGGGATATCCTCAAGTGGTATGTAAATTTCTACCAAATGTACAGCATCTACAGACACGCTGGAGACAGAAGGCTCAAGAAAGAACAGAGTCCATCAAAAGGTTAACCAAGTTGAATTGGGATTCTTACTCGACGTACTTGGTAAAACCACACAGCCAATGCATGACTCTCAAATGTATCATTAACTCTGCCGAGAAGATGGCACCAACATTTGTCAATTCCGTTTTCGCAAGACAGCTAAAGTCAGAGGTCGGCCAGCCAACTCTCCTCAAGCAAACGCTGAATGCTTGTGACTACAAGGGACAGATACATAGATAGTTAATTACCAGTTTAGTTTTAGATTCAGTTTTAGTTTTAGTTTTGCTTTATTTTTGCCTAAAATGAAGACGGTCATTTAAACCACATCTTACAATTTTGTAATAAACTATTTTTAGATTTAGCTACTAGTATTTAAACCCTTCTCATGCATTTAGAGAAGGATCCTGAAATTTGTCAAAAACTTGTCTTTAGAACATGCACTTTTGCACCCTCCGAGGAGGTTTTGATGAATGAATGGAACATGATTTATTGATATCTGCATTTAATATCTACTACTGAAATTGCACTTTTGTACTCTTAGTAGATGTTGGATTAAGAAGAGATAAATCATTATTGCTGAAGCTCATGAGTAGAACTAGTTATAAATGGTACTTTTATCTCTTAACGATTTCTACTTATGTGTTAAGGCGATATTCATGTTCAGTTATTTATGTATGAATGCTTGAATGCTTGAGTTATCATTTGGCACTTCTGTACGACGATAGTTATTTATTTATGCTTAATGTATGAATGACTTATTATGCGATATGTTCTTCACAATTGTTTTGTCTAACATTTTATACGAAACGATTTATCTTTATTGAATTCTTTTCTCATAGAAATTGAATGATCTTTATTACCAATTTCCATTTGAAATTATCTTAGATCGCATAACTGAAATATTAAATCCCGAGTTAGTTTTAGAATTAGATATTTCTACAATTGCATTAGATTTAGAATAAAAGCATTTTACTTAGAAATTATTAGGAAGGAAATATCAATTCTCAACACACACACATAAATTGGGAAACTGGTCCCATATCCCCAGTCGGACCCACTATACCAAACAGAAAAGGAGTTGTTAACCAAGGTCCGGACCGGGTGGGTATCCCCTTTGTTGTAGACCTGATTTTCAGGGCTTCAACAGGATGATATGAAAACAACCTTTCTTCAAAAATGTCAGGATTACTGTAGGCCTAGGGATGCCAAGAATGACATCTTTAAAATGCAACAGACCAATGTAGAAAGCCTAGAATACTACTTAGAAAGGTTCCTTTGCAACTACCAAAAAACCAAGTAAGTTTCTCTCGGCCTAGCCACAGTTAGAACCATTTTTCTAAAAGGAGTATAAGATGGCTGCATGGAAGTCCTTAATATCATGAGCTCTTGCAATGTTTATCAAAAATCATTTGTTTAAATAGCTGAATACTGCAAAAAGTGCTCCCGTGGTCAAGCTAAAGTTGGGAAAAGCTCAAGAGAAATTCCAAGTAGAGTTGGAAAACCCAACACAAGTGGTGTAACCAAAATAGAATTGGGAAATCTATTGGAAAATCATAAAACTGATATCCTTAATACAATTAGTAACTTGCTAGATACCCTCAATAGTAAGAGGAAACAAGAATAGGAAAACATTTCTTTCGCTATCTTTTGTCCTTGTTGTCGAAAGATGCATCCTAAAAAATAATTCCCTTTTAATTCCATAGAGGTATGTGGAATTTTAACGAATAAACACCAAACTAATGAATTCCCTTCATTACCTAGGTTGTAAGACATCTAAAAGGGGGGAAAAAACCACAAGATCCACCTTATCCCCCTAGGAGACCATGGAGGCCACAAAACCCCTCCATGTTCTAAGAAACTTCCATGCAGTTTACACTACCACAGTGGGCCCCTCAAATGCCTTACTCCCAATGGGGGCCTCAACCATCACAAGGACATTCTTGAAAACAAGGTTGGATGGAGACTCCCTATGGTAATATTCCTCCACAACCATACCAAATAGCTTCTTACCCAATCTACACACAATATATTCCAAATACTTCTCAACTATGCTAGGGTTTAACCCACCCCTATTACCTTCATTTCCTCAACAACAGTTGCCTATGAACCCAAGTTCACAACAACCTGCTCTACCCATGAATCCAATTCAATAACAATTGTCTATGAATTCAAGTCCACAACAACTTGCTCTGCTCATGAACCCGAGTCAACAAAAAATTCCACCAAATCCAAATCCTCCTCGAACTACTTAATTACATGCACCCCCATTACAAAGCCTAATAATAGGTGAGCTCAACCTGTACAAAATATGGAGCTATAAACCTTCCCTAACTACACTGTCACTTCAGTTCCAATCAGTGAAATTCGACTAAGATAGAGGAAGGTCTTAAATAAAACAAGACCTGCAATGATCATTCAAGAAGAACAACCAACATAATCACTTCTTAAAGACAAGGACATACATAGCCAAGAAGAAGCTTCTCCTCCTAATGAAGAGGAAAACCCTCCCTCAACACCAATCAATTCTATCATACAACCTAAACCATCTCAATAGGTCACTCAACCACCCTATCTAGAGAGATTGCTTGTAAAAAATCCTAAGGTCCCTCTAGGATATGATTTAGAGGTTGAACTACAAAATATTTGTGTAAATATATCCTTGCTTCAAGCTATCAAAGATGTTCCTATCTATGCCAATATTGTAAGGGATATTTGCATTAAAAATCCAGGTAGAAAAAGGAAGGACCCCCTTATTATAAAAGTAGTTGGTTAATTGTCAGAAACCATGTCAGAGATGCGTTCTAAATAAGTTGATCCTGGGAATCCAGTAGTGACCATACATATTAATGGTATATCTTTACCAAACACTCTTGTTGACCTAGGTGCAAAAATAAATGTCATGACTGTGGATATGATGCAAAATATGCAATTAGATGGCTTTAAACCAACCCAAACACAATTAGAGTTAGCAGACAAATCCATCCTTAAAACTGCAGGAACCCTAGATGACATAACAGTCGTACTAACTTCCTAGGAATATCCAGTAGACTCGTTTGTGATCCATCCAAAATACTCCAAACCTGGACATCCAGTAGTGTTGGGCAGGCCTCGGCTAGCTACTGTTGATGCCTTTATTGGATGCAAGACTGGAGAGATGCCAATTTCCAATGGATGTCAAAGCCAAAAAATTACCTTATTTGCTCCAGCCCAACCTGCTATAGAAATCCCCTTTTGGATAGAGAACCCATATGGAGAGGAGGAATGTATTGAACCATTGTTAACAATTGAATAGTCTAAAGGTCTTCAAGAACAAACTGAAGATCAATTTTTGAACTTGCTCTTAACCACAATGGGATGTATTGATTATCCACAATCCTTTCAAGAATATGAGCACATTTTTAGTTCTGAACTTCAAGAAGCATGCCATCCCTCAACCTCCACGTTGTTTTCCATAACAACAATAGGTAAAGGTAAAGAGTCCTCTGTCCATGATGTTGAAATTAACCTTGGGAAGTGTTTATACGTTAATTCAAGTATAGAAGTAGAGCAACAAGAACAATTGATTCAAACGATTAAAAGACAATGTGGTGCTTTTGCATGGGATTACTCTGATATGAAATGGATCCAACCCGACACTTTCATGCATCACATCTATACAAATGATGAAATTAGACTAGTGAGCTAGCCTCAAAGAAGGATGAACCCAAACCTAAAAGATATAGTAAAAGAAGAACTTCAAAAGCTCTTAAATTCTAACTTTTACCCTATTTCTGATAGTAAGTGTGTATTACCACTAGTCATTGTACGTAATAAAAATGGTAAATGGAGGATCTGTGTGGATTTTAGGGAACTAAATAAAGCTAACTTTAGAGACGACTTTCCCTTGCCTTTCATCGATCAAGTATTGGATACTTGAACCGGGAAAAAGTATTTCTCCTTCTTTGATGGATTTAGTGGTTATAATCAGATCCAACTTTTACTCGAAGACCAATAAAACACTACATTTACTTGTCCATGTGGTACTAATGCCCACAAGGTGCTTCCTTTTTGGTTATGCAATGCCCCTGCCACATTTCAAAGAGCTATCCTTTGTATTTTTTCCTATCTAACCCAAGACTATGTGGAAGTCTATATGGATGACTTCACAATATACGAGGAATATTTCCAAGAAGCTTTAGAGAACCTAGAGAAAGTTTTAATAAAATGTCAAGAGACCAACCCTGCCATTAGCAATGAAAAATCTAGAATGACGCTTACAGAGGGTGTTGTGTTAGGCCATCATATTTCTGGGACTAGGATAAGAATAGACCCTGTTAAGATCGAAATAATCGCTCAAATAAAAACTCCCAGCTCTCGAGAAGAAGTTGGAAGCTTTCTAGGTCATGCTAGATATTATAGAAGATTTATTCAAAAATTTTAAACCATAGCCGCCCTTATATTACAAATTTTAACCCAAGATGTGAAATTCTGATGGGCTTCTCAATGTCAAATTTCCCTTGAAACTCTTAAACAAAAACTATCAACTGCTTCAGTTTTAAGAGGACCAAATTGAGCCCTCCCTTTTCACATCTGTACCGATGCCTCAGATACATATTTATGGGTTGTTTTGAGCCAAAGAGAGAATCAAATTCCCTATGCCATTAACTTAGTTAGAAAAAATCTCTCTCCTATAGAATTAAACTAGACAATCACTGAAAAAGGAATTTCTTATTAATACTTAATTCCATTAATAAATTTAGACATTATATAGCCGGGTATAATTTTTTTGTACACATATACCATTCAACTATTAGATTTTTAATGAATAAACCTATCATCAACGCACGTGATACTAGATGGTCGTTACTCTTGCAAGAATTTAATTTTACTATAATTGACAGACTAGGAAAATATAATTTTGTCGTTAATTTCTCGTCTAGGCTTGCCACAGAGGTGACAATGCACCAATCACTGATGATTTTCCATATGAGAATTTATTTTCTATTTCGAATTATACTCCTTGGTATGTAGATGTAGCTAATTACCTGGCTACAAGAAAGTTGCCACAAAATTTGTCTTCAAGAGAAAAACAGAGAATCGTACAACTTAGGGACAATTATATGTGGCATGATGATTGTTTATACCATATTGGACCAGATCTGGTCATCAAAAGATGTGTAAGAGATGATGAGATGTAAGACATTCTAAAATCTTGCCATAATGAGCCATGTGGTGGACATTTCACCAACAACAAAACTGCATATAAAGTGTTACAATTAATGTATTATTGGCCCACCATTTTCAAGGACATAAAGAAATATGTGGCCAGCTATGATGATTGTCAAATGATGGGGGAACCTATCCCAACATATGAAATGCCTCTTCAAGCACAAGTAATCATTGAACCTTTTGATAAATGGGCATTAGATTTTGTAGGACCAATTTCTCCTATGTCCAAAAACAAGAAATATATTCTGGGATGTACGGATTATGTAACAAGAAATATATTTGAAGACATATTTACTCATTTTGGTGTACCAAGGGAAACAATGACTGAACAAGGCACTCAATTCACTTCCAAATTGGTTAAAGCTATAACATAGAAGTATAAAATCAGACACCGTAAATCTATACCTTACCACCCCAAAGAGAATGGAGAGGTAGAGTCTACCAATAAAGTAATTGAGGCCATTCTCACCAAGACAATACAAGTGCATCCTAAATACTCGACTGGTAGGTTACTATAAGCTTTGTGGGCCTATACGAAAACCTGGAGAAACACAATAAGACATTCTCATTATGAGTTGGTTTACGAGAAATAAGGATTCCTTCCTATATAATTCCAAGTTAAAACCTTCAAAACTATCATGCAACTAGGAATGGATTTAGATAAGACAAAAAAACAAAGGCTAATAGAATTGAATGCATTGGATAAGATTAGACAAGATTCTCTTCAAAGGATGATGCTTGTTTAGGATCAAGTAACCAAATGGCATGATAAGTTTATTAAGAAGAAACGCGTTCAGCCAGGTGTTTGGGCTTTGTTGTATGACAACGGGTTTAAGGATTTCAAAGGAAAAATGACAACAAGGTGGCTGAGGCCATACGAGGTAGATATAGTCTATGACAATGGTTCGGTCAAGATAAAAACTACTGATCCTATTAGTGTCAGTATTTGCAGTCTTCCTCCAGTGATCAAACATGCTCTTACAAAGTGATTTTAAGGTGTCAAGGTCAAATTTTGTCATTTCAGTGAGTCTTCAAGCAAAATTTGGTCACTAGGTATTAGGTCTCGGGTTTGCTTTCACTCCTTTCAAAGTTGTCCAAATGTCGGTCCATGTCACCATTCAACTAACTGTACCATCATTCAAAGGGTTTTCATCATCATGTCAAGTTCCACTGGATCATTTTACACCTTGTTCTGCTTCAGTTGTGCCTAGGTAAGGTTCATTTCCCTCTCCTAAGGTTTTGAAGGTAATTTCTCTTGGATGGTCAAATCATCAGCAAAACTTGTATCCTGATATTCGTACACCTTCCCCTATCCTTAATGTACCTTAATAAACACTTCCCATCACTGAGATCCCCCAAATTCCTCATTTTCGCACAAACCCTAGTTTCTTGCTACAACTTGACAATTTTCTAGACTCGACCTGTGTTTTGCCCTTTTGGACCCCTTCCCCTCACTCAATCTTTTAAATTATACTTTTCCCAACTTCCTAACATCCCTTCCTACTTCCCAAAATTTTCTCAAGAATTTAGAAGCCCCTTATCCCCTTCATTTCACTTCATTTCAACAAATCCCCTGTTTCACACATCGGGGTAGGTTTTACTCAAATGATGTTTCTGAACAAGAAAAGATGAATTTTGGAAAACTGAGAAAGGTTTTTTTCCACAATAGGCCAAGGAAGAAAAATCTAATTCAATTTTTACACAGGTGTCATGGTTTTAGAGAAATGTCAAAAATACAGTTGTCTTAGGAGAACTGATGCACCTTTGAAGTGACCTTGGGAAAATCACGATTTAGCCTAGCTTGGTTGGCTAAATGACTTGCTTAATGAATCAAAAGATAACAAGACATAAATAGCTTTCCAATTAGCTATCATGAGCTCAATTTGGAGTTGAGGAAGACTTTCAAAAGTTGACTGCAACAGCACTCTGCCTTTAGGCAGTCTCATTTTTCACATTTTGACCAGTCTTCGGCAATTTGATTTTTGACAAGGAAAATGAACTCCAAATTGAAAAATTTTAGTTGGGTTGGAAAGTAGACTCAATAGGCTTTCCAACGCGCTATTCTGCACCCAATTTGGACACCTGGAAGGCCTCCAAAAGTCTCCTGCGAAAAGCAATATGCATTGGGTTTGGGTCGCGGTGCATAGAGCTGCAAGCCATTTTCACCACAAATTCATCCATATTATCAATTTGCTTGGTTTCCTCCGGTCCAAAGTAAGTCAAAAACTCTACAAATGCCAATGAAAGTGTGTCTTAATATGTTTATGATGATTTAGTGAAAAAATTTCAAAACCCTACCTCCTTGCAACTTTTGTTCAAAACATGATTGCTTAGGGTTTGTAAATTTGTTTTTGTTGCCATCACTCCCTCACCTTTTATTCCCTCACTTCTTTTCTAGTTTTGTTAACCCATTTCACTATCCCCCATATTGCTAAAACTAAAAACCCTAATACCTAATCCCACTATTCCCAAACCCTAGTCAAATATCCCCAAACCCTAATTGTTATCCCAAAGCTTAAATATTATTCCCTAAACCCTTTCATTCCCCAAAACCCTACAGCTAGCATCAAATCCTCCCCTCATCAGTCCCACTCATCCATGGAGCTCAAAAACATGCAAGCAACCGAAAAGCTACTAAGAGAAGAAAAACCAAGTTGACAACACTTGAAAGGGAAATTCAAGCTGAGCGTAAATCTTGGCTTGAGAGGACAAACTTGCACTTGGGAAAGGATGCTAGAGAAGGCCAACAGGGAGAAGACATTGTTGAGCCATATGGCTTATTATCATTACATGGCAAGAAACAAAGTCTGCAAGGCAAGAATCAGGAGCTTGAAAGCAAAGTTGAAAAGGGCATCGAGGAGGCGAAAGGAGCAAGATAGACTTCAAATATTGGCTGAGGCTTCCTTGGTCTAACACAGTGCTTGATGGAGAAGACTCAGCCCAAATTTCAAAAAATTTGGGACACTTTTTGCATTTTTGAAATTTTTGGCACAAAAAACAGAGTTTTCTGCTCTATGCACTGCGCCACCCGGCGCTCGCTTTTGATGGGAGCCTCCAAATGACAAAAGCTCAGCATTTTTGGATTTGGCATGGAAAAATATGCTTTCCCACCAATGGCCAAGAAATTTGGACAGGTTTTGAGCCCTCAGAAAGGTCAAAAACACTCAAAAAATGACCTTACTGCCCCTATTTTGACACACAAGAAGCAGTGTTGAGAGAACTGAATTTTGGAGGGGAAAATGGAAGCCAAATTCACAAATTCTACTTGGGTTGGAAAGTAGACGTATAGATTTTTCCAACAAGCACATCTGGAGTGAATTTAGACACAGGAAAGGCCTTCAAAATTGGCTCCAAATAGGCGCTACGCATAGAGAAATCAGGGACAGCGCATAAGGAAAATTTTGCCAATTTGACCAAGTATACTCTGTTTTTTGCCTAGCTTTTGCCAGTTTGACTTTTTCATCTTCTTAATGTCAAATTTGTGATGTAATTTAATGTAAATTAATGGATCATGATGTAAATATGTCAAATTTTCACTTATAGAGGTAAATTCATCTGTTAAAAAGTTGTTTGAAACTAAATGAATCAGTTCCCTTGTTTCTAGAGGCATGCTGTTCCACTGTTTAATTTCTAGTTCTCAGTTTAGAATTAGTTGGAACATCCCCTAAAAATGTGAGCTCGACCCCTAGAGGCTAGGATGAGCTATGGTTTGTCTATATTATGTGGCTTTTCAGTCATTAGCATGGTTGGACTTTTGAGAAAGCAAGGAGCTTCATTGTACACTCATATCAGCATTTTGACTAAGGAATTGAGACCAGGGTTTGCAGCACTCTTTGGGATCCCTATGGTATTTTGTTTTAGCACAATCCTTTCTTCTGTATTTATTTATGTGTTATGTATGACATTATCTATCTTTTTTCTTCCTAACTAAATCAAACAAGAGTGAAAGTAAAATCCATTGAAATTGCAGTGCTCTACTTGAGGTTTGCTTTAGTTTCTTGATGTTTTTAGCTGTTTGGAGAGGATCCATGGCTTCTCTTGCCCTCTTCAACTCCTCACCTGTTTAATCCCTCCATCTCATTCGATTTTAAGTGCCAAAATTAGTTTCCTACCTTTCCCCATTGAGATCTCTGCAAGACTGAGCCTCATTCCCTGCACCCAAGATCTGTGTTTCCATTAAAACCAACAAATCATAATTTTATTCAATCAAACTATTTGCACACATACCTAGCCTAAAATCAGTCAGCATATCAGTCATCTCAAGCCCTTATTGATCATATTTTCGTTGAGATTAACCAGGAGAGAGCCCTCTCCCGACCTAGTAGGTCTAGCTACCAGGTTAAGCGTGGTTTGATGTTGGTCTTCGATCCTACCTTTCTCAACCTGAGGTAGATTTAGGCACTAACATAGTAGTGACCATACTTGGGAAGACAAGTTTGTTTGCTTGTTATTGTTGTTTTCTTTATGAACTACAGACAGAGCCTGAAGTTATGCCAGGAAGCCTTCGAACTGCACATTGCTTTGCGAGTGCATAAGTAGATAAAAGTTGCTTCAGTGAATCTCCGGTCTAGTCTTATAAGCTGAACATCTGACTTGCAAATTGCCCCAGTACATGTATCAAGTTCAGATCTGATTGTTGATGGTGGACAATGATCAGACACCACAAAGCTGAAATCATTCACCTGGCGACTCGATATCAGTTTCTAGATCAGATCCAAGGACTCCACTAGAGGATGAACCTGTACATGAAAGGACAATATGGAAAGATCAGGTATTCAAGTTGGAATTTCATCCAAGACATTTTTTTCTTTGTTCTAAATTATTTCTTAGACTCTTTTCCTGAGAATGTCAAGAAAACTTTGCAAAGTATATTGTATTTGGGAAAAGATCCTCGTCCTGCATTTGATTCCTTCCCTTTGATGATTGTGAATACTAAAGACTTGCATGCCTTTAAGCTTGATCAAGACCCTTTTTCTGAATCTTGTGATGACCGCCTTCAAACTAATGAGCCTCAAGAGACCACGACCAATTCTATACCTTCTGTACATACACCCTATACCTTATAAAATTCTAGATCGATACAAGCCTCTGATTTTACCTTCTATATCCCATGCTTTCCCTAAAAATCATGACCTATATCTACCAAGATTTGATGGTGAACGCAACAACATCACTGCTGAGAGACATGTATTGAAATTTGAGTCTTTTCTTGATCTTTTTGAAGTTGATGAAGAAGATGTCAGTATTAGGCTTTTTGCTCTTTCTTTGCAAGGCAAAATCAAGAGTTGGTTCAAAACCCTGCCTGATGCGAGCATCTCAGATTTAGCAGTTCGACAAAGTTTTCCTCGATAGGTGGGTGGTCAGACAGAACCCTTTCTTGATTATAGAAGAGTATAACCAGCTGAAAACACTGCCAGGGGAGACAGTACAACAGTTTTCTGCCAGATTTAACCAAGTTTATTATTCGTTTCCTGTTAATATAAGACCTCCTCCTGGATCCGCTCTCTTGCACTACCCGGGTGCCTTTAATCCGGAAATGGAGTTTCAGCTGAGAGAAAAGAACCTTGCAACACTTGAAGAGATGCAGAACAGTGCAGTAGATGTAGAGGCTCATTTGCTGATCCGAAGGGCAAAATTGAAAGAAGAAGAAATGAAAAACATAAATCCAGAGGAATCGACATCTCTAGAGGTAAAGCTTGACATTTTGGTAAGTGCAATGGAAGAGATGATGCAAAGGATCACCACAAGGAATGAGTATAGTGTTGAAGCCCATCGCTCGCTAATTGAAGAAGAACAAATGGCTGCTCCAAAACCTTTTCTTTCGTATCCCAGTTGTCATAAATCTAATAATGATTGTTGTATACATCATCTTGGAGAAGAGAGATCTGTTGATATGACATGTATGCTTGATGATGTGTTTTACACTGACGATTTACCTCAGTTTGATCAGTATGATAATGATTATGTTCTCCAAACAGAAGCTAATCTTGCAAACAAATCAGCGGCTAGTTTGTGGGAGGAGGAAGTTCACTTACAACAGCTCAAATACAGTGATCAACTGATGCATATCAGCGATGACAGTGACGAGGAAAGTGTAGCAAATTTTGAAATAAGTGAAGGATCTTTTCCTTTTTGTTTTGCTTCGTTTCAGTTCATCAGAGACAACATTTATGCACTAAGAAATCAATTGTCAACAAGTCTTGATCTAGACCACCTTGAGAGCAATAAAAATCTTGTTCAAGACTTCTCATATCCAGATTTGCAGCTCCCGAATGCCATTGATTGTCAAGTTGCAGATGAAGACATGGAAGCTGGCACATATGATCAAATGATACAAAATGATTCTGTACCATTTTGTTTTGAATCATTTCAGTTTTTGAAGAGTAAATTGCATAGTATATCTTCAAATGAGCAGCATGTAGGAAATCATGAAATCTCATTGGAACCAATAAAAAATGGGTTGCAGCAGTCTTTTCAAGTTTTTCACGATCCAATAGCTGATGTATTGGATGATGTCTGTAGTCAAAGTCCATCTCCATTAACTACATGTGAGCATGAAACGTGTACTGATATAAACTTGATCCGGCAGCTAGTTTCTTTGTCATTTTCAGCGGAAGTCTCGTCACAAATCTCGGATCAAAGTTTGCATTCATGGAATGAGGAGAAGAGAAATAATCCATTGGATGAGCTAAGTCCTAGTGTGCATGAACTTTAAGATCCTTAGGAAGTGCTTTTGGAGGCGGATAGAGAATCCATAGTATTCAACGGATCTATTCACAAGTTCTCATGGGAGTTGCCTTTCAGTAGTTCTCTCTCGTTTTTCATATGCAAGCACTTGCGGAGAATTAAAACCGCAGGAATACTTATTTGGTTGCATTGGTTGTTTCACTTCACTTGATCAGGTGATGAATGACACTGTTAGAGTAGGTTTTGATGAATAAGCTCTACTTTGAGCATCATTTCCATGTTTGTCAGTTGTGTTTAAGTATCGAGTCAGTTTTTAGTTGAATGAGAGTCAGTTTGTGTCGTCAAGTCGTCAGTATTCAATTATTCATTTCAGCTTGGGTTTTTGACTCCATTGCCCGATGGATAAGGCACTGGTCTGCTCTCCCAAAGATCTGCCGTTCTTGGCACCTCTAAGGAGCTACCATCCCCATTGGAGCCAATGTTAGTGTTAGTCTTTGCAACCTTCCTCCAGTGATCAAACATGCTCTTACAAAGTGATTTTAAGGTGTCAAGGTCAAATTTTGTCACTTCAGTGAGTCTTCAAGCAAAATTTGATCACTAGGTATTAGGTCTAGGGTTTGCTTTCACTCCTTTCAAAGTTGTCCAAATGTCGGTCCGTGTCACCATTCAACTGACTGTACCATCATTCAGAGGGTTTTCATCATCATGACAAGTTCCACTGGGTCATTTTACACCTTGTTCATGCTTCAGTTGTGCCTAGGTAAGGTTCATTTCCCTCTCCTAGAGTTTTGAAGGTAATTTCTCTTGGATGGTCAAATCATCAGCAAAACTTGTATCCTGATATTCGTACACCTTCCCCTATCTTTAATGTACCTTATTAAACACTTCCCATCACTGAGACCCCCCAAATTCCTCATTTTCACACAAACCCTAGTTTCTTGTTACAACTTGACAATTTTCTAGACTCGGCCTGTGTTTTGCCCTTTTGGACCCCTTCCCCTCACTCAATCTTTGAAATTATACTTTCCCCTACTTTCTAATATCCCTCCCTACTTCCCAAAATTTTCTCAAGAATTTAGAAGCCTCTTACCCCTTCATTTCACTTCATTTCAACAAATCCCTTGTTCCACACATCGGGGTAGGTTTTACTCAAATGATGTTTCTAAGCAAGAAAAGATGAATTTTGAAAAACTGACAGAGGTTTTTGTCCACAATAGGCCAAGAAATAAAAACCTCCTTCACGTTTTACATAGGTGTCATGGTTTTAGAGAAATGCCAAAAATACAGTTGTCTCAAGAGAATTGATGCATCTCTGAAGTGACCTTAGGAAAACCAAGATTTCTCCTAGCTTGGTTGGCCAAATGACTTTCTTGATGAGTCAAATGATAACGAAACATAAAGAGCTTTCCAATGAGCTATCATGAGCTCAATTTGGAGTTGAGGAAGACTTTCCAAAGTTGACTGCAACAACACTCTGCCTTTAGACAACCTCATTTTGCACATTTTGACCAGTCTTGGGAGATTTGATTTTTGATGAGGAAAATGAACTTCAAATTGAAAAAGTCTAGTTGGGTTGGAAAGTAGACGCAATAAGCTTTCCAACGCGCTATCCTACACCCAATTTGGACACGGGAAGGCCTCCAAAAGTCTCCTGCAAAATGCATTATGCATTGGATTTGGTGGCGCGACGCATTGGGTTTGTGGCGCGGCGCATAGAGCTGCAAGCAATTTTCACCACAAATTCATCCATATTATCAATTTGCTTGGTTTCCTTTGGTCCAAAGTAAGTCAACAACTCTACAAATGCCAATGAAACTGTGTCTTAAGATGTTTATGATGATTTAGCGAAAAAAATTCAAAACCCTACCTCCTTGCAATTTTTGTTTAAAACATGATTGCTTAGGGTTTGTAAATTTGTTTTTGTTGCCATCACTCCCTCGCCTTTTATTCCCTCACTTCTTTTCTAGTTTCGTTTACCCATTTCACTATCCCGCATATCCCTAAAACTAAAAACCCTAATACCTAATCCCACTATTCCCAAACCCTAGTCAAATATCCCCAAACCCTAATTGCTATCCCAAAGCGTAAATACTATTCCCTAAACCCTTTCATTCCCCAAAACCCTACAGATAGCATCAAATCCTCCCCTCATCAGTCCCACTCATCCATGGAGCTCAAAAACACGCAAGCAACCGACAAGCTGCTAAGAGAAGGAAAACCAAGTTGACAACACTTGAAAGGGAAATTCAAGCTGAGCGTGAATCTTGGCTTGAGAAGACAAACTTGCACTTGGGAAAGGATGCTAGAGAAGGCCAACAGAGAGAAGACAGTGTTGAGACATATGACTTATCATTACATGGCAAGAAACAAAGTTTGCAAGGCAAGAATCACTAGCTTGAAAGCAAAGTTGAAAAGGGCATCGAAGAGGCGAAAGGAGCAAGATAGACTTCAAATATTGTCTGAGGTTTCCTTGACCTAAGACAATGCTTGATGGAGAAGACTCGGCCCAAATTTCAAAAAAATTGGGACACTTTTTGCATTTTTGAAATTTTTGGCACAAAAAAAAAAGTTTTATGCTCTATGCGCCGTGCCACCTGGCGCTCGCTTTTGATGGGAGCCTCCAAATGACAAAAACTCAACATTTTTGGACTTGGCATGGAAAAATATGCTTTCCCACCAATGGCAAAGAAATTTGGAGAGGTTTTGAGCCCTCAAAAAGGTCAAAAACAATCAAAAAACGACCTCAATGCCCCTATTTTGACACACAAGAAGCAGTGTCAGGAAAACTGAATTTTGGAGGCGCAAATGGAGGCCAAATTCAAAAAATTCCACTTGGGTTGGAAAATAGACAAGCAGACCTTTCCAAAAAACACACTTGGAGCGAATTTGGACACCAGGAAGGCCTTCAAAAGTGGCTCCAAACAAGCGCTACGCATAGAGAAATCAGGCACGGCGCATAGGGAAAATTTTGCCAGTTTGACCAAGTATACTCTGTTTTTCGCCTAGCTTTTTCCAGTTTGACTTTTTCACCTTCTTAATGTCAAATTTGTGATGTAATTTAATGTACATTGATGGATCATGATGTAAATATGTCAAATTTTCACTTATAGAGGTAGATTCATCTGTTAAAAAGTTGTTTGAAACTGAATGAATCAATTCCCTTGTTTCTAGAGGCATGTTGTTCCACTGCCTAATTTCTAGTTCTCAGTTTAGAATTAGTTGGAACAGCTCCTAAAAATGTGAGTTCGACCCCTAGAGGCTAGGATGAGCTATGGTTTGTCTATATTATGTGGTTTTTCAGTCATTAGCATGGTTGGTCTTTTGAGAAATCACGGAGCTTCATTGTAAACTCATATCAGCATTTTGACTAAGGAATTGACACCAGGGTTTGCAGCACTCTTTGGGATCCCTGTGGTATTTTGTTTTGGTACAATTCTTTCTTCTGTATTTGTTTGTGTTATATATGACATTATCTATCTTGTTTCTTCCTAACTAAATCAAACAAGAGTGAAAGTAGAACCCATTGAAATTGCAGTGCTCTACTTAAGGTTTGCTTTAGTTTCTTGATATTTTTAGTTGTTTGGAGAGAATCCATGGCTTCTCTTGCCCTCTTCAACTCTTCACCTGTCTAATCCCTCCATCTCATTTGATTTTAAGTGCCAAAATCAGTTGCCTACCTTGCCCCATTGAGATCTCTGCAAGACTGAGCCTCATTCCCTGCACCCAAGATCTGTCTTTCCATTAGAACCAACAAATCATCATTTTATTCAATCAAACTCTTTGCGCACATACCTAACCTAAAATCAGTCAGCATATCAGTCATCTCAAGCCCTTATTGATCATATTTTCGTCAAGATTGACCAGGAGAGAGCCCTCTCCCGACCTGGTAGGGCTAGCTACCAAGTTAATCGTGGTTTGATGTTGGTCCTAGATCCTACCTTCCTCAGCCTGAGGTAGATTTAGGCACTAACAGATCCAAATCAAACTTCCTTTGTCATGAATGGACATCAATTGAAAGTTTGTTATAAGCCACTGTCTAAAAAGGATTTTACCAAACATGTTCTTCAAAATTATGAAATGTAGTTGGTTAGAAAGGGGAGTTCTCCTCTCGCTAATCCACCACTGTAAGTTTTGTTGTATAGTTTAATTTAACTTTGTACATATATGTATATAGGTGTTCTGTTGAATATTAATTTGGTATTACTAACTGTGTTTTCTTTCTTGTAGATAGACAATAAAGAAGGACATTTACCAAGTGTATGCTCATTCCATTAACCAACCCTCCCTATGGAATTTGCTTTAAGTTTTTCAAACTCCTTAAAATCGAAAACATCAACGAGCAAGAACTGGCCTGGGATCAAGAAAGATCCACAGGACAATGAATGGAGTTTTCTTTAAGTTTTTCAAACTCTTTAAAATTGAAAACACCATTCAGCACAAACTAGCCTGGGCTTGAGAAAAATCCAAAGGTACGTGAAATGGAGTTTTCTTTAAGTTTTTCAAACTCTTAAAAATTGAAAATACCGGTGAGCATTAACTAATCTGGGCTCGATAAAAATCCACAGAACAATAGTAGTTAAGCTTATTTGCCAGCAAAATGGAAGTGGCCACAAAAGCAGTGGTTAGTTTGGTTCCAAAAAAGAGTAGTTTGTCCAGCTACATAATTCCTTCTTGTTACAGAGCTTGGAGCGCAATCATTGAATTATTTGGAGTCATTTTCTGACACTTCCACTGCAATTTCAAATTTCTTGTACCATTGAGTTGTTTATAGCTTTTTCCAACAAAACAAATTCCCATGAAGCAATAATAATCACTAGCACCTACTCCAACTTAACCCTCAAAACATGCTAAGCTACAAAGAGAAGCCTACAAGATTCCAATTTGAAGACTATGCATCCGGGTACCTTATTAAAACTTCATCCGGCGTTGAAGAAAAACTCTTGTATTCATCTAGTACTGGAAAGAAATTTCATGTGTTCATCTGGTATTGGAAAGTAGTCTCCTGTGTTCGTTCGGTACTGGATAGCAGTTTTCATCCAGTACTAGAAAAAAAAATCTTGTGTTGATCTGGTAATAGAGGTATGAGGTCAGTGTTTTATTTTTTGTTATTAAGATTCATATTAATCATGTCATGAATATATAATTACCCTCATAAACTCTTATTACCATAAGTTTTTATTGCCCTGGTTTCCTAAGAAAAAACAATCTTTTTTATGATATGATCAAATGGGATCATCATGGGTGTGATTGGACAGATGCTAATCATAATTTGAGCAAATGAATTATATGTTGAATATCTCATGATAGAAGTTTTGCCTCCATTGGTTGTTTAAACAATGATTTTATCACCATTCCATAACCATAAACTGAATGATTATTGGAACCATGACATTGACCGTCTCATACTGATGTACTAGTCTCATCAATCACGTTCTCTCCATCGTGTCTAACCTTCATTTGAATGAAATTTGACATCATCAACGGAGAAGATCTTCTAAATAAGCTCCACATACGACTTATCGCCATCATTTTATATGAGCTCACCTTGGAATTATGGCAACCATTTGACTGTTACCATCTCCTTACAAATTATAAATGCTCTTCGCATTATTTCTCTCTTGCACACCAATCGATCTTCATTCCACTCATCCATCCAGTGCTAGCTCTGTTGTATTGCTGCCATAACCTAACTTCCGACACTATGTCATTTCCAGTGCTTAACCCTTTCCGAGTCTTATCCCTAGAAATTGTCCAAGACCTATTCTTAAAGCCGACATGGGGGTATATCTCGACACTAACTAGTCTTCCAGTTTTATTAAGAAATGGAGGAGTATCATATATGCAAAGAAAAATTCGATCAATTTGGCTGGATTCTATTTCTGAAAAAAGTTCGAAGGATACCATGAGTGTGATTTTCATGCCTTCACCCAAAGTTATGATAATGAATATGTTTAGCTAAGATGTTTGTACTTAAGGATCACAAAATCTACCATAGTGGAGGCTACAAGATTATCAGTTGCAGGGGAGAAATACTTCAAAGGTATAAATATTAACACAGAGCTTTGTCAAAAGTTCTTAGAACTTGAACATTTGAATCCTGGCTGGTTTAAGGGTATTCCTAGGAACTAGATCAAAGAAGAATATATGCTAATGATTAATAGCTTGCAAAGATTCTTAACATGTGAAGGAAAGAAGGTATGCTGTCACTTTTATTTATCGTTTAAGACTTTCGTTACATTTGGAAAGGGGGTCCCAAATAAACTTCAAGTAGGGTAGCAGTTACAAAGCATTTCTTACAAAACATTTTTCTCTGGAAGGAAGTTCCAAATCCATAGAAAAAAACAAGCCCGGGGATAGTAATAAGGATTTAGACAACGTAAAAGAGAGTAGTAAGAAGAAACAGAGGAAGTCAAAATATAAAGAAAGAATTGTTGGCCCTACTTCGCCAAAATCCGTGAATCAGTCATACAAGGGTAAAACAATAGAGGAGGAGGAATCTCCTGCACCAACAAGGCGATCAGTGAAGGGTAAAAGACCTTCTCTATATTCACCCACTCAAAATAAAATATTAACTAGTGAGAAGAAGAGGAGGAAGTGCGTTGATAATGATGGAGGAGAATTCAAAGGTACTATTTGAGAGGTAGTTGATGAGTTACCTTAAAAGGACACTCCTGAGCCAAGGGTTAAAAAGATGAAAAATCCTAGAACAAGTGAAAAGGGTGACAAAGCACAAAATTCTAAAAAGGGTGACATAGCACAAAATTATGAAAGAAAGGAGAAACATTCACAAAAGGGAGAGATCTCAAACTCCATGTCATAGACCAAAAGGAAGAAGAGAATATTGTCTCAAGACAATATCCTCACTCCTGACAACAAATCTGGTGACTCATCAGCACCTATATGAAGAACTACCAAGAGCATGGTACAACAGATAATGGCCACTTATACCCCTTCCCTTCTCTTCCAGAAAATCCAATAGATGTCATGTTTCACCTAAAGGGGAACATTCACAGGTTGAAACACTTGGTGAAACAAAGGAATTAATTACAAAAAACTTGAAAGAATTAAGAAAAGAAGTTGAGGCTAGTAAAGAAACTACTAAGTATGCAACAATTGAACCTGCTAGTTTTCTAACTAGTGATCAGATGACAGTTGAGAGACTTCAGATGGAAAATGAAAAACTAAAGGAAAAAGTGAAACAGTATAACTTGTTGGACAAGTACATCAAGAAAGAGAATAAGCAATGAAAGGAGAATAGATGGAGGTTGCAGCATGAGTACGATGAAGTCTCTGCCAAGCTTAATAAGGTTATTCGCCTCATACAATATACCAGGGTTATTAAAATGCAACATAAAGAAGAGGCTTCAAGTGTGAATATGTTAGATCCAAACCACTGATACTCATGCAAGCTATAAGAAGACTCCATTTTTTAAATTTTGAGGAATGGTTCAACACTTTTTGCATGAGGACATGCAATGACTTAGGCAGGGGGGAATGTTGGGTCTCTTTTTTTATGCCTTTAATACCCCATATTGTCCTTTGTTTTTGACCAACTTCACCTCGAAACCTAAACACCACTTGCGTACCTTCCTCAAGAACAAAAATTTTAGCATCCTTGTGTATCTATGAGGTAATTTATATTTAAAGCATGGTTTTTCTGTTTTCTTGTTAGTAGGAATGAAATAATTGATTTTTTATACTCTCTAATTATTTGGATTGACTCAAATATATATTAAGACCTTGTTCTTTCTCATCCAACACTGTATTACCCATCTGGTACCAACACTTCTCATCTGACCCCCGTGTTCTTGCTCATCTGGTACTCGTGCACTTGTGTTCATCCAGTACCTATGCTCATCCGGTACTTGTGCACCTACGTTCATCTGGTACCCTTGTACCTACGCTCATCCAATACCTGTGTACTTTTTTTTCTAGTCTTGTGTTCATCCGGCATCGATATCATTTATCTAGTACCGACCCTGTTCGTCTGGTACCTATGTTCATCATGCACTGAATGTGTTCATCCGATACCAAACTCAACTCTTCAGCTTCGACGGTTCAAGTGAGCTACTTCGATGAGACCAAGGGAAATGATGGTCAAAGCCTTACCTTTTTATGGAAAATCAAGATACGCTTCATCCTTATGCACCGCGTGTCATGAGGATGATACGAAATATGTGAAAGAAAGCGAATTGCAATTTTTTTATAATGATTTGATAATATCTTTTAAGCTTTGGATGTACTGACCATTTCTATATAAGAGAATGCTTGTAGATGATAGGGGTTACACAAAGAGTTAATTGGAGACAAAAGTTAGTAAAAGAGACGGACATGCAAATATTTAAACAATATTGTTATGCTGGAGATTTGATTGAGAAATTAAGTTTCGTAATCCTTTCTTTTGAAGTCAATGATATGAGCAGTGATTGATAATTTCGACGTGTTAATATATTCTTTAATTTTGTAAGTTCTTTTAGCTTTCCTTGGTATCTCTACAAGGACCCACTGAAGCCATCAAGGAAAGTCTTTATTACAGTTATTGTGAATTTAGTTTGATTTATGTGTGAAGAGTGACTTAGTGTTGTAATTCAATTTCAAAGTATTTGATATGGTTCCAATTTTGATTCTATGCAAGTAATCTGTTTGAGAGTGTGGTATAAATTTGGAGATGTTAATATCTAAATGATAATTCATTGGTTTTATGAATGCAAACTTTATTTCTCAAACTGTATGTTTAATTGTTGGTTTCTATTGCGAAAAAGAGGAATAAGTACAATAAGAGATATCACCATTCACCTGCGTGTTATGTTAAGTGAAGACTCTCGTCATACCTAACATTTCATGTATAAGAATGTATAGCTTCCTCCAGAATTATTTAAATTAAGAATGATTGCTTTGCTTGATTGTAGTGAGTTTATTTTAATCCGTTGCTACAGGAAAACATAGTTGAATCCATCTTTTTATTTCATTAGCCTATAAATGGATAGACTTGTTACCTGAGCAAGAACCTTTAGATTACATGCTTGTTAAGATTTTGTTTATGAGTTTTTCTTTCTACTCTTTAAATTGTGTGAGGAAGTTCGATTGAAACTTGTAAAATGGAGTATTGGTTTTGAACGTTTCTTATCTAAGCTATAATCATCAGACATAGGAACTTATCCGTTATTGACACAGATAGTGTTTCATCTCTACTGATTATGATTCCCTATTCGATAATTTAATTTGTGACGATATATCATTCATATAATTGCCTTGACAATTGTTAATATTTTATTTTATTGGGCATGAAACAAAGATACCACCATGAAAATTCATTATTATCTATGGCCCTTGGAGCCTTTGCAATTAAGCAAACTAACAACTTAACATTATGTCAAGATAAATAACAACAAAGCATACAAGTTCTTTTTAGAGGATGGAAAGAATGCCTATGGGAACAAGTTTCTTGTTGTTTTGAAAAAAAAATAAAGCAATGAATAATGGCACCAATAGAGGCAGGAATAGTAAAAAATAAATTTGTTGTATACTACACTAGAAGTTGGTGAGCTTTTCGGGCACTGTATGCACAAATTAAATATATAAATTGTATAAACGGATGGCATACAACGCTAACATGAAGGAATATATCTTCATAGTTGAGATGTAAGAATGCCAGCATGGCATGCATTTTTCACAACTGTTACATTGCATGAAAACTGTAAATTTATGTTTGGTTAGATGAATGATTGCATATATGAATGTTGTTGTTGCATTTTTGAAAGAAAGAAAATGTATGTCCTTATCTGTGTGTGTGTGTAAGTTAATTGCTACAAATGTTAAAATAATTTGTTTAATGTCCTCTAGGCATAGTGATGATGGTGTTGAGCTTGCACGCTTGTAAGGACCTCCAAATTCGATTGATATATATACATCACCAAAAGCATGGAGGATGTCCCACATGAAGCCATGCATGAAGAAATGGACTGCCAACTACAAAGTTGGAGCTCAACTCACTTTGCAACAACAAATTTAGATTATTGACATATGATGCATTGAGGACAGAGCATAATTAAGGGGGGGGGAATGTAGTACCCATGCTCAACCTGTGTTGTACATGTATGCATGTGGATATTGAGGTCGGGGTGTCTCTACATGTATCCACATGATTACACTAGTGCACAAGAGTATATTATGTGGCCTATGTTCCCATTTAATTATATTAGATAGATTTTGGGGCTAGATGCTCAAATACTTATGTGTCGGTTCTGGCTAAGTGGTCGGGGGGTAGACGACAAGGGAAAGATGTAAAAAATGTAAATATTGTACATATTTTTTTATTAATAATAAAATAGGTTAGCTAAGGAGCCCACTCCACTGAAAGAGTATAGGAGTTGTAACTCCAAGAACACGACAACAATTGGTGTTTTTGGTGAAAAGTGCACCTAGTGCCCATCTGGCTCTGAAGGGTGCCACATGGAAAAGTAAATCTATGCATTTACAACGTTGAAAACCTTGCTTATAAATTGTTCAATTATTTATTCATTTATCTAGTTATGGTTGGGATGGTGACTAATGACCCAGTTTGTCTTGAGTGAACTCTCAAATTGGTTGAGGTGCAATTATTTTGTTAATCACACCGAATTAGATGCATCATAGTTTTATAGATTGATGCTTTGATTTTTTTGGTGGCTTTGGTTATGAGTTGGTGACCACAACATTCTGTTGGGGGCCTCGACTTAATGATAGCCTATGAGTCCTGATTTGGCCTCTAGCATTAACTATGAGGTATTTTAGTTTTTGTTGTTTGGCACTTGGTTAATTAGGTAGAAAGAGAGCTCTTGGTGTTCCACGTTGAGATCGTTCTAACCGATTGTAAGGAACCATGGAAGGTGAGCATCGTCAAGGTACTCAGGCTATGTCAATTATGTGCAAGTTAAGGGAACGCGAGCCTATGGTTGGAGATTGAAGCTGTTGTGGTTGGTGTCTTGGCCAAAATTTTTGTTGGTCGTTGTACAATGTTTCCTATTGAGTTGTAGTCCTAGCTCGAAAGTGACCTATGGTTGAAATTATGAACCGCACAATTTATGGTTGGGCGGAACATGGAGATCCCGTAGCTAGCCAGGGATTTTATGTAGGTAAGCGTTTCGTGTGTGATGATATATTTGGAGTATTTTTATGTATGTCTTGATAACAAGCCTTAAAAGGAGTATTGTTGTATTTATGTTATTTGCTTATAAAACCTAGTCAAGGTTTGGTTGATATGCATATTAATTTCGCTATCCATGTGTTATCTAACATGGATATAATCAATGGTTAAATGTGTGAATAAATGGTTAATCATAGCATGGTACATAGTGGCCGAGTATTTCTCGATTATGCATGTAGATAGGAAAATTATAAATAATAAGATGATGTCAATTATAGGTACATACCATGGTAGCACTGGTGTGTTCAAATGGCTCTCGATATGAGCTAGGGTTTTGGAATCTATATGAGGATTTTAGAGCTTCTGTTGTAAAATGGCAATACTTGTGGCCACTTGGTTATGGTAGAATTGTGTGGTTGGTGGCTAGGGATGTTACAACCTCTCTCTCCTTAAGCTCTACTTTTGAGCTATTCTTTTCTAATCCATGAGGACCTCTCTTTCTTACACATAATGATTACTACCATAAAATATCCTAACATAAACTCATGCTCTTTGGACACTTGTACCTACAACCCACACCTTAACCTGACACTTAATGAATTTACAAAGGCCTACTTGGCCATAATACCAAATCAATAGATAAACTAACATCCTAATAGTCCCAATTTTTTTTGAATTAGGACACATTTATTTACATAAGAATTCCAATTTATACAAAATCAAAATGGAGTAAAATCCATTTCCTATGGGGAAATTTTATGGACCTCTTGAGTATAGACAAAATTAGTTTACTTGGGGTTTGATGCTCTTGCGTCAATTTGCCATGTTAAAATATGTGCTTCTAGAGATAGTCAATTTGATATATCAAAACCATGCCATCCATCATCTCATACTCCATTATCCGAATCATTTTATGCATCATCTCAATCATCTTATAATGGCATATTATACGCTAATCCAATTATATTTTTCATGGCTTCATGGCTTCTTTCTTTTGTTTAGCTTTCTTGGCTTGAAGAGACTAAATTTTCATAGCACCTTCTATCCTTGATATCAACAACAATCCTTGTTTGGAATTTAGTTTTGTATGCAATCCTCAAGGCCTTTGATGGTTTTTTGGTTGACAAACACCATTTAGCAAATTGAAAGGATCGCTTCCAAAGCCATCATGGGAGACAACATAATTCTTACTTCCCTGTCTTAGAATTCAAGGAGCTCTAAGATGCTTTGGCACAATTGAAGCTAAGATCTAATTAGTTGCATACTTATCATCCATGATGGACATCTTAATTGAGAAGAGACAATAGTCTTAATGGGAAGAGGACGAAAGCAATGAAAATAGTTTGTAATTGACTATATTCTTAGTATTCACATTTTCTATCTATAAAAGTTATTACATTGAACTTTGCACGCAAAATTTGTATTTCATCATTCAAGTTACTAGCAGTCTCTCTCATCTCAACAAACTTAGGTAACTAAGAAAATTTTAAATTAATTTGACCAAAGTAACCTTAGACATATTTAGCATATTTAAAATTATCAAAATAATTAGATGTTCAACAAACTTTGTATTACCGCACATGAACAGCCTAAATCCAACGTAACACTAGATCTATCAAGCGCCGACAAAGATCAAATCTCTCGAGATGCAATCCTTTCATCAAGTTTTGCAATCAAGCATCGACAGGAATCAAATCTCTTGAGGTGCAATCATTTCTTCAAGTTTTGCACTCAAAAAATAAGTTTGCACCTCAAGAAATTTGATCCCTCTCAGCGCTTGATAGATGTTGTTAAGATAGATCTAGGTTGGTATAGTTATTTTTAGAGGTAAGTTTGTTTTGAAATAAGGTTTTTAAAAATTTAATAATTAATAATTTTAAATGGGTGGTAAAATTTAATATTCATAAAATATTTTTAATAGTAATACAGGATCAAAATTTGACATTTATTTAAAAAAATGTTATATTAACTAGTGTCATATAAAACAAATCATAATTTTTTGGATATGTGATATTAATAACCCATTATATTGACCCATGGTGTTATAACACACCGTATTTATAAAATTAAAAATGTTCATGATTAAAAATCATGTATATATATTTAGTTCATATAAAACTTTTTTTATAATAATAATAATAATTATTTAAAAATAATATTATAATTTAGTTATTTTATATGATTTTTTTTTCAAGTTTAAGAAAGTGAAATATACCATGAAATCATATTTATTATGGATCACTACATGTTGTAGTTTACCACCCATTTAAATTATATAGCTCTATTAATAATAAATAACAATTACAATAATAGATATCTTATTTTGTCATTTAATCTATAGTGTGGTTGTTGTTTCTTTTACATAAATATAAACAAAAAAAAATTATTAATTACCTTACCTCTCTAAATTTAAATTTATATAAATGTGAAATTACAATTCATAACAAATAAACGGTGTAAATCAGTGTTTACCTTTTCAAATTTACCTAGTTATCAAATTACCATGCAAATTATTAATATAACAAATAAAATCCTGTAAATCCATCTTTTCACATTTACATGCATCCTCTGAATCAGCCCGGAAAAAGATTATATGAATCCATTCCATCTTTTCACATTTACATACATCCTCCAAATCAACGCGGAAATAAATGATATAAATCCATAAGGCATATCCCAATCTATATAGATAGACATGCACAAAGCGATTCTCATTTTTTTTATGTCTGTAAACACAACATAAGACACTACGTTGGTAGGCCACTCATATAGTAGCAGAAGCAAAAAAGCATCACCATTGAAACATGCATCGCAGATAGTAAGCAAGTAAAATAAAATAATATGTTTTTGGCCTTACCAGATAAAACATGCCACTCACCCATAGTCGAGCAAGTCTAGGAAGCCTCTCGAGCAGATTATCAACTAGAACAAGCATCTGGTTTTGCCTTCCCCACCAATCATTGAAGTCGAGCTGCTTCAATGTATTGAAATGCCCCACAACTCTCTCTCTACTGAAACGTGCAATGCCTCCGCATAAGTCAAATCCAACCACCGGTCATTGATGTCGAGCTTCTTCAATGTTTTGAAATCCCCCACTATCTCAACAACTCTCTCTACTGAAATTTGCAATGTCTCCGCATAAGTCAAATCCAACAACAATTCAGTAACATTGCGCCCACACTACATTTTAATTTTAGAGACAAAATACGAAAGTTCACGAAACAACACTCCATTTATTCTCAGATCATGTATGCTACTTGACTCCATCTCCAGATTCCTAAGCTTCAGACAGTTCAGCGTTAAAACCTCCAACTTATCACGTATAAATAAATGTGACCCACGATGTATAGAGAAATGTGTAAGGTTGGGAGCGGAGATAACCGGCTTCCTTAGGCCAACGTAGGAGCGTAGGGTAAGTGTCTGAAGAAACAGGCTATGAGAGATAAAGCTGGATAAAGAGTTGTCTGTGAACTCCATGTCTTTGAAGGAGCAAGCAACGAGATGGTTGAATCCAGAGAAATGGGAAGGAAGATCTGTAAGCTTGTAGTGAGAGAGCCGGAGAGTAGTAAGACGAGTGCAGGAAAAAAGGGCAGGCGTTATTTCCCTTACGAATGCACTGAAATCACAGTAAATATCAGGCGAATCACAAAGAGTCAGATGTTGGACATCCTTAGAGGCTGCGTATCTCACCCGTTGCCATAGGCTTTCGCGAGTACACTGCAGATAGTAGGTGAACAAATGAAAAGCCTCGATATCCGTCGAATGCGACAGCAGAAGGTTGGAGATTATTTTCTCCACCCTTGCAACCGAGAGTTGATCTTGTTCTTGGTTAATATTGGGCAGAAGAAGAATGGGAGAGAGGGTAAGTTGGGGGATTTGGGCGTAGAGGAATCTCCATCTCTTCGACAGAACGGAACACCTGACGGCTTCTCCTATTGGAATTTTAGAAAGGATGAGGCAAGAGTAGAAAGTATATCTGCAGCAGCCGGCATGACTGCAATCGACAAACCTTGAGGGTAAAATGAATGAAGGTGATTTGAACAGGTAAGAGGACGTAGAAATGAAAGAAGTTGCAGCAGAACAGAAGGAAAGATTAGACTCTAGAGTAGTCGATAATGTAAGCGGACTGATATTTGATCTTATCAAATCAATTTCCGGGTTTACTCTTCTCTGGTTTTGTCTATTGAGACCACAATTTCGCTGAAATGATAATGTTTTTGGAAATCTGGGTTCATAATAGATTATTCTTATGAGCCGTTGTTTACCGAGGTTATTTATTGTATTAGGAGCCATTGTTTATTGCGGTTATTTATTGTATTGATACAGCTAGAAAATTTAAATGGCTTTATTTAATAGTTGAAATCGATGTAACCAAGACTTCTAAAAATTTCAACTCGATTTTATCTAGATCCTACCAAAACTATTATAATTGTGCGGACCATATTGTGGCCTCGTTATACTACCCTCATCATGGCAGTCCAGACTCGGAGCAACTATTCGTACTCCAATATTAACTAGCCTGTGAGAATGGGCGAGTCCTATTTCCACCTCCATAGCAAAGTTAATGCTATGGAGGTACCCCCTCTGACAGCGGCAGACGGCGTGGTTGACGTCATGGCGCCCTTTCATCCTTGATCATGCATCATGGCATCCATCCGGCGCATCCATCCCTCTCCGGCTGCCGTGCTCCTGCCCCTCGACGGCGACCCTGCCCGCAGCCACTTTGGCCTCCCTCTGGCGTATTGATGAGCACATTTACCAACCTCCGGCACATTTACGAACCACACCAACCTCCTCCAGGCCATTCAAAGTCCCGACAATTCAAACTGCAAGACAATTCACCTTCTGTACTCCAACGAACAGAGAGGGATAGCACTCTGCGGCGAACAGAGGAGAGGTTCAATAACAGAGGAGCTTTTACCGAAAGTTTGAAACTATATGCAGCTGGCCATTGGTGATCGAAAATTGCTTTTGGCAAGGTTAGTGCGCATCCTTTTTATGAACTCTTCCCTGGTTAATGATTTGTAATTGGTATATATCTTTGTACCTCCAGCCATTTCAAGCTGGATACATCTGAAGCCTGCGAGTTCTTGGTGAATTTTAACATCTATTTGCCTCGAAATTTCCATTGGAGTAGCTACTCTGCACACATAAGATGATTGACGATCAGGACCTTGGATTTTTTGCAAATTTTGTGGGTATTTTCATCTTTGTTTTAGTGGTTGCTTACTACGCAGAAATGTTTAATCCGCAGTCGCAACAATGGGCGTTAGTTTTGTTTAAAAAAAAACGTTCTTGCTAATTATTCAAATGCTGGCCCAGGGTTCCACTTGTGCAGGCGCAACAATGGTCGTTTTGTTTCAAACATAACGCTGTTAATTATTCAAATAAAATGCTAGCTAAGCCTTTGACCAGGGTTCGATTCCCGCAGGCGCAATAATGGCCTTCTGTTTTCTTTCAAATAGAATGTTGTAGTCAATTATTCAAATAGAACGCCCGCTGTTCCGCTGTTGTTACTGGACTCTGTTAATCAAGAATAGTGGAGGAAAGCTGATAGTTGTTACAGTTTCAAAAAAATTTCATGATCATTTTACAAATTTTTTAAACAAAACTGAAATTTGTTTTTCAAATTTTATTTCTGATGATCAATTACGATTCATGTACGACAATATAGAAGAAATCCAATAAATAACTTATACTACTCATCAGGATGGAATTTGATGGGTGATTAACCTGTCAAATATCTTAGCTAATGTCTAATGTATAGAGATTCTAAATAGATAGAAGTTTTTCCTCATTCGGTAAATTTTATTTGACTCCTCACGAATGCGGTGCCATGAAGAACCCCGTGCTTCGCGAAGCATTCTGGATTTTTGGAGTATTTTTGAATGTAATTGTAGATTTCTGGAATATTTGAAACTTTCGTTTCAAAATTCAGTTGACCCGTCTCCTCATAGTGAAATTTATTCTCAAAATCTTAAATATATATAATATACATAAATATACTTAGCTAATGTCTAATGTATAGAGATTCTAAATAGATAGAAGTTTTTCCTCGCTCAAATATTTTTATTAATTTATTTTTTCCAACCTGATAAAAAAAGATTTAAATTTCTGAATATAATTATAATTTTGTTACGATTCAAATTTTTCTCCTGATGACTTGTTTTTCTCAAAAATCTGCTTTAGGATCGTAAAAATTTTCAATTAAAACTTGTGATTAGTAAGTATTCGTGTTTCCTATATCCGCAAAATCTTACAGCGAATCATCTGTCCTCATTTCATTCAATTTTATATTATACAAATGAATTATGAATACTGTAGATATATTATACGCAGTGGAATCGGTAGCTGAAACTGGTGTCATCTGTTTGGATGGAGAAATGGAAAACCATAGTAAAAAATCACAAAACAATTGCATAGTCTAATAAATGTGGAATATTGTTGTTAAGGAATATGTTTAGTTATTAACACTGTGAGTATATATGCACAGTGGAAACAGTAGATAAATTTGATCTAATAAGTATAAATGGAGAAATAAAGAAATGAGGTACACATGGAAACAGCAGAAGGATCTGATGTCATAGAAAGAAATGAGAGTTGACATTATTTACATTAAATATTAACACTTTAGATATTCAGACTAAAATCTGTTGATGAAAGCACTTACAGACTTTGTCCTTGCCGGATGTGCAATAGTAATGTGCTCAGAATTTAAGTGCCAACAGACCAACCACCGTATATTTAGCTTATATCTATTCACTTTGTTAACTAGAAAAATATATATTTATGTGTTGACATTATTTAACTCTTTTCATTATTTATGTGTTGAGTTTTTATCATCTACATAAAAAGTTGAGTTGCAACAAATAGATATGTTTTTTGTCCAGTAACATATTATATATAACTTTTTAAATATATCAAGGATTTAAGAACATTTTATTCTATTCCAGTTTTCAAAATTTTAGTGTTTAAAATGGATTTTAGTGTTTATTCTATTATTATGTTGTTCTTTTTAGATTATGGTATATGGAGAGCATTAGTGTCTTTACTCTCCTGGTTATGTTTGCAGGGAAAAAATATGTCCTGTAAAAAAATGGCATCCTATTTTGCCTTTGTTGAAGAATCCATAGAGCCCTCCCCCATGCAGTGTGCAGGTTACGAGCAGTATGTGCATCTCCCCGAGCTCAGTGCCATGTGGAAATTCAAGGAATGGCCTGGTTGGTCTAGAGAGGGGTTGGTAAAGGCTGCCTTACAGTCATTGGAGATTACTTTTCAGTTTGTTTCGTCTGTCCTCTGTGACACAAGGACTTACATTGACAAAGAGGAATGGAAGAGAAGGCTTGAATCCTTAATTAGTTCCCAGATTGAGTTGATTTCAATGATTTGTGAAAATGACAAGCAGGTTCCCACTCTTCAGTTGTCAGTAAGTAGTGGTGTTCTCTCATGGAAAGTTTTCCATGAGGTATGAAAGAGACCTGGTGCTTTACCTATGGTTAGCAGAACAAGTGAAGAGAGCCTACTTCCTCGTTTGGGTACATGGAAAAGCGTTGAAGCTATGGTTTCTAGAATATGGCTTGCCATTGAAGGCCATATGCAGAGGACTCCCTTCACTTTAGGTCTGGGGGAACCAAATATGTCAGGTAAGCCTCTTCTTGAATATGATAGAATCTGCAAGCCAAGATATTTGCACTCTTTAAAACAACATAAACAGTTCCATAATCTAGAAGATGCCAAACTTTGCAATGTCCTCCAGATCTTTGAGGCCTGGGTATTTGTAGGCCAAGAATTGTTGCACAGAGTATATGAAAGAATAGACTCTGGGGATTTCGTAGGAGCATCCACAGACTGTTGGATGGTTGAAAGGATGTGGAACATGCTCACAGAAATTGTGAATTTGCTTCTAGTGATGGACCCAGATGATTTCCTTTGCCTTAAACACCAGTTGGCAATTAGCAGCACTAGTACGCTTGCAGGCGCATATTGCCTTCGGTCTGCCCCCCTTAGAGACCTTACAAATGCATGCAAGGAACTAAGGCATCTGGTGCCCAAAGTCATGGGTGTTGAGGCTGATCCAAAGGGTGGACCAAGGCTCCAGGAGGCACTTATGCATTTGTTTCATTCACATGGGCTTTGCTCACATAACACTTCAGGTGCTTATCATGTTGCAACAATACATGTTCTGTTGGCCTTCCAAGCAATAGAAGCCGCGGTGAAAAGGTTTTTCTTCTCATATCAGCAGCTGGTAGTAACAGCCATGGGTAGCATTGAAATGAAGGGTCCATCATATCTAGGTGCTTGTGATGCCCTGCGTCAGATATATTTTGAACCACCTTATTTCCCTAGTGTGGATGGTGCAAAGACATTTTTGGGTTACTATTGGCACTAGAAGTGTACAACTATGGTGGATGGTACACTGGAAGATCTACAGACAAATCAAGTGAAGTTTACAAGACAAAGAACAATGCGTTCAGTTTTTCAAAGTATTACCCCAAATTCATACCTACACTTACATTGACAGTTTTGAGTACTATACATATAATTATATTGGGTATAGGATTAGACTCATTTTTGTTCATCCCCATCAGTAGAACCAATCAATAGAACAGTGCTAGAAATTTGGAATTTTTTTTTTTTTCCCTCTCCAACATGGATAGGATACTAAGGATTCATACTGTGCAATTCCTCCTTTGTTAAATAGTGTAAAAGATTGTCCAAAATTAAAAAGGTAATTATTAAAATTATTAAATTTTACGAGTTGTTTCTTTTTTTATTTTTTTAATTCTTTACCTAAATTTTATGATGAGTTTAATGATATTTATATAATTCATTATAAATTTTAACATGAAATGTAGTTTAATGTTGTTATTTTTTTTTTTTTTTTTAATATTTTTTAATTCAGTGTGTGAAACTGAGATAATTATAGTTATAATTTGTTAAGTTTATTTAATGGAATGCATCATAATTTTTTTGATGCATTATTTTTTTTTTTATATTTTATCAGATTTTTTGTTTTTTAAGATTTTTTAATTCACCGTGTGAAATTGAGATAATTATAATTTTAGATTATTGAATTTATTTAATGGAATATATCATAAAAAATTTAATGTATTAAATCTATATCATATTCAAGCTACATTCCTACCATAAATATCCACTCATTTCCAAAGTTTTGAGAAAAAATATTAGATAATGCATTTCGGATTGACTAATAACATATAATTAGTATAGTTTTTTATCTCTCTACAAAGTACTGATATTTATACTTACATTTTCTTGCACAATTGCTTAGGATGTCATTTAATTTAACTGAATTTATGGTAAAGGTATAAATTTTGCCTTTAGTTCTTCAATACTTTAGTCGAATTATTTCTAGTATAGTATCATTTATAAAATACGTTGTTCTTTAATACGGAAGATATGCGCATATACGGAAATTGGGCATATACGGAATATATGCGCATATCTTCCGTATATGCCCAGTTTCCGTATATGCACAATTTTTGTATATGGAATCTGTGCATATACGGAAGATATGTGCATGTCTTCCGTATATGCCCAATTTCCGTATATGCGCATATCTTCCGTATATGCCCAATTTCCGTATATGCGCACATCTTCCATATATACAGAAGACATGCGCATATCTTCCGTATATGCGCATATTTCCGTATATGCGCACATCTTCCGTATATACGGAAGACATGCGCATATCTTCCGTATATGTCCAATTTCCGTATATGCGCACATCTTCTGTATATGCACAGTTTCCGTATATGCGCAATTCCTATATACGGAAATTGGGCATATACGGAAACTGGGCATATACGGAAGATATGCGCATATCTTCCGTATATGCCCAGTTTCCGTATATGCGCATCTCTTCCGTATATGCACAATTTCTGTATATGCCCAATTTCCGTATACAGGAATTGCGCATATACGAAAACTGTGCATATACAAAAGATGTGCGCATATACGGAAATTGGGCATATACGGAATATATGCGCATGTCTTTCGTATATGTCCAATTTCCGTATATGCGCACATCTTCCGTATTAAAGAACAACGTATTTTATAAATGATACTATACTAGAAATAATTTGACTAAAATTTACAATCTCACTAAAACAAATTAGTATTGAAGAACTAAAGGCAAAATTTATACCTTTACCATAAATTCAGTTAAATTAAATGACATCCTAAGCAATAACACAAGGCCATGTGCAAGAAAATTAAAGTAGAGTATAAAGAAGTATTAGAGTACTTTGTAAAATAAATGTAGAGATAAAAAACTATACTAATTATATGTTATTAGTCAATCCGAAATGCATTATCTAATATTTTTTCTCAAAACTTTGGAAATGAGTGGATATTTATGGTCGGAATGTAGCTTGAATATGATATAGATTTAATACATTAAATTTTTTATGATATATTCCATTAAATAAATTCAATAATCTAAAATTATAATTATCTCAATTTCACACGGTGAATTAAAAAATCTTAAAAAACAAAAAATCTGATAACATATAAAAAAAAAAATAATGCATCAAAAAAATTATGATGCATTCCATTAAATAAACTTAACAAATTATAATTATAATTATCTCAGTTTCACACACTGAATTAAAAAATCTTAAAAAAAAATAAAAAAATAACAGCATTAAACTACATTTCATGTTAAAATTTATAATGAAATATATAAATATCATTAAACTCATCATAAAATTTAGGTAAAGAATTAAAAAATTAAAAAAAGAAACAACTCGTAAAATTTAATAATTTTAATAATTACCTTTTTAATTTTGGACAATCTTTTACACTATTTAACGAAGGAGGAATTGCACACTATGAATCCTTAGTATCCTATCCATGTTGGAGAGGGAAAAAAAAAAAATTTCCAAATTTCTAGCACTGTTCTATTGATTGGTCCTACTGATGGGGATGAACAAAAATGAGTCTAATCCTATATCCAATATAATTCTATGTATAGTACTCAAAACTGTCAATGTAAGTGTATGTATGAATTTGGGGTAATACTTTGAAAAACTGAACGCATTGTTCTTTGTCTTGTAAACTTCACTTGATTTGTCTGTAGATCTTCCAGTGTACCATCCACCATAGTTGTACACTTCTAGTGCCAATAGTAACCCAAAAATGTCTTTGCACCATCCACACTAGGGAAATAAGGTGGTTCAAAATATATCTGACGCAGGGCATCACAAGCACCTAGATATGATGGACCCTTCATTTCAATGCTACCCATGGCTGTTACTACCAGCTGCTGATATGAGAAGAAAAACCTTTTCACCGCGACTTCTATTGCCTGGAAGGCCAACAGAACATGTATTGTTACAACATGATAAGCACCTGAAGTGTTATGTGAACGAAGCCCATGTGAATGAAACAAATGCATAAGTGCCTCCTGGAGCCTTGGTCCACCCTTTGGATCAGCCTCAACACCCATGACTTTGGGCACCAGATGCCTTAGTTCCTTGCATGCATTTTTAAGGTCTCTAAGGGGGGCAGACCGAAGGCAATATGCGCCTGCAAGCGTACTAGTGCTGCTAATTGCCAACTGGTGTTTAAGGCAAAGGAAATCATCTGGGTCCATCACTAGAAGCAAATTCACAATTTCTGTGAGCATGTTCCACATCCTTTCAACCATCCAACAGTCTGTGGATGCTCCTACGAAATCCCCAGAGTCTATTCTTTCATATACTCTGTGCAACAATTCTTGGCCTACAAATACCCAAGCCTCAAAGATCTGGAGGACATTGCAAAGTTTGGCATCTTCTAGATTATGGAACTGTTTATGTTGTTTTAAAGAGTGCAAATATCTTGGCTTGCAGATTCTATCATATTCAAGAAGAGGCTTACCTGACATATTTGGTTCCCCCAGACCTAAAGTGAAGGGAGTCCTCTGCATATGGCCTTCAATGGCAAGCCATATTCTAGAAACCATAGCTTCAGCGCTTTTCCATGTACCCAAACGAGGAAGTAAGCTCTCTTCACTTGTTCTGCTAACCACAGGTAAAGCACCAGGTCTCTGCCATACCTCATGGAAAACTTTCCATGAGAGAACACCACTACTTACTGACAACTGAAGAGTGGGAACCTGCTTGTCATTTTCACAAATCATTGAAATCAACTCAATCTGGGAACTAATTAAGGATTCAAGCCTTCTCTCCCGTTCCTCTTTGTCAATGTAAGTCCTTGTGTCACAGAGGACAGACGAAACAAACTGAAAAGTAATCTCCAATGACTGTAAGGCAGCCTTTACCAACCCCTCTCTAGACCAACCAGGCCATTCCTTGAATTTCCACATGGCACTGAGCTCGGGGAGATGCACATACTGCTCGTAACCCGCACACTCCATGGGGGAAGGCTCTATGGATTCTTCAACAAAGGCAAAATAGGACGCCATTTTTTTACAGACATATTTTTTCCCTGCAAACATAACCAGGAGAGTAAAGACACTAATGCTCTCCATATACCATAATCTAAAAAGAACAACATAATAATAGAATAAACACTAAAATCCATTTTAAACACTAAAATTTTGAAAACTCGAATAGAATAAAATGTTCTTAAATCCTTGATATATTTAAAAAGTTATATATAATATGTTACTGGACAAAAAACATATCTATTTGTTGCAACTCAACTTTTTATGTAGATGATAAAAACTCAACACATAAATAATGAAAAGAGTTAAATAATGTCAACACATAAATATATATTTTTCCAGTTAACAAAGTGAATAGATATAAGCTAAATATACGGTGGTTGGTCTGTTGGCACTTAAATTCTGAGCACATTACTGTTGCACATCCGGCAAGGACAAAGTCTGTAAGTGCTTTCATCAACAGATTTTAGTCTGAATATCTAAAGTGTTAATATTTAATGTAAATAATGTCAACTCTCATTTCTTCTTATGACATCAGATCCTTCTGTTGTTTCCATGTGTACCTCATTTCTTTATTTCTCCATTTATACTTATTAGATCAAATTTATCTACTGTTTCCACTGTGCATATATACTCACAGTGTTAATAACTAAACAGATTCCTTAACAACAATATTCCACATTTATTAGACTATGCAATTGTTTTGTGATTTTTTACTATGGTTTTCCATTTCTCCATCCAAACAGATGACGCCAGTTTCAGCCACCGATTCCACTGCGTATAATATATCTACAGTATTCATAATTCATTTGTATAATATAAAATTGAATGAAATGAGGACAGATGATTTGCTGTAAGATTTTGCGGATATAGGAAACACGAATACTTATTAATCACAAGTTTTAATTGAAAATTTTTACGATCCTAAAGCAGATTTTTGAGAAAAACAAGTCATCAGGAGAAAAATTTGAATCGTAACAAAATTATAATTATATTCAGAAATTTAAATCTTTTTTTATCAGGTTGGAAAAAATAAATTAATAAAAATATTTGAGCGAGGAAAAACTTCTATCTATTTAGAATCTCTATACATTAGACATTAGCTAAGCATATTTATGTATATTATATATATTTAAGATTTTGAGAATAAATTTCACTATGAGGAGACGGGTCAACTGAATTTTTAAATGAAAGTTTCAAATATTCCAAAAATCTACAATTACATTCAAAAATACTCCAAAAATCCAGAATACTTCGCGAAGCACGGGGTTCTTCATGGCACCGCATTCGTGAGGAGTCAAATAAAATTTACCGAACGAGGAAAAACTTCTATCTATTTAGAATCTCTATACATTAGACATTAGCTAAGATATTTGACAGGTAAATCACCCATCAAATTCCATCCTGATGAGTAGTATAAGTTATTTATTGGATTTCTTCTATATTGTCGTACATGAATCGTAATTGATCATCAGAAATAAAATTTGAAAAACAAATTTCAGTTTTGTTTAAAAAATTTGTAAAATGATCATGAAATTTTTTTGAAACTGTAACAACTATCAGCTTTCCTCCACTATTCTTGATTAACAAAGTCCAGTAACAACAGCGGAACAGCGGGCGTTCTATTTGAATAATTGACTACAGCGTTCTATTTGAAAGAAAACAGAAGGCCATTATTGCGCCTGCGGGAATCGAACCCCGGTCAAAGGCTTAGCTAGCATTTTATTTGAATAATTAACAGCGTTGTGTTTGAAACAAAACGACCATTGTTGCGTCTGCACAAGTCGAACCCTGGGCCAACATTTGAATAATTAGCAAGAGCGTTTTTTTTTAAACAAAACTAACGCCCATTGTTGCGACTGCGGATTAAACATTTCTGCGTGGTAAGCAACCACTAAAACAAAGATGAAAATACCCACAAAATTTGCAAAAAATCCAAGGTCCTGATCGTCAATCATCTTATGTGTGCAGGGTAGCTACTCCGATGGAAATTTCGAGGCAAATAGATGTTAAAATTCACCAAAAACTCACAGGCTTCAGATGTATCCAGCCTGAAATGGCTGGAGGTACAAAGATATATACCAATTACAGATCATTAACCAGGGAAGAGTTCATAAAAAGGATGCGCACTAACCTTGCCAAAAGCAATTTTCGATCACCAATGGCCAGCTGCATATAGTTTCAAACTTTCGGTAAAAGCTCCTCTGTTATTGAACCTCTCCTCTGTTCGTCGCGGAGTGTTATCCCTCTCTGTTCGCCGGAGTACAGAAGGTGAATTGTCTTGCAGTTTGAATTGCCGGGACTTTGAATGGCCTGGAGGAGGTTGGTGTGGTTCGTAAATGTCGTAAATGTGCCGGAGGTTGGTAAATGTGCTCATCAATACGCCAGAGGGAGGCCAAAGTCGCTGTGGGCAAGGTCGCCGTCGAGGGGCAGGAGCACGAAGCGGGAGAGGGATGGATGTGCCAAATGGATGCCATGATGCATGGTCGAGGATGAAAAGGCGCCATGACGTCAACCACACCGTGTGCCGCTGTCAGAGGGGGTACCTCCATAGTATTAACTTTGCTATGGAGGTGGAAATAAAAGTCGCCGTGAGAATGTGTTTTTAAGTGGCGGCGGCCAATTATGATGATATGTTTGAAAATCCAATGACATTAAATGGACGTACGTCTCCTGAGATTTCCGTTTAAATCTTCATCCTGGGCATTGGGGCAACCTTCCCGCGCGTCAGACTGCGGCGGAATGTCCATCACATGGTCCTTCCATCCCGCCGCCACTTTCTAATACGAGGGACTCGGGAGTATATTAAAGATATGAACTTTTGGAGATTGATTTGACATTTGTATAGATGGATGTCATAGCCATGAATGACCATACATTAACTCTCTGGTGTATTTTCAAAATTCGCAATTTTAGACCATTCCTCTTATGGCACATTATAATGAACGAGACCTCTTTTAGGGTAAAGTTTTTGTAAATATGGGTTATTCTCATCCTCGTTATTTATTACAATTTCTTTATTATAATGTAGCTAAAAAGAATTTAATAGTTTTATTAACGATATTTTATAAAATTAACCCAGTAAATTAAATTAATTTATTTTTAATTAAAATAAATTAATTATATTTATTAAAATTGTGATTGATTGAGTGGGTTTCATTTTTATTGATGATGGTTTTGCTAGCAAAAATTGTACCATTGTTGTGCCCACTGCATCTTTTCAGCGCAGATTCAGAGGTTCGGTTGAACGTCTCTCATCTCATCAATTCAATACTATTACGCTCAGTTCACTTCAACTTTTAAATAATTATTTAAAAAAAAAACTTTAAATGTCAGAATATTTAGTTTAATGTTAATTTACAAAAATACATGTTTAATTTTAGATATTAACATTAATTTACAAAAATACCTAAAAGAAATCTTTAAATGTGAGAATATTTAGCTTAATGTTAATTTACAAAAATACATGTCTAATTTTAGATATTAACATTAATTTACAAAAATACCTATCTAACTTTACAGATGGACAAACTTATAAAAGTATAAATTTCAAATTCTATGGAGTGAATAGGAATTAATCTTTTTAATATGCATTATGGCTACAAAATATTAAAAGGATGCATTTCATATATTATATTATATTTATAATTTTAATTTTAATATAAAATTAAATAGATTTAAAAATAGAGTGTTCCTTTTATTAGATGTGGGCTTATATTTAAATAATTCAGTATAAAAATAATATTAAGAATCTAGGTGATAAAAAGTTTTCAAAAAGTATTTCTAGCTTTAGCTATAATAAAGTATTTCTAATTCTAGCTACAACAAAATGGTGTAACAAAATGGTGAATGGTGATTTAAGTGATGACGAAATTATATTGTCAAATTTTGACTTAATTATCATTTTGTAAAATATTAATAATATGAAAATATTATTATATTTAAATTTAAAGAAATTTTAGTATGCAATAAAGAGTTAAAAATAAAAAGAAATTAATATATTATAAGAAGATAATAGTTAAAAATAAAAAGAAGTTAATATATTATAAGAAGATAATCAATCTTAATTTAGCATATCAAAAGTATTTTTTAATTTTAACTGTGTAAAGAAGAAAATCAACATTGTTAAAAATATGAACCAACTCCCATGAATTACATAGTGAAATTAATTGTTGGACAATTCCCAAAGCACTCTGAAATCCAATAATTTGTAATGTTTGTCTCACTAAGAGTGTTGAATATAAACGCTTTCTCTTAAAAATACCCTATATATATGACCAAATTAGAACTCAATTTCAAAATGTCTATTATAATATTAACCTTAGTAATCTCCTAAATAATCAAAACTATAATAATCTTGAAATGTTTCTTTTAATGCCTTTTGGATATAAAAATAATACTTTTAAAAAATATAAATAATATTTTACATTTTTTATAATTCAATAAACCAATTATAATCTTAATCAAAGTTAATCATTATTATAATTAATTAAATAATTTATTTCTTTTAATTACTTAATTAATTATAAGAAAATAAACTTTTCAATTAATTATGATAATTATTAACATTCATTAAGATTATAATTGGTTTATAATTATCTAGATTGTTTTTCAAATATTATTATTATCCCTGTAGATAATGTAATTTTTTTAATAGACTCTGGATTAATCTAGAGTTTGACCAAAAATTTAACAACATTTTATAAAGTTAACTTTAATGTTAAAGGCTGGTCTATTTGTTTGTGAGATTAACCATTGAGATAACACAAATCACTTAGATGTGTTGTATTAAAAAAAAATTGATGTTGACATTAAATCTGAGTTGTTCAAAAATTTATGAAACTTTTCCAAAGTTTAACATTTTAAATTAAAATTTATTGTTTTTAAACCATATTTAAATTCATTTATCTAAAATATTATTCGTTGAATTCTTTCACCTCTTATTATGTAATGATGGCAGATATACTTCACTATTAATTAATATTGTACAATTTAATGTACAACTTTCACTATAAAATTAATATTAAAATGCAAAATAATATAATAAGCACTGCATATTATACTATAATAAATATGCTTAATTTTAACACCCAACACACAAATAACAAGATTAAATGGCAAATCAAATTTAAACACGCAAATCCCAACACCACATGTCAAATGAAATCTGTAAAATAATATCAGAAATTCGAATTTAATGCACGCCAGCAAAACTAAAAACTACTCCCTCGTAGTTTGTCATCAAGTGAACACTCCTTTTATTTTTGTCAAGGAGTCGGGATTTGAATGATCATAATTGAGCATGTCCCACCTTTTCCAAAGGTTTCAAAAATATAGTCGAAGGTTTGCCCATCAAACAAAATTTCAAGTTTATTTGTCCCATGTGGTTTAAAGTTCCATGCGAGACAAAAACAGCAAAGTGATTTTTTAAATTTATTATTTTTTTAATCAAATAAAGGAAACATAGAATGTAGTTTAACTTTCACGATAAGAAGCGAGGAGGGTTATGCCTTGCGAGTCAGCGACAAGCTAACCAAACTCTCATAGAGTATCGTGTTGGTTAATGAAAGATATACATATACAATGCTACTAGATTTATTATTCTGTGCAGGGTAATAATTTATTAAAAAAATTGATGTTGACATTAAATCTAAGTTGTTTAAAAATTTATGAAATTTTTTCAAAGTTTAACATTATAAATTACAATTTATTATTTTTAAACCATATTTAAATTCATTTATCTAAAATATTATTGGTTCAATTTTTTCATTTCTTATTATGTAATGATTGCAGATGTACTTCACTATTAATTAATATTATACAATTTAATGTACAACTTCCACTGTCATATGACAGATGTACTCCATACTAAAAAGTAAAATGTTAACTCATTCAAATGTACACGCACTGGAAAATGACTAATTCTCATCAACTCCGTTGTGAAACAGGGCTGGAAAATGACTAATTCTCATCAACTCCGTTATGAAACAGGGCGCTGGAAAAAGCCAAAGGAAGTGTGGGAGGAAAGGATATGCATTTTTTGTTCTTCCGAAAAAGTGGAAATAGAAAAACATTTCATTTTAGAATGTGAGGCCTTCAAAGACAACAGGGAAAGTTTCTTGGGATAATCTATTTAGCGAGGAGTTTGTCGAGAAGGTGGGAGCATTTATTGTGAAGCTTCACAGAAAAAGGCCCGAATACATCAAGCAAATGAAGAAGGAATCTATGCCTAGGCTATATTTAGCCTCATGGACCTTAAAATAATTTCTTTCTATCTTTCTTTCTTCACATAATAAATTCATTTAATAAGTCGTTATCCCCATTGGATTACGAGTTAAATACAACACTACATACCAATCTCGTTGGATTATGCATTAAGTACAACACTACATACCAATTTTTCGGGTTCGTCAGGCTCGATGTGTATGTGCTTCATTTTGAGCCACATAAATATCTAAAAACTATATATTAAATAATTGACCTAGAGCAATCATCATCACTATTGTGGACCCCTTTTCTGGAAATTCAAGATAACAAAATACCACCCACATACCATCATTATTAATTTATTTGGCCTCCTTCTCCAAGCATAGCATGGAGCTTTTGTTGATAAAAATAGAAATTCCTCGTGGAAAAGGCAAGCACTATTAGAAATCTATATCATTAAGATGCTTTGGAAATTGTGCAGTTTTTCTTTAAAAGTTATATTTTAATGTTTAAAATTTCAAAAAAATGAAAAAATTATAATTTTTATATTATTTGATATTATAACATTATTTATAAACATTTTCACGTTAGCCTATGGAGATAATAATATTATAATATTATCACTCTCTAATGATATTATCGTGTTTATTTACAAATCAGTCAAAGTACATACTATCATAAACCATGTATAACTAATGGTTAATTTACTAAAATTCACGTTAAATTATATAATATCTATTATTTGATCTTATAACATTATTTATAAACACTTTCAGGTTATTAGGGCTCTATGTATAAACAAACTAATTTAATATTTAAAATTAGGTTGGCCCGTTTATAACATGTGTTTATGTACGTTTATTATAATAATACATTTGATAACATTTGTGACATGGGCCTCTAATTTAAGGGTACTTAAAATAAGTAAGAATATCTACAAAGTAGCCCTTGTTCAAATACAATAGTTAGTTCATACATTTCAAAATTCAATAATTGAACCACGCTCCAAGGAAACGCTAGCTATGCCGCTGGCCTTATTTATGATATGTGAAGTTATCACCGTTAGAAGCATTCACCTCTTTATTGGTTGTTACTCAAATACACAACGTGTAACTTTTTTTTCAATGTATAATCATAAAATTGGCATGCGATTAGATATTGGAGTATGGTAAGTACTTAACCTTTAAACCTCTCTTCGAACTCATGAAATTGATACATGATTAGATATTGGAGTATGATTAATCTAGATTAAGTGCTCTATTAATTACTAATTTTGAATGAAATTATATTATAATGGATTAATATAGATTTAAGTTTATATAAATATGATTAATTTTATTAAAATTTAAAATTAAATAATTTAAAAGAAAATATTATAATTATTTAATATTGTGTTTTTTTTTTAATTTAATAAATAATAATTTTTTAATATAAATATTTTTTTTAAAATTTAAATTAAAAATGATTTTTAATAATTTTAGTTTTAATATTTAAAAAATAAATAAATAAATTTATTTTATTTGGTTTAAATTTTATATAATTATTAAATTTAAATTTAAATAATTAATCTAAAATAATTATGAATCAATAAATATAACTTAGTGTAAGTGTATATATATATATATATATATATTTGTGAATCAATGAAATAAATAGAAAGTGTTTTATTATTATTGTTAATTTTACAATAATTATATTTTTAATTAAAATATTACAAATAATTAAATTTAGAAAATGAATTGAATGCATTTTATTATTATTAAGAAAAATTATTTATATATTTTATTTTTTTGAAAATTTTAATTTTAAAATATTATAAGAACGTGATGAATTTTAAGATTGAAAATCTGAATTATTTTGACTAGTGTTAAAAAGAAAATGAACATTACAAAGATATGAACTAAGTCTCATGAGCATCAAAGTGAACATGAGCAGTGTTCAATAGTCTATTACTTTTTTGAGAAGAAAAGAACTATTGATTGGGATGAAATAGTCTATTACCTATTAGACTCTAAGAGAGTTGAATATGAAAAGCACATTCTCTTGGATTGTCCAACGTTTATTTACATATGTTCTAAATTTCAAAATATTTATCACATTAACAGCGTTCTTGACTTTGTTAAGTTAGCATAACTATGGTGATCTAGAACTGCTTTTCACATTTTTTTAGCATAGAAATTAAATATTAAAAAATATCAATTAATCACTTACCTCCTTAAGGTCCAATAAACTATATTAAATTCAGTGAAAGTTAATTATGAAATATATCTAAGAAAAATTAAAATATTGAAAATTTAAATTATACTTTTCAATATTATCTTATCTACATTATTTCAATTTTCACTTCTAATATTTGTCTTTTTAATTTATTTATTAAATTTCTCACACGTATATGATTTACTATCATACAATTAAAATAACATATTTTAAATAAATATATAAACCTTGGAGTGAGAGCCTCATTATCCCTATTTTTAAAAGTGGGGATACAAATAACCCCTCTAATTATCGATCAACCCTCTCTTAGCCAAGTTATATGGTAGTATTTTGGAAAAGAAGTTAAGCATATGGCTTGAAAGTAAAGGTAAGTGGGCTAAAGGCCAAGCAGGTTTCAGAAGGCATCACTCAACAACAGACCACCTCGTTACGCTTAGGATCATTGCAGAGGAATGTTGTAATCATAAATCCGATTTATTTTGTTGCTTTGTGGACTTTAGAAAGGCTTTCGATACGGTTCTTAGATACAACCTTTGGAATAGATTAGAAGAGCTAAAGGTTCCTCTCGAGTTGAGAGCTGTCACTACAAGGTTATACGAGAATGTAATTGTCAAGCTAAAGAGCAGCAAGGGGTGGTCGAAAGATATTAAGTGTAACATCAGAGTTAAATAAGGTTGCCCCCTCTTCCCTACCCTATTTGGCATTTACATCGATAAGCTTGAAGGTTATTTAGAGGAAGCAGGATGTGATGGCACGATCTTAGCTGGGATAGTCGTCATCCTTCTTCTCTATGCTGACGATATTGTTCTTCTGGCAAGGTGCCCATCTGATCTTGATAAGCAACTCAGGATTCTCAAGGATTTTTGCTCTACCATGGGTATGACTGTTAACACTGACAAAACAAAAGTTATGATTATCAAATCCAAGAAGGACACTTACGCTAATTTTATGTATGACAATAATAACTTGGAGGAAGTGTATTCTTACAAATACCTAGGAATTGATATTCATCACAAGCTCAACTGGAACCATAGCATTGAGAAAAGGATTAATGGGGGGTGGAAAGCTTATTTTGGTCTTGAAAATAATTGTAAAACAGCAAACCTCATAATGTGGGATAAAAAGAAGTTCCTCTTTGAAACTTTAGTCACTCATTTTATCTTATATGGATGTGAGGTTTGGGGTTGCAGCATCTCCAGAGAATCATGGAGAAAGATTGAGCAAATCTAGAAGCGTTTTATAACTTATAACCTGAAAATTAAAAGTAATACACCCTATCTTATTCTCCTTATAGAAGCAGGTATTTCCCCTATTGAGAGCCTATCTATGATTAGGTTTCTGTTGTACAAGCACAAACTCAATAACATAGACGATCATAGACTTCCTAAGCTAGCTTTAAATTCCAGCCAAAACCACCTAAGGCTTAATCGGGGGTGGCATAAAGACACAAGGGCCTGGTTAAACTATTGGGAGATCAACAAGAATGATGCATTGCAAAACATAAACAACATTAAAGATATTGTTACTTCTAAGTTCAAAGAAAAAATGTGGTGTGAGAAAGATTTAGCGGCTAAAAGAAAATTAAGTTATTATAAGAAGGTCATCAACCCCACCCTAGAAGATCAAAAGTATCTCTCTATTTTAACTAGCTCAAAGAAGAAAATTAATATAGCAAAGTTTAGAACGAATTCTCATGAGCTCCATAGTGAAACAGGTCATTGGGTAGTTCCTAAAACACCATGAATGGAAAGGATCTGCCATATATGTGAGAATAGAAACATCAAGGATGAAAACCACTTCCTCTTAGAGTGCTCGGCGTATAACCACATTAGATCTCAGTTTCACAATCTTTGTTACAACACTGACCTTCCTAGCCTTTTACAATGTCAAAATTATAGTGAGCTCAGGAGGCTTCTCTCCAAGCTTTTTGAGCATAGGAATAAAATCTTAAATCAAAATAAATAATTTGTTTCTTTAGGTCGATAGACCAATGTTTGGTCTCAGCGGACATTAACCATCATCATCATCATCATAAAATAATAATTATCAATAATTACACTTTATGTTTGATATTTTTACCAAAAAAATCATAATTTACTATTTACATTATTTCATTTCTATTTTAAATTTATTTTTATATAATTATTTAATAAATATAATGTATTTCTATTTTAAATTTATTTTTATATAATTATTTAATAAATATAATGTATTTATTTTTATTTGTATGATAAATTATTTTTATAAAAATTATTATATTTTATATAGGATGCAAAATTATTATATTAAAGTTTTTTTTTATTATGAATCTTAAATTTAAAATTAATTTAACTTTTTTTAATTAGAAATTTATTACATATTAGAAAATTATCTAAAATTAATTTTATATATATATATATATATTATATATATATATATATATATATATCATACCTTAGTTAAAATACTTGACTGAGTACATATAAAAAAAAAAAAAAAAAAATCATCAAATTCTTTTCTTTTACTCTTTAAAGGTCATTTCATAGGTTTCTTAGAGCTTTAATTCAATTACCACGGAAATGTTTGTTTGCGGATTAACCCTTGGTTAGATGGCAATGAAGGACTACATTTAAATCTTAATAACCTTTGTTAATTATTTGATATGATCCACATTACATGTTTATCATTGCATCCAAAGTCAAACTAAAGCCTAATATCTAAATTTAACACCCTTAGCATCAATGGGATCGGGCTTTTGGATAATTACGGCTGCCATATAGTTGTTGGCCACATTCTTGGAAAGGGTTCCTCATCCACGTCTCTCCATCACGCGACTTCATTGAATGGTGGGAATTGAAACCCTACCTCCCTTGGTACTGCCGCCATCACGGAGTCTTGGCATTTCCCCATTTTCGCTTCTGAGCCTTTTCAGCTGTCGGGTTCTATACAGGTGAAGTTTTCAGCTCCTTCATGCTATTTTTTTTACCCAGTATCTACTATCTAATATAACTATGCCCATCAAGGTTCTTCGCTCTGTTACAGAACTGTCAAAGTCTCTGTTGTGCTCAATTCCCAGATGAAGTCAGCCCGAGATCGACTGTCCACCACAGGTATTAGCTCTCTACTGCACAACTGTTAGTTTTGTTGGATTATTTAGTTCTTCTCTAATGAATGCATTGTTTGGCTTAGGAGCTGTCAAGGGTTCCAAATCTTCTCCGCTACGAATTAATTGGCTCAAGTCTGTGTCCCCTCTCCCTCCAATTTGGCCGCGAAGCAATGCTGAGCTTCAGCTCCATCTGGACACCAAGTAAAGTGGATGGTCTTAACCTCGTATGGAGCGTGAGGGTTGAATTTCTGAGCAAAGGGTTAATGACTTGCTTGTTCGATATTTTTTGAGTTCATTGTAATGTGGAATGAATTATTCCCTTAAACCGGAATCCAGTTGTCAGTTTGATATAAATTTCTGAAGAATGTTCCTCCGATATGTATGAGTAGTTCTGTTCTAAGATAATGGTTTTGTTATTTATTTGTCTGCTCCTCTCGCGAATACTTAAATTAATATGTGGATAGTTCTGTGTATATGTTGTGGTTATATACGGAGGAATTTAGGGTTTAAAGTTATTTTGATGACTTAGGCAGGTTTCCACTGTGGTTTATCATATTATCCAAGACATGAGTTTTCGGTGAACACCCTCCAACTGGGGTTTTGTCCTTTCTATGTTGTAATAGTTAAGTTTTTACATTATATCTCTTGTTATACGCAGGCATGCTTTACCATTTAGCTTTCAAAGGTTGGAATTAATGGAACTATTCTTGAATCTATATAGTTCTCACTCCAATTTCTATTGTTCACGGTTATTTTCATGTTTCCCAAAAGGGACAGTTTACTCTTCTTTCTTTGCAATTACTTAATGAGTTCGTCTACTAAACTGTCACCTCACAGTATGGGTTTTTTTTAATTACTTCTTGGTTGAATTTACTCAGTTTCTAAAATCTTGTTTTCGCAAGGATTTTTAAGAAAATAAATAAACTTTAGAATTTCCATTTTATTTCCACAGAATGTAGTTACACAGTTTTAGTTTTACAATCCCGGTTAGTACTTTCTGCTAAAACTATTTCTTGTACTGGAGTTTTTTATTAAATTCATATACATATGTAAGCAGATCATTCTATCCAAGTAATGCAATTAACTTCTCAGACAAAAATATATACTTATCTGAATTTTGTGCCAACTTATTATCGACTTTTAGCCCAGTTCTTGAATGTAATTTGCTTTTCAATCCAGTTCTTGAATATGATTTTCTTTCTAGTCCAGTTCTTGAATGTAATTTGCTTAGTGCCTCGCAACCATGAGATCAACAATTTCAGGCCAAGTCTCCCCTGAGCTACTCCCCACATGCAGGAAATTCATAACTATGAGCTATTATGCACTGTGGTTATCTGGGCCTAACCAGACTTAGCCCAGTATCTCCTGAACAACCAGTCTGACATTTTGTGATGTCCCTAGTAATTGTAAATATTTAATTACTACAGTTAAACAAACTGAGCACTATTATAAATTTATACATTTATTTATTTTGATTAAGCTATGCAGGAAGTGAAATGTCGTAATAATGACAATTATGTATTTCTCACATGTCAGGCAGTTAGGATAGGCGGTTACCTATCCTTAACTACTTCCTTGAAGATTTATTCTCAAGGAAGAGATCAAGAGGGTATGCGTACCTAAGATCAAGAGAGAAAAGGTTGAACTAAGAATGGAAATATCGTGCTGATATGTCAGACGGGTTCATGAAGCTAAGTCTGGTTAGGACCAGATATATGTGGCAAGTTAAGACTGATAGTATTAAAAAGAAATCATGTGTGTGAGGAATAGCTCGGGGGGAGAATCAGGCTGGAATAGTTGGTCTCACGGTTGGGAGGAAATCGGCAAGCGACTTAAGGTCTGGTATTAAAAGACGACAAGCAATTAGTGAATATTCAGATAAGTATATCCTTGTGTTTTATAGGTAGTAGGTCTACTATATAGTTGAAAGATTTATTGCACTGAATTGAAAGAACAACTTGAAAGATTTATTATGACATTTCTTCTTAAAGAAAAGATTTACAAATTTGTTGAAAGAATTAAAGAACCATCTATGAACCTCTAAATAAAGATTGAAGGAAATTTAATTTACTATAATCCTCTAAATAAGAATTGCAGGGAATTTAATTTACTATTATAAAAAGGGAAAAACAACCCAGGAATTGGTCCCTTCTGGGAAAGAGAGTAGGAAACCAAATCATGCAAATAACACTGTTAAAAATAGAACAAAAACATACAGAGCTTCTATTATTTATAGCTTAAAATGTAAAGAATGAAAATGTGTTCAACATGGAGTCTAAGTTACAACTCTACATTAAGAAGAGACAAGAGCCCCTCTAATTATTGTTAAACCATATACGATATAACCATTATAACTCCATGTGAATAAAAAATTGCAAACATCTCGATGACAGACAGATTAAACATGAATTAAACCTTTAATATTCTCGGCATTGTTGTTTTACAAAAGTAACAAAGTAATTATGCAAACTGAAGCATCGAAGTCATTTGGAAAAAAAAACAAACATTCCATTCATATATCCGAGGGTCTTGCCATTGTAAGGCACGGACTTACCCTCATAGAATTAAAAGTTTATGGGTATTTCTCGCCATGAAACTTGGCTTAATGCCCGGGTAAAACCAATAACCAAGCCAGTGTTGATAGACCCAGTTGGACCCAAAACTTTTACAAACCAAATAAACAGATCTTGAAAGCGTAGGCCGAACCAAATGTCGGCAAAATTAATTTATTACAACCAGAGATCATTCAATTTTAAGAAAACGAGATTAAGAACATTGTGAGCCAAAGTTTCTAGTTTTAACTTAAGATTTAAATGAAATAGAAAACTCCCTCTTTTAACACTAAAACCAAGTAGGTAACATAGTTTGGCGATGCACTTTACCCGCAACCAAGCATGGTTGTAGTCCACTAAGCTCGGCATGTCAAACCGCAAATGTAAACCCCAACATTCATTCCAGGCAAGGAAGGGTGATGAAACCTTCCAGTAGTTCCTAAGCAAGAGAAAAGAGCAATTAGAACAGGAAATTAAACGAAGGAAGCAAACGAGCATATACATTTGAACGCAAAACCCTGTACCTGGAAATGAACAGTCATTTTGTCGCCACCTCCAAAGATGAGAGTCAGACAAGGGATCTCACAAACCTGTAAAGGAGTAAAACCCTGAGATCAATTACAACATACAAACCCATAACTCAGAATAAAATTTCAATGTAAAACCCTACATGTGGGAAAGACTTGGAGCTCTGGCTTGAAGTTGGTTATCCTTGCCGGAAGTGAGGAAATTCGAAGGAAACGTTACAGTTGATAACCATAGAAGAACGAGATTCTTCTTCCACCGTCTGATGTGAATGATTTAAGGATGACCGTGGATTTGGAGCTCATACCAAGGTCAGGTTGGAAAGCTGTGCCACACTGCGAAGACTCCAGAATCGTGTTACCACCAAATCTAGGGCAGCCATGCCTTACAGTTAGATCTTAAGGTATTAATTATTGCTCATTGTCAAGCCATACAAATGGAAGTCAATATGTAATGTTGAATTCTTAGAGAATTAAATGATTGCATTAACTCCAAATCGGTGATATACTATTAATGACATATCAAATATGTAAATATCGAAAGGATTAAACATATGATTATGTTTATAAAAGAAACCAAAAATTGCACATAATTCTTCTAATATTTTCACGATTTAGGGTGTGTAAAGTTTACATGGGATATTTCACCTTTTACTTTGTCATTATTTTTAGTTATTACTTGGGCATATTTACATGGGTATGTGACATGTGGTATCAGAGCGCCCACTTTGCAAAGCTGAGACCTCTGGAGAATGAGTGAATAACATCATTTGTGATGTGCATTGAGAAAGAAAGAAAAACAGCTAGCATGAGGAGGACTGGAACTACATCACACGGACCCGTGACAGGAATAGGTTCAACATCTTTTCTGGAAACCAATCCCGAGGTATGGGCATAGTTGAGGGAGGAGTCGCGCAATACTAACACTGCCATTTTGGAAACTGTACAAGAAATGAAGGATGAAATGGCTCGATTATGGGCAGGCAACGAAAGGCTACTGCAGGAACAGGAAAAGATCGTGAAGAGTTTGTCCGATAGACAGAATCACTGACAACCAATTCCATGTCCTGAACATGGAAACATGACTAGCGATCAAGAATTCTGAATTGAGAATTTAGAAACGGAAGGCGGTGAAAACAATCAAGAGGAAGAGTCCGATAATGTATCAGAACACAAAACACATAAAAGACAAAAAATAGAGTTGCAAGGAGAATTTCGAAAAATAAAACCTCCCCTCTTTGATGGTGAACAAGAGGAGGCAGCTGAAGCCTGGCTTATCAATATGAATAAGTATTTCCAGTTGTATGAATGCGATCATAATCTAAAAGCTCGCTTAGCCATCTTTCAGTTGCAAGGAAAAGACACCTTATGGTGTGAGGAGGTAAAAAATGTACGTGGAGTAAATGAGCAGAGCATAATTTGGGAAAAACTTCAAAAGTATTTTACGGAGAAATATTTAACTTAAACATTTTACAATGAGAAGGAAAAAGAGTTTCATGACCTTCGAATGGGTCAGTTGTCTATGGACGAGTTCATAGCGAAATTTACATCCTTGCTACGATATGTCCCCTACATAAGGGAAGAAAAAGAAAAAGTGCAGATATTTATCAACAGTTTGCTAGTGTTCATGAAGGAGTGTCTCGAATTCGATAACCCAAATAACATGGACGGAGTTTTATGAAATGCTCGTCTATGCTATCATCAAAACAAACAAAAGGGAGATGGAGGAAAGAGATGGACTGGTAAAAAGGGGATTAAGTTTACCTCTAGTAACAAAGGGAATAAGATTATTGTCAACAAAGGACCCCATAAAGGTCAAGCAAACAGAAATATGAATAGAAATCAACCTAGATTCAAATTTCCAAGTGAGTTCTAGACAAACGAGCAATCTGGAAAAACTAAAGTGGAAACAACGGCTAGACCCCTAGTACAATATTGGGGATGTGGAGGACCACACTATGTCAAAAACTATCCGTACCGTAAGGGAACTGATCAAGTTGCGCAGATTCAAGAAGCATTAATTGTGGGAGAAGTGGCAAGGAGTATTCCTAAAATCAACACTGCCCTCGAAGATCATCATGCAAAATACCAACCAACAATGGTAGAATTTGAAGGTAAGATCTTCGAGCGAACTATATCTATTTTGATTGATCTAGGAGCTACTTTGAGTTATATTAGTCCCAAATTAGTAGAACAATGCTTCTTACAAGCTGTTAAGTCTAAGAACCCTTGGTTAGTACAACTAGCCACGGGAGCAAAGAGAAGGGTGTTGGCTAAGGTCAGCAATTGCCCCCTAAAGCTAGAAGATTAGTCTATTATGGCAGACTTGAATGTATTTCCTTTAGGATCATACGATGTCCTAATACGTATGGACTAGTTGGAGAAACATTGGTCCCTCATTAACCGTAAAAACAAAACTATTAACTACATGGATGAAGAAGGAAAAAGGCAAGAAATTCAGGGTATACTAAGACCACTGAAATTAAGACCAGTAACAACCTCTCAATTAGCAAAATGTATCAGAAAAGGATGTCAAATTTATGCAATACAGGTAGGATATACTAATTCAAAGGAGGAATCTGTTTCTTTAGAAAATATACCTATGGTACAAAATTTTCCGGACGTATTTCTTGAAGAAATTCTGGGACTACCTCCAAAGAGGGATATAGATTTTACCATTGAGTTGATCCCAGGAGCTACCCCGGTATCCCGAGCTCCTTATCGCATGAGCATACCAGAATTAACAGAATTAAAAATGCAGCTACAGGAACTGCTTGATAAAAAATACATTTGTCCAAGTGTATCACCTTGGGGAGCTTCGGTGCTTTTCGTTAAGAAGAAGGATAGAACTTTGCGAATGTGCATGGATTATCGGTAGCTAAATAAATTGACAGTCAAGAATAAATACCCTTTGCCTCGTATTGATGAATTATTTGATCAATTAAAGGGAGCTACCATATTTTTAAAGATTGACCTTTGTTTAGGTTACCATTAGATTAGAATAAAGGAAGAAGATATAGCTAAAAAAATCTTTAGAACTTGTTATGGGCATTACGAGTTCGTTGTGTTACCCTTTGGGCTAACTAATTCTCCCTCGACCTTCATGTGTCTCATTAACAGTGTTTTTCATCAATATTTGGATAAGTTTGTATTGCTTTTTATTTGACAATATACTAATCTATTCTCAGAACATAGAATAACATAAAGAGCACCTACGAATTGTCCTACAAACCTTGAGGGAGCATCAGTTATACGCCAAGTACAACAAATGTGATTTCTTTAAAGAGAAAATCCAGTATCTAGGACATGTTATTACTAGAGATGGAATTGCAGTGGATGTAGAGAAAATAAAAACTATAATGGAATGGCCAGTGCCAAAGAATGTGGTTGATATAAGATCATTTATGGGTATGGCCAGATACTATAGGAGATTTGTTGAAGGATTTTCCAGGGTGGCATATCCCATTACCTCTCTGCAAAAGAAAGGAAAAATTTTTAATTGGACCATGGATTGTTAAAGAAGTTTTAACTAGCTTAAACATTTACTTACCATTGCACCCATTTTGAGCATTGCAGATCCAAATAAAGATTATGTGGTTTGCACAGATGCCAACAAGGAAGGTGTAGGTGGCATACTAATGCAGGAGGGCAGGGTTATTTCCTATGAGTCTCAGAAACTTAAGGAGCATGAACAAAAGTATTCGGCCTATGATTTAGAGCTAACGACAGTAATTCACACGTTAAAGATGTGGTGACACTACTTGATGGGTAAGAAATTCTTATTAATGATAGATCATCATAGTTTAACTAACTATTTTAAGCAACCCACTCTGAATGCTAGGCAAGCCCGTTGGGTCGCCTTCCTGAGTGAATTTGACTTTGAAATCAAGCACTTGAAAGGAAAGGAGAACCGAGTCGTGGATGCCTTAAGTCGGAAGGTAAACTGTATTTATGAGGTCTCTTTCAGTGAAGTGCATACCACTTTTAAAGAGAAGATTAAAGAAGAAGCAATGCAGGATCCTGAATATAAATTCTTATGGCAGCAAGCTAAAATTCCGAACAACAATGAACAACAGCTAGGGTATGAGGTAAATCAAGAAGGTATATTGATTTATAGAGGAAGAATGTATGTTCCTAACTAGAAAAATATTTAATAATGGATTTTAGACAAATATCATAAAATTCCTTAGGTAGGCCATCCCGGATATCATAAATTAATTACTGCACTTAGAAAGGAATATTTTTGGTCCGGTATGAAGAAAGAAGTAGTTGAATATTTGGCTCGTTGTTTGGAGAGTGAGCAAGGGAAAGCGAAACACCAACACCCAGTTGGAATACTCCACCCATTGCCTATTCCGGAATGGAAGTGGGAAACTATTTCCATCGATTTTATTACAGGACTACCTAAGTCTAAAAAGCAGAATGACTCAATAATGGTGGTAGTAGATAAGTTGAGCAAATCTTCTCACTTCATACCAGTACAATCTACTTACAAGGCCGTTCAAATTGTTAACATATTCATGCAAACTATTTTTAGATTACACGAAATACCAAAGGTTATAATTTCCGATGTGATGTAAAATTTACATCAGCTTTTTGGAAAGCCTTATTTGGAGGTTTAGGCACACAACTACATTTTAGCACTACCTACCACCCTCAGATAGATGGGAAGACTGAGCGAGTGAATCAAATAGTGGAAGATATGCTGCAAACTTATGTAATGCAACAACCATCTAAATGGGAGGATTATATACATTTAGTGGAGTTTGCTTACAACAACAGTTACCATACGTCTTTGCAAATGAGTCTGTTTGAGGTGTTATACGGACGCAAGTGCAGGACACCCTCGAGTTGGGGCGGCCCAGAAGATAAATTAATGCTAGGCCCTGACATGTTAAAAGAAATGGAAGATATGGTTAAAAAAGTACGCTCCAATTTAAAGACCGCTCAGGATCGACAAAAGAATTTTGTTGACCAGAAGAGAAGTTTTCGGGAATTTCAAGTTGGAGATCATGTTTATGTTCATGTATGAGCCAAGAAGAGTACCCTGCAATGGGGAGGGTGTGCTAAATTAGCACCCCAATTTTGTGGTCCTTTCCAAATCCTGGCTTGAATTGGACCAGTGGCTTATCAGCTTGCTTTGCCCAGCCATATACGTGTGCATAATGTTTTTCATGTTTATGTATTAAAAAAATACATATATGATCCTAACCATATAATCAATTGGTAGGATATAGAGGTAATTTAGATGAGTTATTGAAAAACATAGTAGATTATAAATAAATTGCAAGGATGACTGCCAAAGGAAAGGGCTGACTAATATTTTTTTTTACTGTGTATAGGTCGAACCAGAAGGCTAGTTCTTGGTTGAACCTCTTGGTATACTCGATCAGAGAGAATTAATGCTTTATGAGTGAGGCTTTTCCAAATCTATTTATAGTAGAGAAACATTGGGATGATGTTTAATCTTGGGGGGAAGATATGATGTCCCCAGTAATTGTAAATATTTAATTACTGCAGTTAAATAAACTGAGCACTATTAAAAGTTTATACGTTTATTTATTTTTATTAAGCTATGCAGGAAGTGAAATGTCGTAATAATGACAATTATGTATTTCTCACATGTCAAGTAGTTAGGATAGGCGGTTACCTATCCTTAAATACTTCCTTGAAGATTTATTCTCAAGGAAGAGATCAAGAGGGTATGCGTACTTGAGATCAAGAAAGAGAGAACAGGTTGAACTGTGAATGGAAATATCGTGTTGATATGTCAGACGGGTTCATGAAGCTAAGTCTGGTTAGGACCAGCTAGCTGTCGCAAGTTAAGACTGATAGTATTAAGAAGAAATCATGCGTGTGAGGAATAGCTCGAGGGGAGACTCAGGCTGGAATAGTTGGTCTCACGATTGGGAGGAAATCGGCAAGTGATTTAAGGTCTGGTATTAAAAGACGACAAGCAATTAGCGAATATTCAAAGAAGTATATCCTTGTGTTATATAGGTAGTAGGTCTACTATATAGTTGAAAGATTTATTGCACTAAATTGAAAGAACAACTTGAAAGATTTATTAACACATTTATGCTTAAATAAAAGATTTACAAATTTGTTGAAAGAATTAAAGAACCACCTGTAAACCTCTAATAAAGATTGCAGGAAATTTAATTTACTATAATCCTCTAAATAAGAATTGCAGGATATTTAATTTACTATTATAAAAAGGGAAAAACAACCCAGGAATTGGTTCCTTCTGGGAAAGGGAGTAGGAAACCAAAGTGTGTGAATAGCACTGCTAAAAATATAATAAAAACATCCAGAGCTTCTATTATTTATAGCTTAAAAGGTAAACATAATTTCTAAAGAATGAACATGCGTTCAACATGGAGTCTAAGTTACAGTTCTACATTAAGAAGAGAGATAATAGCCCCTCTAATTATTGTTAAACCATATACGATATAACCATTATAACTCCATGTGAATAAAAAATTGCAAACATCTCGATGACATCCAAATTAAATGTGAATTAAACCTTTAATATTCTCGGAATTGTTGTTATACATAAGTAACGAAGTAATTATGTAGCCCCAAGGGTTAGCTTAGTTGGTCAAAAAACAGTGCCTCACCATCGGGAGGTCACAGGGTCGATTCTGCCCGAAGCCCTTGGGGTTAGGTCTTGCCAGTAGGCCGAGGGGCGATTAGCCCAGATTTTTCCGTGGACGTAGCGACCACTCACTAACCAGGGTGTTCGTGAACCACACTAAAAGAAAAAGAAAAAAAGAAAAGTAACTATGCAAACTGAAGCATCAGAGTCATTTGGAAAAAGAAACAAACATTCCATTGATATATCCGAGGGCCTTGCCATAGTAATTCAGGGACTTACCCTCATAGAATTAAAAGTTTATGGGTAGTTATCGCCATGAAACTTGGCTTAACGCTCGGGTAAAACCAAGAACCAAGTCGGTGTCGATAGACCCAGCCGGACCCAAAAATTTTACAAACCAAATAAACAGATCTTGAAAGCCTAGGCCGAACCAAATGCTGACAAAATTAATTTATTACAACCAAAGATCATTCAATTTTAAGAAAACAAGCTTACCAACATTGCGAGGCACAATTTCTAGTTTCGATTGAAGATTTAAATGAAATAGCAAATTCCCTCTTTTAAGACTAAACCCAAGTAGGCAACACGGCTTGGTGATGCACTTTACCCGAAAACCAAGCATGGTTGTTGTCCACTAGGCTCGGCATGCCAAACCGAAAACGTAAACCCTAACATTCATTCCAGATAAGGAAGGGTGATGAAACCCTCCAGTGGTTCCTAAGCAAGAGAAAAGAGCAATTAGAATAGGAAATTAAACGGGGGAAGCAAACCAACATATACGTTTGAGCACAAAAACCTGTACCTAGAAATGAACAACCGTTTCGTCGCCACCTCTGGTGATGAGAGTCAAACAAGGGATCTGGCAAACCTGTAAAGGAGTAAAACCTTGAGATCAATTACAATAGAAAAACCTGTAACTCAGAAGAAAATGGCAATGTAAAACCCTACTTGTGTGAAATACTTGGAGCTCTGGCTTGAAGCCGGTTATCCTTGTCAGAAGTGAGGAAATGCCAAGGAAACGTTGCAGCTGATAACAATAGAAAAACGAGATTCTTCTTCCACTGTCCGATGTGAATGCTTTCAGGATGACCGTGGATTTGAAGCTCATACCGAGGCCAGGTTGGACAATTGTGCTACACTACGAAGACTCCAAATTTAGGTTACCGTCAAATATAGGGCAACCATACCTTACAGTTAGATCTTAAGGTATTAATTATTGCCCATCATCAAGCCATACGAATGACAGTCGATATGTAATGTCGAATGCTCAGAGAATTAAATGATTGCATTAATTTCAAATCAGTGATATGTGACCTATCAAATATGTAAATATCGAAAGGATTAAACATATGAGTATGTTTATAAAATAAATAAAAAATTGCATATAATTCTTCTAATATTTTCACCAATTAGGGTGTGTAAAGTTTACATGGAATATTTCACCTTTTACTTTGTCTTTATTTTTGGTTATTACATAGGCATATTTACATGGGTATGTGACACATTTTAGCACATATTTCTTATTCTCCAAATCTTTTCTTCCTTAAGCTCAGGTACACTTACCTTCTTGGTCCTTCCCCCTCAGAATAAATCTCCAAGGAGTAATTAGGGGTAGGTAACCCCTTGCCCTAACTACCTGACAAGTGAGAGATATGTAATTTGCATCATTCAAGACATTCGCTTCCTGCATAGCTTAATCAAAATCTTTAAACATAATTAATATATAAAATTATTGTTTTTAAACTTCTTAAGTCAATTAACAGTTATCTAGTTTGTTTACTATGGTAATTTAATATTTACAATTACGGGGAACATCACTATATATATATATATATATTTGATTTCTTTCATTTTCCAATAATTTATATGATTTTAATTCTATAATGATATTTGTATATATTAAGATTTAAAAATAAGTATAATATATTAAAATTATATATATATATATATATATATATATATCAATTATTGAAAATAAATGATAAGGTAACATAATTTAATCGCTGTTAATAAATCTCATCAAAATCTTCATGTATGTTGGAAAATGCAAATGTTACAATAAATTGATAATATATTATACCAATAAATCTTTTTTATAAATTATACAACATTTTCAATATAATTATTGAAAATGATAAACAAATAAATTTTAATAACCTTGCCAATAAATTATATTCTCTTTTATAATAATTTAGTAATCAACTAATCAACTTTTAAATGATCATGTCTTTCGATTCTCTCTTTCAATAATTTACAATAATTTAGTGAGAAACTTTCATCACAAAATAAAATAAACAGATATAGTATTAAAGTTTACAAAAAAAAATCATCCACAAATAGAATTTTTATTATCTCGTCTAACCAAAGATAATACAATCATAAATTATTTTTCTATTTTAATTATTTTTTAATAGATATAAAATTATACGTGTTTATTATTTTTTACTCTAATTTAACTATAATTTTAGTATATTTAAACTAAATAAAAATAATTAGTTTATAACCTTTGTTAAAATATAAAAATCTGTTCATAACTTCATAATTAAACTGAATCGTAGAGAACACTAGCATCAACTATTCTTACTCCATTAACTAACGTGTTAGAATGTCTTTTTAAGTGGCTGGCGGACAAATGCTTCCACTTAGAGATGTTGATGTTTGAAAATCCATCTACATTAGATGGACGTAGTTAATGTAAGGGTTTCATTGGACACTTCTGACTTCTTACGGTCTAAATTGTTGTAAATTGCAGTGTTGTGTTTTTTTGGAAATTTTGATCGAAATTTTTTAAAATCTAATTTAACAAAAATTTTTGATTTTTTTTACTTTTATTTATTAAAATTACAATTTTCATAAACCACTGAAAAAATTTAATCACTTTATTTAAAAATAGAAATACGGGTAATCAAAATTTCAAATTGATTTTATCCCAATCTTACCAAAATCTGTGGCCTCATCATACTACCCTTATCACGGCAATCGAGACTGGGAACAACTATTCTTACTCCAACATTAACGCTGGATTTATGGCAATCTTACCAAAAAACTTGTGGCCTCATTATACTACCCTTATCACGACAATCGAAACTTGGAGCAACTATTCTTACTCCAACATTAACGGCGAGCCATATTTCTCATGCTATCGGACCATAAATGAACGGCGGGTGTATATGCTCACCGTTCGATTTCGACAAGGTCGAAATCGAACGGTGAGCATATACACCCGCCGACCTTGTCGAAATCGAACGGTGAGCATATACACCCGCCGTTCATTTATGGTCCGATAGCATGGGATTTATTGATCCCCAACATTAACTAGCGTGTGAGAATGTGTTTTTAAGTGGCGACCTTGTCGAAATCGAACGATGGGCATATACACCCGCCGTTCATTTATGCCCTGATAGCATGGGATTTATTGATCCCAACATTAACTAGCGTGTGAGAATGTGTTTTTAAGTGGCGGCGGCCAAATGCTTTCGCTTAATGATGTTGACGTTTGAAAATCCATTGACATTAAATGGACGTACGTAATGTAAGGGATCCAATGTTTTTCTGTTCTTGGATACTGGACACTTCTAACTTCTTTCGGTCTAAATTTCCCTAGATTTCTTTAGTCGATCCAGCACATAGATATTTTCATATCTTAATCTATTTATCTGTTTGCTGACTCTTTTCCAGCGTTAGATTAGAGTTACAAACATAATTAGAATGCTCATGGGCAAAGATGCTACTGAGACCTCCTCATAATTAGAATGCTCATTTACTTACCATTGCACCCATTTTGAGCATTGCAGATCCGAACAAAGATTATGTGGTTTGCACAGATGCCAACAAGGAAGGGGTAGGTGGCATACTAATGCAGGAGGGCAGGGTTATTTCCTATGAGTCTTAGAAACTTAAGGAGCATGAACAAAAGTATTCGGCCTATGATTTAGAGCTCAGGACAGTGATTCACACGTTAAATATGTGGTGACACTACTTGAGAGTCAGACAAGGGATCTGGCAAACCTGTAAAGGAGTAAAACCTTGAGATCAATTACAATAGAAAAACCTGTAACTCAGAAGAAAATGGCAATGTAAAACCCTACTTGTGTGAAAGACTTGAGCTCTGGCTTGAAGCCGGTTATCCTTGTCGGAAGTGAGGAAATGCCAAGGAAACGTTGCAGCTGATAACAATAGAAAAACGAGATTCTTCTTCCACTGTCCGATGTGAATGCTTTCAGGATGACCGTGGATTTGAAGCTCATACCGAGGCCAGGTTGGACAATTGTGCTACACTACGAAGACTCCAAATTTGGGTTACCGTCAAATATAGGGCAACCATACCTTACAGTGAGATCTTAAGGTATTAATTATTGCCCATCATCAAGCCATACGAATGACAGTCGATATGTAATGTCGAATGCTCAGAGAATTAAATGATTGCATTAATTCCAAATCAGTGATATGTGACCTATCAAATATGTAAATATCGAAAGGATTAAACATATGAGTATGTTTATAAAATAAATAAAAAATTGCATATAATTCTTCTAATATTTTCACCAATTAGGGTGTGTAAAGTTTACATGGAATATTTCACCTTTTACTTTGTCTTTATTTTTGGTTATTACATAGGCATATTTACATGGGTATGTGACACATTTTAGCACATATTTCTTATTTACCAAATCTTTTCTTCCTTAAGCTGAGGTACACTTACCTTCTTGGTCCTTCCCCCTCAGAATAAATCTCCAAGGAGTAATTAGGGGTAGGTAACCTGCTTGCCCTAACTACCTCACAAGTGAGAGATATGTAATTTGTATCATTCAAGACATTTGCTTCCTGCATAGCTTAATCAAAATCTTTAAACATAATTAATTATATAAAATTATTGTTTTTAGACTTCCTAAGTCAATTAACAGTTATCTAGTTTATTTACTATGGTAATTTAATATTTACAATTACAGGAAACATCACTATATATATATATATATATTTGATTTCTTTCATTTTCCAATAATTTATATGATTTTAATTCTATAATGATATTTGTATATATTAAGATTTAAAAATAAGTATTATATGGGCCTAATGGTTAAGAGCATGTGTTTCCTCCTAAGAGGTCACAGGTTCAAAACCAGAGGGGGGTAGAGTATGTATGCCTTCGTAGACTTAGCAGTCAAATCGCTGCGCGGAGGTGGGTCCCTTGTCCCACAAACAAGGGGGTCTCATACACCAATTTGGTGTCTGGCTTGGCTGTGACCTTAAAAATAGATATTATTATTATTATCAATTATTGAAAATAAATGATAAGGTAACATAATTTAATCGATGTTAATAAATCTCATGAAAATCTTCATGTATGTTGGAAAATGCAAATGTTACAATAAATTGATAATATATTATACCAATAAATCTTTTTTATAAATTATACAACATTTTCAATATAATTATTGAAAATGATAAACAAATAAATTTTAATAACCTTACCAATAAATTATATAATATATTTCAATTCTCTTTTATAATAATTTAGTAATCAACTAATCAACTTTTAAATGATCATGTCTTTCGATTCTCTCTTTCAATAATTTACAATAATTTAGTGAGAAACTTTCATCACAAAATAAAATAAACAGATATAGTATTAAAGTTTACAAAAAAAATCATCGACAAATAGATTTTTTATTATCTCGTCTAACCAAAAATAATACAATCATAAATTATTTTTCTATTTTAATTGTTTTTTAATAGATATAAAATTATATGTGTTTATTATTTTTTACTCTAATTTAACTATAATTTTAGTATATTTAAACTAAATAAGAATAATTACTTCATAACCTTTGTTAAAATATAAAAATCTGTTCATAACTTCATAATTAAACTGAATCGTAGAGAACACTAGCATCAACTATTCTTACTCCATTAACTAACGTGTTAGAATGTCTTTTTAAGTGGCTGGCGGACAAATGCTTCCACTTAGAGATGTTGATGTTTGAAAATCCATCTACATTAGATGGACGTAGTTAATGTAAGGGTTTCATTGGACACTTCTGACTTCTTACGGTCTAAATTGTTGTAAATTGCAGTGTAGTGTTTTTTTGGAAATTTTGATCGAAATTTTTTAAAATCTAATTTACCGTTGTTAAAATTTATTTTAAGTGTTTTAAACATTTTTGATAATGGTGAATTTATTTTCACTATCAAAAATATATTTAAATATTATTATTTCAAAATTTTATGATTTTTTTTACTTTTATTTACTAAAATTACAATTTTCATAAACGACGGAAAAAATTTAATCACTTTATTTAAAAATAGAAATACGGGTAATCAAAATTTCAAACTGATTTTATCCCAATCTTACCAAAATCTGTGGCCTCATTATACTACCCTTATCACGGCAATCGAGACTGGGAACAACTATTCTTACTCCAACATTAACGCTGGATTTATGGCAATCTTACCAAAAAATTTGTGGCCTCATTATACTACCCTTATCACGGCAATCGAAACTTGGAGCAACTATTCTTACTCCAACATTAACGGCGAGCCATATTTCTCATGCTATCGGACCATAAATGAACGGCGGGTGTATATGCCCACCATTCGATTTCGACAAGGTTGAAATCGAAAGATGGGCATATACACCTGCCGTTCATCGCCCGATAGCATGAGATTTATTGATCCCCAACATTAACTAGCGTGTGAGAATGTGTTTTTAAGTGGCGACCTTGTCGAAATCGAACGATGGGCATATACACCCACCGTTCATTTATGACCCGATAGCATGGATTTATTGATCCCAACATTAACTAGCGTGTGAGAATGTGTTTTTAAGTGGCGACGGCCAAATGCTTTCACTTAATGATGTTGACGTTTGAAAATCCATTGACATTAAATGGACGTACGTAATGTAAGGGATCCAATGTTTTTATGTTCTTGGATACTGGACACTTCTGACTTCTTTCGGTCTAAATTTCCCTAGATTTCTTTAGTCGATCCAGCACATAGATATTTTCATATCTTAATCTATTTATCTGTTTGCTGACTCTTTTCCAGCGTTAGATTAGAGTTACAAACATAATTAGAATGCTCATGGGCAAAGATGCTACTGAGACCTCCTCATAAGCATACTTTTTATTTTCACCCGATTTTCATTGCATATCGTTTTTTACATGTTTCATCTATTTCTCTTTATAACTTCCCCTAGCTCCTGCCACCATTTTTTATTTCTCTTCATAACTTCTCCTAGCTCGCCATTTTTTTTTTGTTGAATCTCTTTTCGAAATAATATTCTCAATTTGACTTATCCCTCATAATTCTGGGTACTGTCATTATATACAATTTAATATTAAAAAAATAATATTCCCAATTTGAACTATGTCTCATAATTCTTGGTATTGACATTATATACCATTTAATATTAATATTAAAAATATTTTAAAGAATTATTAAAAAAATTAGGTTATTGTGAATTGAGTAATTTTGATATGAAACTTTTAAATATATCATATTATATTTTTAAGCATAGCTCATAATCATGATATTTGATAAAAATATGAACAATTTTCATAAGATAAATATGTGAGAGATATAGAGTAAGAAATGCTAGAGATTCTAAAACAAAAAAAATGTTCTTCATAATAGTTGTAGCTTATTGTACACAATTAAGATAGTTAGACAATTTATTTATAATAATAATTGTTTTAATAAGTAGTTTTTTGGAGTAAGGTTTTCAAAATTTTAATTTAGTTATTAATAATTATTGAGTGGATGGTAGGGATTTGATCTCCACACAAAAAGTAAGGGTAAAGAAATTGGAAGTGGACAACAACAAGGGATCAAAGGCAACTAAAGAAGGCAACAAATTCTCTAAAAACATGGATTGGCAAGGAGCTCTAGCCTTGGCTCAACGAGAGAGAAGCATCTGCCTCAACCATGAACTGCACTAAAGTTGAACCATCCAAGTAGCTTTCCTAGTATGTTTTTTGAAAATATATGTTCTACAAATACATTTTGTATTTAGAAGTATTTTAAAAGTTAACCAACATAGATCCATCTTAACTCCAAATCTACCAAGCCCTTAGATTGGTCAAATCCCATAATCTCTTATCAAGTTTTGCATCCTTTTACATTTAAGATATTTGATCCCTCTAGATGCTTTATAAGTCCAAGATTTATGATAATTTATATATCATAAATATTTTTGTTTTTACATTGAGAAAATTTAGCACACCAAAATGTTTTTAAGTATGATAACAATTTACTAAATTAATATATATAAAACATTAATTATTTTTGACTTTGATAAAATTTATCTTGCGTGAAATTAATCCTTTTAGGAAACATTTTAGTTTTGTAAGTATTTAAATTTCATACAACATTTGTCATACACTAAGAGTTGACATTTTAGTTTTGTGAATATTCCTATTTCATGCAATATTTACAAACCATAAGAGTTAACCTATTTTTAATAAATTTCAATTTTTGGCAAATTATCTTATAATATTTTTTATATTACAAAGAAAAAAAACAAAGAATGAGGAATGGGTGTCCAAAAAGTTTTATATCCAACTGAGTTTGTTCTAGAAAAAATTTACAAACATTTAATCTTATTTCATTATTATAGGTTGCACCTTCTATAATTAAAAAAAAAAATTTAAAGAACAAACATACTTTGGAGTTTTTTGGAAAGATATTGTTGGCTAAACAAATCTTATACTCTTTTTTTTTCTTCAATTATGTCTACACTTGATTTCTTTTTGTGATTAATAATATTATGGTATATATGTGCTTTTTGTTAAAAAGTTTAATTATACCAACATATTCAATATTGTTCTTTATTTTTTATTTACTAATTAGCCAACATATCTTTAAAGAAAAAAATGTAACATTACGTGACAATATCTCCTTCGTATATACAATATTTCTCAACTCAATTAAAAATATATCAGAAAATTAAAAACATAATAAGAAAAAAGAAACTTATTGTATATATAAACACTTTTAAAAAATAGCTAAATATATAAAATACTAGTCTTATGACCAAATTTTTCCTATAATAAAAAGTTATAACCATTTTTTTTACCCTATAAATATAAATATAAATATAAATAAATAAATAAATAAAAACAACATAAATATTCATTCAAATTATTTTTTAGCAAAACCTGTAATAATTAAAAATTAGATATAGAGTTCAAGATATAATGGACAATAAATCCATTCTAATTCACTAAAACACTCCAAATTTTTCACTCCAATCCAACTTCAATTTTTTTATAAGATAAATCTGCTCACTAAAACCATCTAAGAATATTCTTAGATGCAATTCAATTTCAAACTTGTTATAATATTAAGAGAACATTAAAGAACATGGTATAAGAGAATAATTTTTCATAATAAATTATAGATTTTGGATGATTTAGTGAACTATCCCCAAACAATTATTATAATTTTTCTACTCAAAATTAAATCTCACTTAAATAATTTTACCAAATATCATTTTACGAACCTCAAGCAAGCGATTCACAAGAAAACAAAGGGAAACAAGTGGTTGCCCTCGATATGAATTCCATGGCACCTTGCACTTCAGCGGATCATGCAAACGTCAAATATTATTACTAGTTTTTAGGAGTAATTATTAATGTAACATAATTTTAGACACACTAATTGGTTCTTAAATTGGTGATCCCAACTTTTTGCTGGATGAAAATATATGGCGCGCACTACAAAGCGTCGCAGAAACTGTGAGAACAAGCGTACCACAAATGTCGATATACTAGCTATTATATTAAGCCATATGCCATGCAATATGGTAGAGCTCGAGTGGTACAAAAATGTTTATGAAAAGGGACAACAACGCACATTATATTATGATTCTTTCAAGAACGAAAATGATAGGAAATATATCGCGGCTAATGGGGGGAGGTTAAAGCTTGCGGAGTTTTGGGATGAGATTATTGAAATTTGGCAGAGTCATGAGCCGCCAATTGATTCCAATCCCAAAACATACATATAGAAGACTTTTAGAACCTTTGGATATTGCTTTTCATTATCGCACCGAGGACAACATCAATTATCCAGATGGAAGCCTCGATCGTCATAAAGCTCTTCAAAATTGAACGGAAAAGAAAGAAAGAACTCATAGTTCAAGGGCTAGAGAATGTTGTACAAACCCTGCATCCCTCACTCAAGACTCTAGCTTTGGACCATATGTAGAAGAGGGTGTGAAAAACCTGCAAATCTGAGTAAAGGCTAACAAAAAAAAGCCATGCATTCTTGAAAAGTTTGAAACATATGTGACAACGATGGTAAACTTTGTTAGCATTCTTCTGATGTTTTCTTGGGAGGAAGTAGCTTCATGGTGTGTTCTTCTAATGTTTTCTTGGGAGGACGTAGCTTCATGGTGTGTTGGGAAGAGTGGAAAGAATATAATAACAAAAAATCCCCTAAATGAAGATCTTCTTTGTATGAGACAATGGCAAATGAAATTTGGAAGGGGTGAATTTGTAGGGTATCTGAATAAAGACGTTATCTCCAACTTTGGAGATCACGACCTAATCCTCCCAATTAGGTTTGCTTGCTTTGTTTTTATAGATGTATATCAACTTCATATTTAAGATGTAATCTATGTTTCTAACTCTAAGGAAGAGGAGTTTCTTCTTGTGAAATTGCATGTTTTGTTTGTGAGATGGTATTCCCTTTCATTTGTTTAGTATGAGTGTCATAATGCTTTAATAGTTAAAACAAATATATTTTGCTTCCAATGATATTTATAAAGAGTCTGATTATTTCCTTTTTATAGTGGACGTTTGATAGAGGCGTTTAACACAAAATTTTGAGAAAGTACAAATTTTGTCCCGTGAATCTGCATTAAAACAATACAATTTTTGTTGCGAGTGCAATGATATTTATAAAGAGTCTGATTATTTCCTTTTTATAGTGGACGTTTAACACAAAATTTTGAGAAAGTACAAATTTTGTCTCGTGAATCTGCATTAAAACAATACAATTTTTGTTGCGAGTGTTAAGTTTTTCATGTGGAGATTTGAAATGGATTAGCATAGATGTGAAATGATTGTTAAGTGGGAAATATTCATATTGATATTTATTTTATCTTTTAAATACATAGTTTCTTATGTATGTTTATCATGAAAATAAGAGTGAACATTCTTGGGTCACTGATTTTGTATGAGAAATTTATATTTTTCAAACATTTGTATTTTTTATTTATGAAAATGATTATTACTCAGGTTAAAAATAATGGTTAGTTTTCGCTCGTTGCTGGAAAGCAAAAGCTACTAGCAACAACACCGTCCCTAAAGTCCGTCAAAATCAAGTACAATTCCCTAATTAAATGATCTAAATTGCATGAATTTCAAATGAATTGCAAGATAAAAAAATAGACTTTGAATTAAATGAAGGAGTTGCAGCTCACAGGTGTGTACAACACCTGGAGACTGCACTCAAAACAAGGAGGAGACTCTCACTCACGTTCACTCTACATTACATCAAATGAATATTACAATATTAAATACATCACTGAAAAATAGGTAGTTGTAAACAACCTCCTAAACTCTAGGAACAACTCCTAAACTAAGAAGATGCATTACAACCACATAACCATTTCTCCTTTATTTCTAACTCCCCCCTTAATGGAGAAAGGGTTATTCTGCACACCTAACATCCCTCTAAATAACTCAAACTTTACTCGCCCTAGAGGCTTAGTAAAAATATAAGCTAAATCATCACAAGTATTACAATAATCCACACATATTTCTTTAGACTGTATCTTTTCTCGTACAAAGTGAAACTGAGTGTCAATGTGTTTGGTGTTCTTATGGAAAACAGGATTGTATGCAAGCTTTATTGTGCTCTGGTTATCAGTTTTGATGCTGGTTGCTTCTTTTTGTCCTTCGCCTGCATCACTGAGAAATCTCCTCAACCAGATGGCTTTGCATGTAGTTGCACACAACGCCTGGTACTCTGCTTCACATGATGATAATGCTACAGTACTTTGCTTTTTGCTACTCCACGAAATAACCCCGGATCCAATACTAAATGCATAACCTGTGATGGATCTACGATCATCCAGGTTGCCTGCCCAATCAGAATCTGAATAACCTGCTAAAGTAACATCAAAAATGTCAGTGTATAAAATACCAAAATTACAAGTACCACTAAGGTACCTCAACACACATTTTGCTGCATTCCAGTGACTGTCAAGTGGTTTGGACATAAACTGGCTTAGCACACTAACAGAATATGCCAAATCAGGTCTAGTTGTCGTGAGATATATCAAACTTCCCACTAGCTGTCTGTACAAAGTGGCATCCACCTGTTTTGTGCCATCGTCACTGCTTAACTTGAGATTCTGCTGCAATGGTGTTGCTGCTGTTTTGCACTGTTCCATTCTGAATCTTTCCAACAGGGTTCTGGCATACTTCCCTTGAGTTAGAAAAGTTTGACCAGAATCTTTCCACACTTCCAATCCTAGGCAATAATGAAGATCACCAAGGTCTTTCATTTCAAATACCTGTGACATTTGCTGCTTGATTTCTTTGATCAAATTATTTGCATTTCCTGTTATAATCATGTCATCCACATACAAAGAAATCAAAATGATTTGCCTTTGTTTATTTATCTTGGTATACAGGTTTGGATCATTGAGGCTCCTATGAAAGCCATGCTGTATAAAAATGAATCAATTTTCTCATACCATGACCTGGGTGCTTGTTTCAAACCATAAAGTGCCTTATGCAACTTACACACTAAATGCTCTTGCCCCTTTTTCACAAAACCAGGAGGCTGTACTAAATATATTTCTTCCTTTAATTCTCCATTCAGAAATGAAGATTTAACATCTAACTGGTGTAGCTTCCATTTATGTTTTGTTGCTAAAGATATTAGCATTCTAATTGTATTTAGTTTAGCTACAGGGGCAAAGGTGTCATCAAAATCTATTCCTTCTTGCTGTGAATAACCCTTTGCTACCAGTCTAGCTTTGAATTTTTCTACACTCCCATCTGCATTTATCTTAGGTTTATACAGCCACTTACATCCTATAGGGGTTTTTCCTTCAGGCAACTCAACTAAATCCCAAGTATGATTTCTATATATTGATTCCATTTCCTCATGCATTGCAGCCCTCCATTCATCTGATTTACTTGCTTCTTCATAGTTTGAAGGTTCTACAATGTTTAAAATTTTAGACATTAAAGCATAGCCTTGCAATCTTGCAGGTAGTCTAGTCTTCCTACCTAATCTTCTAGGTAGAGGACTTACCTCAACTCTATCTGTTTCAGCACTTTCCGGGCCTGCATCATCACTTATTACACTATCTGCTGCTACTTCTTCTTGTTTCTGCTCCTGCTCCTGCTCTTCATCTTCTTCACTGTTCATTTCTATCAGCAATGGAATGTGGCTGTCACTGTTGGAGTCTTCCTTTCCATCTTCAGCCTGTTCATGAAAAATGACATCTCTGCTTGCAAACACTTTATGAGTCACAGGATTATATAACTTGTATGCCTTATACTCTGTGCCATATCCAACAAATATACATTTCAAGGCTTTGGGATCTAAATTTTTCCTACCTGCTTTCGGTACATGACCATAAGCTTTAGATCCAAATATTCTGAAATGACTAACTGCTGGTTTGAGTCCAAACAATGCTTCAAAGGGGGTTTTGAAGCCTAGACATTTAGTAGGACTCCTATTATTTAAATAAACAGCAATGTTAATGGCTTCTGCCCAAAGACCATTAGATAGACCCTTACCTTGAAGCATACTTCTCGCGCACTCCACAAGGGTCCTGTTCTTGCATTCTACTACTCCATTCTGCTGTGGAGTGTGTGGCACTGTGAATTGCTGTATAATCCCATGCTTCTTGCAGAAGTTCATGAACTCGCCTAACTTGTATTCTCCCGCTTGGTCCGAGCGGAGAATCTTTATCTTCTTTCCTGTTTGGTTCTCTATCATAGATTTAAACTCTTTAAAGTACCGAAAGGCTTGACTCTTTTTACTTAAAAAATACACCGAAGAAAACCTAGTGCAGTGATCTGTAAACAGTAGAAAGTAATATGCACCTCCTAAAGACCTGGTCTGCATAAGTCCACAAATATCTGTATGCACTAGTTCTAGGATGTCTCTTTCTTTTCTGTTGATATGCAAAGGGAATTATTCTCTATGCATCTTCCCTAATGCACATCCATCACATTCCAGCTTGATATTATGAAAAAGAGGGAGTCCATCGACCATACCTTTCTTTTGAAGTAAGATGAGGTCTTGCAAATTGAGATGTCCAAATCTCTGATGCCAGAGATTTCAACTGTTGAACCAGCTGCAACCATTGCTTGTCGTGGCATGCTCTTTGCATCCAATCTGTACAGGTTCCCCACGCGCACTCCTGTTGCAACTGTTTCCATCTGGCTATCCTTAATGACACAACTATTCTTAAAGAATTGCACCTGCATGTCCTGGTCTGTAATCATTGAGACAGAGATCAAATTCTTCTTAATTCCTGGAACATATAATACATTTCTAAGATGTTTAATGTCGCCACTAGGTAGCTTCACAGGAATATCTCTACATCCTTTGATCTCATACCCACTGTCATCTCCTAAATAAATTTTTGATCCACATGCAGTTTCTTCAAGAAATTTAAAACAGTCCTTCTTATCGGTCATGTGTGAGGATGGTCGACATACCATATGTCGTCCTCATCTCCCTTTGATGCTGAAAGGGCACAATCAACTGTGAATAGTTGAAGATCATAGCTGTGGTCCTCCTCTTCTCCAGCAAAACACCCCTGATGTTTCCTCTGTTTGCTTCTTCTTTCATCCGCCTTCCTCTTATAACATTCTTTAATCTGATGACCAGGTTTCCCATAGTAAAAACATTTCTTAACATAATTATCAATCATACCTCATAATGATCTCTTTTGAAAAGAGTTGGCTCCTTTTTGCTGCTGCTGCTGCGGTTGCTGGTGCTGATGTTGGTGTTGGTGCTGCTTTCCTCTGTACTGACGCCTCTTTGCCATCAGAGCAAGATCATTGCTCTGAGTTTTCAGATTCTGTCGTCGCTCCTCCTCCTGGAGCAGAATCGCTGTCAGCTCATCAAATGAAGGGGCTTTCTCCCTCGCTGACAGCCCTGAGATGAATGTCTGATATTCATCGGTCATTCTGTTCAATGTGAGTGTGACCAGATCTGAGTCTGATACCTTCTCTCCAATGGCTCCCAATTTGTCTTTCAATTCCTTGACTCTGGCCATGAATCCATCAACGGACTCATTCTCGTCCATCTTCAATGCAAACAGTTTTCCCTTGAGTGCCAGAACACGATTTGTGTTCTGTGTCTCGTACAAGTTCTTGATCGTTGTCCATATATCAGCGACCGACTTGGAATCTCTGATATGGGGGATAATATTGTCTTTAACAGACATCTTCAGTATGACTTTCGCTTTCGTTTCTCTTTTATCCCAATCTTGTTCTTGGGTCGCTGTTCTAGATCTCGGCTCATTTCCCTCAACAATCGCCCATGCATTTACGCTCTCTAGCAAAGTTTGCATTTTGAACTTCCAGTTGGAGAAATTCGTTCCATCGAGCTTGCCAGACTCGTGGAGGTATGATTCTAAACTGTTGTTCATTTTCGCCCAACTGAACACTCCAATCGGCCACCACCGGGCAAGTCCGATCTGCTACCACCGAACAGATCAGGAACTTCACTGTGCCACCACCGGGCAAGTCCGATCTGCTGCCACCGAACAGATCAGGGACTTCACTGTGCCACCACCGGGCAAAACCGATCTGCTACCACCGAACAGATCAACAAACAAGCTCCAACACGCCACCACCGGGCAAAGGTGATCTGCTTCCACCGAACAGATCGAGGAGCTGCATTGCGCCACCACCGGGCAAAAATCGATCTGCTACCACCGAGCAGATCACAGAGCTCTGATTCGCCACCACCGGGCAGGTCCGGATTACGGAACCCCAATTCGCCACCGCTGGGCAGGTCCGATCTGCTACCTCCGAGCGGATCAAGGAACCTCAATTCGCCACCACCGGGCAAATCAAATCTGCTGCCACCGAGCAGAAATTTCCACGTGCCACCACCAGACAACTCCGATCTGCAATGAAAAATTGCAGATTTCCAGAGAGAAAGAGGTTGGCTCTTTGGCGCTCTGAACAGTTACGAATCCACGCCAATTGCGGAAAATAAAAATTCACGATGTGCACGGAAATTGGCGCACTTAACAGCCACGGGTCCACGCCAATCCAGTCGCGATTTTGCTGGTGCGCTTATCAGACCCAAAGCCGCGCCAATGGGCGCGTCTGTTCTTTAAAAACTCGCGCCAATCCGCTTCTCCTTTTTAACGCGCGCAACAAGTCCGAGCCAACCCTTCCTTACACTCAGAGATGATCAGTCATCTGAGGTCTGTCGCTCTAGGTGTTACTGCAGTTCCACCTGATCACACAGATACATTTACATGCTCTCCTACCACTACAGATATGTAACTAATGATACATCCCTAAAACAAAATTGAGGCTATCTCTACCCTAAGCTCTGATACCAAGATAAAAAAATAGACTTTGAATTAAATGAAGGAGTTGCAGCTCACAGGTGTGTACAGCACCTGGAGATTGCACTCAAAACAAGGAGGAGACTCTCACTCACGTTCACTCTACATTACATCAAATGAATATTACAATATTAAATACATCACTGAAAAATAGGTAGTTGTAAACAACCTCCTAAACTCTAGGAACAACTCCTAAACTAAGAAGATGCGTTACAACCACATAACCATTTCTCCATTATTTCTAACTTTGCAATTAGATAAATTCAATCAACCACGACAACGTTAATTTTGGATCTTTGAAACTAGTTCACGACTCAAGGTAAACATGTTCTATTTGTGCAACACATGCATGGGATGAATATCAAACTATGCATTAACTCAAGTTTCTTTATATTTCGCCTAGAAGTGTACTTATTTCAACTCGGGGTGGATGTCGACTTGTGGAACTTTTTTTAATGAAGGGCGAGGATCGATAGTGCAGGGAATATTTGTCGTCTGAAAATTTAATCTATGGCTGTGATTATTGGGAGTGCAAAGAGGCAGACGCTACTTTTAAATGATCGGTTGATCCCTCTTTCTACTGGTAATGTGGCATTAGAGGCAATCAAAACAATTAAGGATGGTCAGTCACTCTGGTTTCTCGTAATGTGGTTGTTGGGGGTATTGAATCAGTTTCACCATGTTGATCCTGAAATATTAAAGACTAGTTGTATGGTTTGGCTCAACTCACTCTGCATTTGTTTTGCTCGCATCTTTGTGAATTGTTCGGGTGTGGTGCTCATGTCGGCTCAGGGCAGTCTTGTGCTGGTGTTGCTTTCTATTGCAGTGCATCAGCTCGGGGCAGTCTGTGTCATATTGAGTAAGACAACCGCGAGCTCAATCTTTTAATAATGATTTTTTTGTTAATTTTTTTTTATATAGTTATATATTTTTTTCAACTGCGACATGGTGTTTTTAATATAGCTATATAATTGAATATGAAAATGAAACTATAATAGGAATAATGTAGAACATTAAACGCAAGAGAACATCATAAAACCCAAGCACAAATAAAACGACTTTCAATTCCATGCGAATAATTTTCAAGAAAAAATACAAAGACCATATCAGTCATAGAATGAGCTAATATCAATCAGTATCAGACATAGAAAGAACCACTGTGTTAGGAGAAGCCATACGTCTCACGCTAGAAATTAAACATATTTTTAGAAGTAGAAGACAAAAATTTAAATATACATCTAGGGTGCAAGACAAAAGTCTAAATAGTGGAAATAATTTCATTAGAGTATACAAACCTCTTAGTCATCCCAGAGGTTTTAATGGCCGCTGGGTCAGAAAATAAAAATATTGGGTAAGCCCATTAAGGAGTTGGATTTACATATAGATGATTGGAACCTTTGGAGGGTTGAGCCATAAGTGGTAACCTGCAGCAAACATGAGAGAAGGTTGTGTAAGAACCTAAGTATGTAGGATGAACGTGAAAACCCTTCCTCTAGGTAGTTTCCCATCGATAAAGCATACATGTAGTAAAGGAGCGACGAGTGAGTCGAAAGCCAAACTCTAATATCACACAGACCAAGAAATTAAAAGATGAAGCTAACATTACCTGTAGGACCGAGAAGGAGGGTCACCATGGCCATTGTGCATATTGCAAACACAAGCCATAAGAATTAAGGAATCATAGGTTAATTGTCTTGGTGAAGGAAACAATTCTAATGTAATTTCGATTGATGGCCCGGAACCCACCTTCAGAGGGGACAAGTATTTGTTTCCTCCTTGCACCAAAAATTTACAGTGGCGGACACAACGTTGGCCATAGTTGCAACCCTACAGTGGAACATTGTAGGAATGAAATTGAATGACATAATCGAATGATAGAACAATAGCCATAAAACATTTCGCCCGGAGAATTCCACCTGAGGTTCTACAGGGGATTGATTGCAAAGACAACCTTCCCAACTAGACACTACGCAAATGAACGAAGGGGTAGAGAGAGTGGTGGGGGTAGTTACTATCATAACTTTCCTGCTTGAGATAGATAGGTCAAAACAAAATCCCAATCCCTAAAATGTCATATAATTGACACATCAATTATGAAATACTTTTCTAACTTCGTGACAAAACAATATGTTTTGGAGGCTTCTATTAGATAACGAGATAAGGTTAGCCAGATGTTAAAAAGTAAATGGAACATTAAACCATTGATAAATTTAGTTTAAATCAACATTAAAGAAATAAATGAAAATTAATAAATGTGATATACGCTTGCACAAACCCCAAGACTTTTCCAATATGCGAGGCCACCTCTAGGTCATTCACAAAAACTGTAGAATTTAATGGCATTTATAAACAATTATCAACTGTAAAATCCAACAACATTTGTGCTATTTATTAATTGTTTAATAAACAATCAAATCAACATTAAACAATTGAACCAAAAATTAAACAATAAAAAATTAAACGAAAATTAAACCAAAAAAAATATGATAACAAAATTAAACAAAAAAATTAAAATTAAAATGAAGAAAATGAGAAATGGAAAAATTGAAATGAAAATTAAAAATGAGAAAATGAAAAGTGAAAAAATTGAGATGAAAAAATAAAAAATGAAAAATAATAATGAGAAAATGAAAAATGGAAAAAAAAAATGAGAAAATTAAAAAGAAAAAAATGAGAAATGAAAAAATTAAAATTAAATATGATAAACAAAATTTAAAAATTAAATATGATAAAACATGAAAAAATTAAAATGAAAGATTTAAAATTAAATTTGATAAACAAAATTAAAAAATTAAACCAAAAATGAAAAATATGAAAAAATGAAGCCAAAATTAAACAAAATTAAAGAAAAATAAAACCATAATTGAAAATTTATGCCTGCAATGAAGGAGCAACGAGTGAGTCGAAAGTGAAACTTTGAAAATGCATAGCACAAAAAATTAAAAGATGAAACTAACATTACCTGTAGGACTGACAATGAGGGCCGCCATGGCAAATATAGTGATAGCCATAGTTGCAACCCTCCATTGAAATGCTGTAAGAATCTAATTCAATCACATACTCAAATGATAGTAAAATAGTCGTAAAGTGTTTGGGCCAGAGAACTGTACCATAGGTTATGTGAGAGTTTGGTCGCAGAGGCGACCTTCCCAACTAGAGACTATGTGGATGTGCGAAGTGGCAGTGAGAGCAGCGAGGGTAGTTACCATCATAACTTCCTTGGTGCGGATCGACAACTGAAAAAAAAAAAACCTAATTGCTAAATCATTAGATGATTCACAAATCATTTATTCAAAACAATTCGTGACAGATCAACATATTTGTGAAGCTTTGATTAGATAGTCGAGTTTATCTTGACTATGGGATAAAATTAGTAAGATGTTAAAAAAAAATCAAACATCGAACCATGCCCATCAACGGAAAGAAACATGCAATAATGTAAAACATTAAACCCGAGAGAATAACATAAAACCCAAGGAAAACTATAACAACTTTCAATTCCATGCTAAAAATTTTAAAGCAGGAATATGAACACCATATTTAATAAGAACATCTTCTTCTTAAATGGAAATAACAAGTCTTAGAAAGAGCCATAGTTTTAGAAGAAGCAATAGGACTTATGATGAGAAATAAAAATATTTTCAGTAGTATGAGACATAAGTTAAAATAGTGGAAAAAGTTCCATTAGAGGATAAAAACATCTCAGGCATTCTAGAATTATTAATGACTGCTAGGCCAAAAAACAAAAACCCTAGCTATGACCATCAAGGAAGTGAAATTACACGTACATGAGTGGAACCCTTGCAGGGTTGACCCATATGCGGCAACTTGAAACAAATCCTTCCATTACAGGATAAAAACCTCTCAGTCATTCCAGAATTCTTAATGGTCACTCGTCTACAAACAATTATAACAACCCTGATGAAAATTTCATGTAATAAAAGTTAAGAAAGGAAAAAATTATAACCATGGTTACGTGACACTTATTCCAAGATGAATGTTGGGCAAAACAACTTAGTGTGGGTGTTCATTTGGTTTATGTTGTAGCGGCTACAACCACCCTCCAAAATTTTGCCTTAGCTTCGTTTTGGAGCCTCCTACCAACCATCCTTAGTAGCATGTCTCGCGCTGTCCAAGTACAAATGCTTCAGTTGAGTTTCAGTGGCTTACTAGCCTATTCTTGTCAACTTGTTTGCCTCCCACCCGTAGGGTGACACTTCGGGACTTAGTCATTTTCTGGTTGTGATGCTCACTTAGGAAATTGCACAATTCTGGAGGGGAACCAGCCTTCCCTCTGGAAATTGCGTAATCCATCTAGGTTGCCTGCTGAGCTCCAGAAATGCACAATCCAACTAGGCAGCGTTCCGTTTGAAAAATGTGCAATGCAACCCAATAGTGGGCTCATCTAAAAATTTGCGCAATTCTGACTGACAGCCAGGGCTTCAGTCCAGAAATTGCACAATACATGAGGGGCACCAGACTTGCTCAGCTCAGAAACTGTGCAAATGTCATTCCTAGGCTTGCAAAATATTGCATGTGCTCCCAGGTTGATCAGTTCCCTCTAGGACAAAGAAATCTTGATTTGCATGCATGGAATGCTTTTCCAAAAAAAGCAAAAAACATCCTTAAATTTTAGGGATCCATGTTTAGCAGCAGAAGGTTACATGCAAAAGTCGTTTTAAAAACCTCCCGCCAAGTGTCGCTTTTTCCTAGATTTGTGTCATGCACGTCATAAGCCTTGATCTTATAAAAATTATTTATTTCGACGCTTCAGAGCTCATTCCTCACATCGATCTTGGAGCTCTGACATCCCACATCGCATCTAGGAGAATTCGGCACATTCAGCTCAGTTTTTTTTCGAGTAATTCTGTTTTTCATGTCTTTCGCTGCTTTTATTTCACTTTTTATATTTCAGTTTGTGCGAGTGGGATTTCCTTGGTTTTGTTGAATGCTTTCTATTGTTTTAATACATGTTAGCTTGTAGAAACACCATTTCAATTTTTTCATTGCATCTCACCGTTGTCGCATGCATAACACTGTTTATGCACTGACAGTAACCGTTGTGGTTACTCACTTCACACACATGATTGTTTTCCCATTTTCTGAATCTTGCACTCACTGTTTTCATGCACGATCATTCACTCTTGTTTGCACCCAACTTCGCCATGCATTCAGACTTTTCATTTTTTCAATCGCCCATCGACAGGTCTGGGCTACCTTGGCCTGGACCTTGCCTTGTCTGGCTTGCAATGTGCATTCTGAGAGTGAAGGCTTTGCCTTCCTCCCAGAAATTGTGCAAAGTTGGCCCAACACTGACCTCTAGGCTTGATTGGCACAATTCTGAGAGGCAATGCCTTGTTGGCCCTAGAAACTATGCAAATGCAACTCCTGATTTGCAGTCCTTGCTGACTGAAATTACGCATTGCGTAATTTCAGTCCTCAGAAAGCCAGGTTGGGCTATGCATTGGACAGTTTCAGTAGTTAGTCAGCCTCTTGACAGCCCAGATGTGCCTTGCACAATTTTGGGAGTCAGTCTCTCAACCTCTCGGTGAAAATTACACAATCTTCCTAGTCAGTCACCCGGGTATGTTGCATGTTAGTCCTCGAGTTGTTTTGGTTTTCAACTGACAAATTTCTTGCCATGAGTGTTTCGATGTCTCTAGGTGTCACAGGTGTTCATCTACCTCTCAACAATACAGGTACAATGTCCTCCAAGAAAGCAGGGTCAAAGGACATCGTCGAGAGTGCAACTGGAGATGTAGTTGAACAAGTGTCTATGAGCTTTCCTATCTATGAAGACACCAAGTTGTTCATAGAAAAAGATATAAAGATGAAATGGAAAGACATCAATGATATATTCTCAGGCACATTTAAGGAAAATATATAAGACCACAGGGTCTATGTCAACATTCACAAGTCTGGCTTGTACCGAATTACATGCAGGTATCTCGCGTTTCCATGCGCAGACATGATCCACTGGATTGTCTCACATACTGATCCAGAGACAATGGTGTTGAGAAGTTTCAGTGGAACACAACTTGCTACCTTCAGGGCAAAGGACTTTCAGGAGATGTATCACTTTCCACAGTCGGTGATCACGATGGATACACCCTTCACTAGGTCCAACAATAGTGCAAACTCAAGAGATATCTTGAATAGCTAGGTGAAAGAGCCAGCCAAGTTCAGGACAACACCCAGCCAGGTTTATAAAACGAAGATACTATGGAAGGAATATCAACTCTCGGTCATATTTGCATGTCGCTTATACGACCAAGAGAGCACATAAACCTTCCTGCAAAGTTGGGTGATCGTGTTGGATCAACTAGCCAGCAAAGGAAGACCTTGCAAGTAGTCCGACATGTTGGCACTCAGGTTGAAGGAACAAGTAACAGAAGCTCGACATATGCCCAAGGGTCAACAAGTGAAGATATACATGTCCACTTACATATTGGATGCAGTCTATGCCCGTTAGCAGTTCTGAGGTAGTTTTTGCACATGTATTGCATATTGTTCGCCAAATGCAGCTTCTGTGGGGTTATCATACAATTATCAGACCACTTCCTCACCCTGGTGTACAGGACAATATTTGAGCAGGATCCACCTTGCATGTCACAGGCAGTGATGGAGGCATTGATCAACATAACAGATTGGTATGCCTCACCCCCTGGCACCTTCATACGGATGTACAATGCGGAGAAGGCTCCGCATGTTTTACCAAAGTTTTCCATGGAAAATCTTGTCATGCAAGAAGTATCATATCACATCTCGACAGGGTTGTTAACGAGACTGCACAGGAAGAAGAAGGCACCGTGGCCCACTCTTCGTTTGCGGATTAGGTTGTATGATTTACAGAATCTCAAGCACGCTGAGGTCGAGACAAAGGAGTTTAAGAGATTCACCTTCGGCACCAGAAGTTTCAATCCATATGACTCGCATTGTGTAGTGAAGGGCCACTATGTGAGAGTGAACCATCCTTGGATCCACGGGGCGTGTCATTGGCCTGAGGAAGACCTGTGGATATACTGTTATCACTTCTCAAGGCTCAATGAACCGGTCGACATAGTTGTAGAGTGGTTAGTAAAGCAGAAGGAAGCAACATCATCAACAGCAGCAAAGAGTAGCAGACCTGCGCATCACAAAGGCAAGAGAATGGTTGTTGGCAGTGCAGAGGTAGAGCAAAGCTGCAAGTTTAAAGCAATCCACTTGTGCTGAAAGCAGCTTTGGAGATTGAGGCTAAGAGGCGACAACACGATAGGAGAATCACACAAAGGCAAAGAGAGAAGCAGAGGATGGAGGAAATAGAAAAGGAGTTGTAGTAGTTGAAGAAGAAACTCAGGAAAGAACATGAGTTGCACAGAAGAAAGAAAGAAGTGTAGCATGGATAGGTACAATAGGAGGTGTAACATGCATAGATTGATGAAACTACACCCATATAGGTTATAGAATCATCCAAATAGCTGGCACAGAGCCAACAGAGTGAGCAGTCGCAGGAGCAGGACCTTGCTCAAGATATTGAACAGATGCTAAAGCAGATGGACATGGACATGGTTTAGCCAGACTCAGATAAAAATATTGACCTCATGTCTCAGAACCAAGAGGTCACCCCACCGGCTTCACCAGATCCGGAAGCAGATAAAGTCCCAAGCGATCAAGGACACAAATATCTTCGAAGACCATCTCAAAGTGAAGATGCACAAACATATCTTTCGATGAGTCACAACACAAAGTTGTGCAGTCACGCAGAGTGCCCACTCTGGATGTTCATGTATCTCTTGTGTAGTTTTTAAGAACAAGTGATCGTGGCCAATGTGCACAAGGATGCAGCAACATTGGCCGATGCTACCAAAGCGTATGCCGAAGCCACCAGCTCAAATGTTAGATTCTTGATAGCTGAGAATGAGCGCATGGCTAAGGAGTTTCAAGCGGCCAAGGAGGGAGGAGAATAGGTTATAGCATCTAGCAGATCTGAGTTGGGGAGAGAGATAATAGATGAAGTATCGTCTCTCGAAATATTCATGCAGATGTTGTATTCCAAATTCATCATCGTGCATAAATCAGTTGTCCATCTCAATGGTTGGCAACAACGTTGTGCTAGGAGAGTATGCATCTTGTGATATCTGCACAGTACTGTCGATCACATGAAAACATGGAGAATGAGGTACAAGGGAGCCCCATTTCACTTGCTAAAGATGATGAAGCCAAAGGCAGTAGAGTTGAAGGCACACATCTAGAGTCATATCCAGAACTATGAGGAACTCCTGCAGTTCATCACCAGTTTGCAGGCTTCACATGCATGGGTGTTTAGGAGCATGGGTGTCATTGTGCGCACGCATGCGATCCCATCCATTGGTACACTCAATGAGGCGAAGTCAAAGAACCAAGTCCGACTGGAACTAGACATGTACTTTGATGAGTTGATGTGTGTACCCACTAGCGCAAACTTGGAGATTAACGCAGACACTATGGACCAGTATGTTGTTGGTCCAGCTACCCTCAAGACTATGATGCGCATGTTATTAGATGAGTTGGACATAGGTGTGAAATTAGTGTACCCAAATGCAATAGAGGCAAGAGTTCACTTTCAAAAGGATGTCACCATAGAGCATGCGAACACCATAACAGAATACCAAGCTTGGCATCAGTTTGCCATTGTCGATCATCGCGAGGATGTCGAAGATTTGGTCTTCCCACAGTTGTCTAAGTCTTAGTGATGTCTTGCATTCTTGCTCAAGCCTATTTTTGTCTCACATGGGTACATGTGCATATTGTAATGTAAACATGTTGTAACAGTGAAAGACCAAGTGTCGATAGTAGAATGTAGCAGTGATGTACTAGTTGAAGAGTCATGAGGGTAGGTGAAGAGTCACAAAGGGGAATGTCAAGGGTCATCCCACCCTTTTCTATTTATAGAACCTCATAACTCATTGTACATGCTTTTGAGAGCCAAGATTCCTATAGGTGTAACTTAGAGAAATATTGGAGTGTATTGTAATGAGCCTTGGCTTCTCCACAATGTAGAGCTAGTACATCTCTTTGGAGGACAAGGTGGCAGTGACTGTAATGTTCTGCTATCAGGACTAGTGGTTGGTCATGGTTGTATGTATGATTGGATCTTTCACTATTTTAATATAACATAGCTAACACGTTGCACGCATATGTCGTTATTGTAGTTCGACTATACTTGTTACTCTAATGATATATGTAGTTGTGACTTATGCGTATGTATGGACTATTGTGTATATGTTTGTATGAATATTATCGAAATGTGTTGTTGGTATAAGCATCACTTTGGATCACTGACTATCCTGCTTTCCATCTTGTGATGTCTTGCTGCTCGTGTGTTCCCTTTCAAGCTGCGTGCTATCACAGGTTTCTAAGGGGCGCACTCATCCCCGTTCCGTGTGTTAGAGCCTTTCATGCACCTTCCTTGACTTGCTGCAAAGGTCACACCCTTGCTACCAACAAGGAAATATTACATACATCTACACTTAATTGTGGTCAAGGCGATACTGTATTACCTAACTGTTGTGAATCTTACACCAAACGGTCTAGGTCTAGTTGGGACTTCTTACTAAGGAGATCTCCTGACATGTTGGCGGGTCCAACACTGTCAATATTTTATTATGGCTAAGGAAATTGAAAAAGGAAAAGGAAAAGACTTTGGAAAGTGTTGGGGCAGGGTCCCCTAGGATCAATTTTGGGGCAAAAGCCCAAGTTTTGGGGCAGAAAGCCCAATTTGTTGTTGTGTAAAGTCTCCGCAAGTTGTGGTCGCAGAGCGCATAGATAGTAAAGTGTCATAAAGGGTTTTACACTTCTTTTATGTAAGTTGTGTCAGATTTTGTAGATCTACCCATGGTCCGCAATCCATCCGATTGTATAAAAAGGAGAGTCTTAGAGAGTCTAAGGCAAGTGGATAATGATGAAGATGAATGTAATGGGTCAATAGAAGGAAGAGATAAGAAGTCTTAGAGTAGATGAGGGGCTCTGCAACTATGTGCGTAGAGGCCTAGAGTAGAGTCCGCAGCTGAGTCCGTGGACACCTTCAGTTGAGTGCGCAGGGAAGTCTTGAGTCTATAAGCAGAACTGAAGCATTAATAAAGAAGTTATTCTAGAAAATCCTGTGTTTTGTCTATTTACTTTTGTTATGAATAAGTGCACTTTATGGTGTGATAAATGATGGTTTTATGAATTAATACTGCATTGATGTGCTATTTTACATGATTTATATTGTTATACAAATGCAAGTAGTAATATCTATTTATGCGAGGAATATCTTGATGCATGTTAAAGTTATTAGACACTTAAGTCGATTTGGGTAAATAAGGAATTAGGATTAATCACATAAGTGTGTAAGTGGTTGATTTAGAGGTTTAGGGTCCGCGAAAGTCAGTCGTAGACCTTTGTGAAGGTCTAGAGGTTGGTTACAGGAAGCTATATCGATAAGCCTAAAAGGCTTATCGATTTGTGCAAAGGCAGGTTTAGGGAATAAAATGACATTACACTAATCTCTGGGTGTAGAAACTTGGTTTCAACATCCCCCCATACTACTTCGGGTGAGACTTCAGTCCGTGTTCTGCGAATTGATGCCAAAAGGGCCATTAGTGTAGGGATTTGTTTGGAAAAACTAACTCTGAACCTGGGTTAGGACCCACTAAGCCAACAAATGGTTCCGTTACTGGGACCAGATCTGCATAAAGAGATGTCTGATGTCACATCACTGGAATCCAACTAAGAAGGAAATTGAGGAGTGGTGGGATAGAAAGATCCACGAATTCGCGGGGCAAGAAAACCAAAATCCGCGGTTGACGAAAAAACAGTGGTTGGATAGATATCTATACACAGAGATACATGAAATTTTCTTTTGTTCCTTCCTAATCGAACTATATGAGTTGATCACTAAATTGGAAAACGACAAAGGAAGGTGGAGGCTTCATGATCCAATAGTGCGGACCTCGGAGTTAGTGCGAATATTAGAAGCCTCTGAGGATAAGTCCGCACATGCTTTATGTTGGGCATCGGATCCCCCCACAACATGTTTTGGGGCTCAAAGGCCAGGTTTTGGTCAAATGTATTGTAAGACTTCATGAATTGCGGGCGCAGACTGCGAAGTATAGGTTGAGTCATAGGGCTGTCTGCCCTAAGTGTTGTAATGTAATGTAATATCATGCCAGCCTACCCATGGTCTATGGACCATGGGATTGTATAAATAAAGCGAGGATCTAAGTTGTAAAGATAGCTAGCGAATGAGTGGATTAGAGATAAAGCATAGAGAAAGAGTTTAAGTGTATTGGGTTGTAGTAGTAGGAAGAGGCTCTGCAGTTGAGTGCACAGAGGCCTAGTAGAGTTTGCAGCTGAGTGTGCGGACCCCTGCAGATGAGTGCGCAGGGCGGTGTCGAGTCTGTAACCTTGAATGAAGAATAATAAAGAGAAGTTGATTCCAATTTCTGTGCATCTGCTTGTATATTGGATTATATACATTTACACTGTTTTGTTTATCGCGCACACTTATATGATTGCTGGATATACTGTTAATTATCACTAGTCTTACACAGGTAAGTTAAGTAGGTGGGTAATAATAGGTTAATAGTGAGGAGCTTGGGTAATAACATAGATCGTGCCCCAAGTAGGGCTGCGCGAAGGCAGCATCACAGGTTGCCAGAGACTAATAGATGCGCATAGCGATGTGCGCAGGGTCAAACCGCAGACTGCCAGAAGCTCATCAGACATCCCTAGGGTGTGGAAACTTGGTTCTAGCACCCTCCATACTACTTTGGGTGAGACCTCAGTCCGCACTTCGCGGACTATTGCCAAAAGGGCCAGTAGTACCGGGATTTGTTTGCCTAAATCACCTTTGAACCTGGGTCAGGCCCATACAAGCCAACAAATGGTTTCATTGCCGAGATCGGGATCTGCATAAGGGATGTCTAATGTCGTGCCATTGGAATCCAATAAAGAAAGAAATTGAAGAGTGGTTGGATAAGAAGATTCACGAGTTCGCAGTGTAGGAAAACAGAAATCTGCGAGTATTTAGGGAACAGTGGTTGGAGCGCTACTTGTATACGAAAATCCATGAAATTTTCTTTGCATCCTTTCCTTTTGAGTTGTATGAGTGGATTTCGAAGCTAGCAGACAATTAGGGAAGGTGTAGGCTCGAAAAACCAATCGTGTGGACTCCAGAATTAGTGCGTAGACTAGAAGCGTCAGGAGATGAGGTTGCGCGAGCTGTGGACCATTGGCTCGACCGAATTATAGGAGGATTTATCACTGAGTTCATGATAGACACGACCGTCAGCTACAGTAAGGCGGAGTGACGTTTCCTCAAAGGACCGCGAGGTAAGTATATCAAATCCTTGAACACTTGGATTAAGATGTTATTGTGTGAAAATCAGGTTATGCGAATAAATTACGTTTGGGACTACGCGAAGTGGGAAGATCTATAGAAGCGGAAGTAGTGAAGAATTGGAAACCAGTTCCTTAATTTCCCCCTCGTGGGAAAGCGAGGAAGAGCTCGTGAAAGTCTCTCTGAGAAGCGCGGTCAGTTTGATAAGGTAGCGAATTCCGCACTTACCACCTCCACCTACACCGCCACGGTCTCACCCTCCTCACCTCCATCTCCACCCACCCCACTTCCGCCACCACCACAGTTCAGTATGGCAAGTGCGATCAAACTACCGGTATTCAGAGGAGTAGGGAATGAAGATCCAGACCAATTCTGGTTTGTGGTAAGAGTAGTATGGGAAGCACAAAGAGTCGTGGATGAAAATAACAAGAAGGCTACGCTGGTGAGCACGTTGCAGGATCGCGCATTAACATGGTACATTAAGCATTATAATGACCATCCAAACACAGGAATAGCAGAAATCCAGACCGCGCTGAACAGGGAATTTAGTAGGCCAAAATCAGAAACACAATCAATCATCGGGTTTAAGGAGATCACGACGCTCCCGAGCGAGACCCCCTGGGATTTGAACCAAAGACTGAAGGGTATGATTCGCGAATCCAACATGACGTTAACGAATGGACAACACTGCACATGGTTTGTAGCGTCACTAATACTACACTTAAGGACGACGCTGTCACAGCAAAAAAATTTCCACCCAGGCCGAAGCTTTGGAGATGGCGATGAGATTGCATGAGACCCCTATACAAGACCCTAGTCTGGGAGTCCAAAAAATCCATGCGCAACTTCAAAATCTGTGTCTGGAGATGCAGAGTTTGAAATAGGACAAAACACCTTGGCCAGAGGCACGCAAGGAGGTATGGTGCATAAAATGCAAAGGCCAGGGGCATGACAAGGACCACTGTCCAGTGTTTGCGAATTACTTGGTAGGAAGAGGGCGATGCCGTTAAGGCTAGAGGCACAGGCAGGACCAAGCGCGACGCCTACATTATGGTGTGTGATCTGTCAGATAGGAGGAAAGCACACTACGGATAATTGTCATCTATTGCAAAAGTATACGTAGATGTCCAAACAATTGTTTTGTAATTTCTACAGGTCAGTAGGCCATGATGAATGCACTTGCAGAAGCTACGAACTAATGATGGATCGGATTCCTGCCTACAGGGTGCAGACAGAAATGCGAGCCCTCGACCCAAATACAAGAATGGCGCGCACTAGATTTCAGGGGCACGGTTGAGGTCGAGGTGGAATGGGACCAAGAAGGGGTCGCGGACAATTAATTTGTTACAATTGTGGAGGGCTAGGACACTATGCTCGTGATTGTACAAACCTGACAAGGAAATCATGTTTGTACTATACTTAGTTTGATCATGAGGCAGAAGACTGCCCTACATTGATAGCGAGACTGCGTGAAAAAGGGGTACTTCAACCCCCTCCAACTCAGAATTTGCAGATGATGAGGTCTGAGCCGCGCGAAGAAGACCCAAATGTAAACGTGATGCTCAGGAGCGGTATGACCACTGGTGATGATAAAGGGAAGCAATCAGAAGAAAGTGTGTGGGTTCACAAGGCTCTTATAAAGGACCCCGAATTTGATTTAGAACGCATGAAGGAGACATTCATGGAAGCTAAGAAGAGCTTCACTGAGGCCTCCACTTTAGGTAGTAAGGATCAATTAGAACCAGGGATGGATCCTTTAATGCTCACTACCTTTATGGAGACATGCATGAAACTGCTACGTGACAGAAAGGTGGTAAAAGGACTACAGGAACTTACCACTAGGTGCACGGGGTCAGGAGAACTACGCATAGTCTAGAAACTTGGAAAGCATGCATTGCCCACAGGAGGGAAATGAGGTTGATTGTGCAAATCGGCGAGTATGAAATGGATCTGGTAATCCTGGATCTCAGATTGGACGCGAATGTACTATCAATACAAACATGGGAACGCATGGGCAGACCCGCACTATAGTGGACTCCTATTCAGTTACAAATGGTGAACCAACAGAAGATCTTACCCATGGGAAGATTGTAAGGGGTAACAATATATATTGAAGGTGTGAGCGCGCAAGCGGATTTTGAAGTGATAGAGATTGTCGATGAAAATAATCCCTATCCTGCGCTACTAGGAATAGACTGGGCCACCGATATGAACGGAGTCATAAATCTGAAGAAGCGCAAAATGATCTTTGAAAAGAAGTCACTAGTCGTAGTAGTACTGCTAGATCCAGCCGAAGGAGCGAGATACACTGAACCGGTGCACGACGATGATAGTGATGACGATCTCGATTGTATTTATAAGATAATCACACGAGAAGAGGATTGGGTGAATCTGACTGCATATGGAAGGATTTTGTGGGAGCGCAAAAGCTCCTACACTTCGGATTCAGACGAAGAGATAGAGCGATGGCAGAATCAGCTGCACGAAACATGACGGTAGATCACTATGCTACGTGACAACAGAAGCAAGGGATCTGCCTACATATGATGGGTGAACAACGGTGGATGAATTCCTGAACAAATTTGAAAGCGCAGTACCAGAACAACAGTGGTTCGATGCTTTGAAGTGGGCATTGCGCGCAACGCTTGCACGATGGTGGGGTACGCATCAAGGAAGTTTTGAGGACTGGCACAGATGCAGAAGGATGATGCGCCTACACTTTGGAAAACCCCAGCTCAGAACGAGAGCCAGTCAGTAGGGGTGGAACAACTTGCATGCCCACCTTTCTCGATGGGTACAGACATATGCTGTACAGCCTGCACAAGCGCACACCACTCCTAGAATAGAGAATTAGAACAAAACACAACAGCAGGAAAGGTGACGTGTGCTACCAATTATCCATGGAGAAGCATTCGATAGGGTGTGCGTAGTACTGAACAAGGTTCACTAGGTGAGACGCACTGACTGGGACCTGTGCATACCAGTGGTTCGATGGGCCTATAGGACCATGTGCAAAACCCTGACTGGGGAAACGATTCCAAAGGTGTGGAACAAAGTAGGGATTGTAATTTCTGAAGAGAATGCAAAGAGAAATCCACACCTAATAGCGCTCGCAGATGTGACAGTACGTGCAGCCCAGGACGAAGAAATCGCACAGCTACGCGAGGTCGAACACATAAGGCTTGAAGAATCCATTCGATGAGGGAACCTTAGACTTCGCGAACTTGAAAAAGACTGGGCAGCACTGAGGAAGAAAGGCATTTTGATGGACGCCGAGGTCAAGAGGCTGGAAAACGAGATCAAGCAAGCATGTCTCGTCGATAAACCAAGGATGATAAGGCAAGGTGTGGATGATCATACCACTGAATTAGAAGATTGTCACCGAGAATTTATGACTCTGCTGCCATGGCTACGACTGCATCTCAACAAATGCAGTAACCAGGGGAGCGCACTACATACGATAGAATGCACGATGCCGGATGTCGCGAGGGCAATTGGGGATTTTCTGCAGACTATACTAGAAGGCGAGTTGAAGCCTTGCACAGGTGGTGCGACCACCTGACTAGCCGTAGGAAGCACAATCTCAGTGCTCCAGACAGTTGAAAGAGAGCGCAGGACTATAAAAGAGTCTGTTTGGGAGCTGCGCGATAAGGGAGGTGCATGCAAAATCAGCATGTCACAAGGTTTGCGCCTGCGCACAGGGGGCTGTGCTGCCACGCGGGTAGGATGGGAAGTGACCGTTGGTGTCACTATTCATAACGGGATGTCCAATTTGAGGCCAAATGGAGTGGGCGACGGGCATTTAAGATGCAAATTAAGGGCAAGATTTGGGACAATCTGTCGCCAAGAAAACATTGATGGCCTAGAATTGGGGGGAATGGTCAAATTTGAATTCAAAAGGCATTATAAAACTCCAGGGGCTCTATGCACTAAGGTAGGGATTTGATCCTCACAAAGAAGCATTGGAAGAGCGCATGCAATAGGTCCAACAAACCGCAGAACAGTGCGCTGCGGACCTCCGAGTAGTGCGGGGCCAGTTGGAGGGACTCCGTGCCAAGATCATCGTGCCAACTGAGTGACTCGGGGATGAGTCACGATGTTTGTGTTGGGGGCCTGTTGGTCATCGGATCCCCCCACAACATGTTTTGGGGCTCAAAGCCTAAGTTTTGGTTAAATGTATTGTACGACTTCGTGAATTGCGAGCGTAGAGCGCGAAGTATAGGTTGAGTCATAGGGCTGTCCACCCTAAGTGTTGTAATGTAATGTAATGTCATGTCAGCTTACCCATAGTCTGCGGACCATGGGATTGTATAAATAGAGCGAGGCTCTAAGTTGTAAAGATAGATAGCTAATGAGCGAATTAGAGATAGAGCATAGAGAAAGAGTCTAAGTGTATTGGGTCGTAGTAGTAGGAAGAGGCTCTGCAGCTGAAGTGCGCAGAGGCCTAGTAGAGTCTGCAGTTGAATGCGCGGACCCCTGCCACTAAGTGCGTAGGGTTGTGTCGAGTTTGTAACCTTGAATGAAGAATAATAAAGAGAAGTTGATTCCAGTTTCTATGCATCTTTTTGTATATTGCATTCTATATGTTTATACTATTTTGTTTACCGCGCGCACTTATATGATTGCTAGATATACTGTTAATTATCACTAGACTTACACAAATAAGTTAAGTAATCGGGTAATAACAGGTTAATAGTGAGGAACTTGGGTAATAACACGGATCGTGCCCCGAGTAGGGCTGCGCAAAGGCAGCATCACAGGTTGCGAGGGACTAAAAGATGCATGCAGCGACGTGTGCGCAGGGTCAAACCGCGGAGCGCCAGAAGCTCATCAGATATCCCTAGGGTGCAGAAACCTTGTTCTAGCACCCTCCCATACTACTTCGGGTGAGACCTCAGTCCGCGCTCCATGGACTATTGCTGAAAGGGCCAATAGTACTGGGATTTGTTTGGCTAAATCACCTCTGAACCTGGGTCATGCCCATACAAGCCAACACTATCGATCACTGGCTTGATCATGTCATAGGAGGATTTGTGACAGAATTCGTGGTCGATACTTCGGTCAGCTACAACGAAGCAAATAGATGCTTCTTTAAGGGATCGCGAGGTAAGTATTTAAGATCTTTGAATACTTGGATTGAGATGCTCTTATGTGAAAAGTGAGTTATGCCATTACCTTGACATTTGGAGCTACACGAAGTGGAAAGTTCTTCAAGGATAAAGGGAGAACAGGCCCTGATAATAGCCCGTTGATTGAGCCTCCTCTAAGTGACGACAAGGGAGAAGCATAGGCTTCATCGCAGAGCGCTGTGCAGTTAATACAACAAGGGTTCCCATAAATACCTCAACCATCCACACCACCTCCACCTTCACCTCCACATCATACACCTTCGCCCACACCACCACCACCAAGGCCACTGTTCGATATGTCGAAAACGATGAAATTGCCCATTTTCAAGGGCTTAGGAAATGAGGACCAGACCAATTTTGGACGACCCAAAAATATTATAAATGATCAAATGAAGAAAGAAACATTAGTTACTACTCTATAGGATCGCGCAATAACGTGGTACATTAAGTACTGTACCGATAACCCGACAACTCCGTTAGCAGACATTCAGAGTGTGCTGAATAAGGAATTTAGTAGGCCCAAGTCTGAATCGCAATCAATCATTGGATTCAAGGAAATCATGATGAGGCTTGGTGAAACAACCTGGGAACTGGATCAGAGATTTAAATGCCAGATCTGCGAAGCTAATATGAATCTTATGGATGGGCAGCACCGTGAATGGTTTGTAGCTTCACTCTTGCCTCACCTAAGGGTTGCCTTATCACAGCAAAATATTGGGACCCAGGCAGAAGCCCTAGAAATTGCGATGAGGTTACATGAGACACCGATTCAAGATGCTTCTTTGCAAGTTCAGCAGATTCACGCGGAGTTGCAGAATCTTTGCTTAGAGTTTCAAAGTCTGAAGAAGGATAGAGTGGTTTGGCCAGAGGTGCACGAAGAATTTTGGTGCCTGAAATGTAAGAGCCAGGGGCATGATAAAGATCATTACCCTGTATTTTCGAATTATGTTGTAGGAGGAGGTTCGATGCCTTGAGGCCGAATGCTCAAGTAGGTCCAAGTGCAAGGCCGCACTATGGTGCGTTATCTGTCAAGTAGCTGGAAAACATGTAACAGACAATTGCCACTTGCTGCAGAAATTTGTGCAGACACTACAACAACTCTTATGCAACTTTTGTAAATCAGTGGGACACGATGAGCATAACTGCCATAGCTATGAGATGGTGATGGAAAGAATGCCTGTGTATCGAATGCAGACATAAACTCGGCCTCTAGATCAAGATGCTGGGGGAGTACGCGGAGGATATCAAGGGTGCGGACGAGGCCGAGGAGGAGGAGGGGGACATGGTAGAGGTTGGGGGAGGGTTATTTGCTACAATTGCAGAGTGTCAAAACACTACACATGAGAGTGTATGAGCCCAAAGCACCTGTCGTGTCGATACTGTACTCAGTTTGATCATGCAATAGAAGACTGCCCTGTATTGATAATCAAGATGCAGGAGAAGAAGGCACAACCTCAACAACCTACCTAGAACCTGTAGATGATGAGAGATGAACCCCGCGAAGAGGATCCTAGTGTGAATATCGTGATGCGAAGTGGAATGACGACTGGCGAAGAGAAAGGAAAGCAGCCTGAAGAAAGTGAGTGGGTCTGAAAATCTCCATAAAAGGAGGTTGGTTTTGATCTAGAGCGCATGAAAGAAACATTCCTAGAAGCAAAGAAAAGCTTCGTTGAGGCCTCTACCTCAGGAAGTTAGGATAAGCTATCTGAAGAAATGGACCCCTCCATGCTTACTACCTTTTTGGAAACTTGCATGAAGTTGTTGCATGACAGCAAGGCCGTGAAAGGATTACAGGAGTTGATAAGTAAATGTGTCGGAAAAGAAAATTCTCCTGAAGGACCTTGCGTAGTCAGAAAAATTGGTAAGCATAAGGAAAGAGCAAGGCGTGAGATGAGTATCACTACACAAATAGGAGAGTATGAAATGGATCAAGTTATTTTGGATTTAGGGTCAGATGAGAACGTATTGCCTAAACAGACATGGGAAAGAATGGGGAGACCTATGCTGCAGTGGTCTCCGATTCAATTGAGGATGGCGAATCAATAGAAGATTATCACCATGGGAAGATTGTAAGGAGTGACACTAGATATTGAAGACACAAGAACATTGGCTGATTTTGAAGTGATAGAGATTGTTGATGACAGAAATCCCTACCCCGCGCTCCTAGGGATCGATTGGGCTATTGACATGAATGGGGTGATCAATTTGAAGAAGCGGATGATGTCATTTGAAAGAAAATCGCTCCGCATAGTAGTACCTTTGGACCCTGTAGAAGGACCGCGTTATACTAAACCAGTCCGCGATTATGAAAGTGACGATGATTTGGACCATATTTATAAAATAACAACGCGAGATCAAGATTGGGTGAATCCGACAACTGATGAACGCATTGCATGGGACCGCGAAAGTTCTTGTACATCAGATTCAGATGAGGAGTTGGAACACTGGAAGAATAGGTTGCATGAAGTATCTACGTTGCGTTGTAACATGACGACTAAATCATTGCATTGTGTATCATCGGAGGTAATAATTTTTCCTTATTATGATGGTCTTACTATGTAGATAAAGTTTTGGATGCATTTGAAAGGGAGGTACTAGAGAAGCATCACTTCCAAGCCATGGATTTGGTGCTGCACGCTACGCCCACAAGGTGGTAGGGTACGCACATAGACAGTTTTGATGGATGGTGTGAGTACATAAAAATGATGAGATTGCGATTCGATCACCCAAAAGTTTGGCTAATAGAGAAATATTATGGAAGGAATAATTCGCATGATCATTTAGCAAAATGGACTGGGTTCTATGGAGTGGAGCCACAACCTAAATGGGTACATTTATTCTGTCATACTTTGGATGTAATACCGATGAATTTTACCTGGAAATAGAGCTCTGCCATGACACTCAAGAGTGGGACGTCTTGAGACAGGGATTTTTTATGACATTCAACTTTGAGGATGGATTTGAATTCATTGATGTGGCGTTGCAGGAAGTGAAGGCCACGATCTTCAGAATACCGCAGGATCCTTTGGATTTGATTCAACCAGATTAGACCACCTAGCTACGCCATGCGATGGAGTGCTACAATGTGACTGTTGAAGATGAAGATGAGGATCCAAGGAACATTAATATCCCAGAGACAGAAGGCCATCACGAAGTGGAGGGACCAAAAATTGAGAATCCAGATATCACCGCGCCACTGAAGACTAGACAAGTGAACATTGGCAGAGATGCAAAGCTGAAGTTTGCAAAGATTGGGGACTACTAGGATGACGCCACAGTAGATAAGGTTGTTAACACTACAAGAAAAAATGATATTGGTGAGGGGCGAAAAATGTCACCATAAGCTCATTGGTGACGGTCAAAAGAGTATTCGTCACCAAAAACTGAACGTCACCAAAGGTGGCGTCGCCAAAAGTATAGGTGTTGTAGTGACATACAAAGTCCGTCACCAATAATGATTTATAATGACAAATAACGACCGTCACCATTTCATATGAGCAATGGTGATGGACCATAGCCTCCGTCACCAAAAACTGAATGTCACCAAAGGTGGCATCGCCAAAAGTATAGGTGTTGTAGTGACATTCAAAGTTCATCACCAATAATGATTTATAATGACGGATAGTGACCGTCACCATTGCATATGAGCAATGGTGATGGACCATAGCCTCGGTCACTAAAAACTGAACGTCACCAAAGGTGGCATCACCAAAAGTATAGGTGTTATGGTGACATTCAAGGTCCATCACAAATATTGATTATAATGACGGATAGTGACCGTCACCATTTCATATCAACAATAATGATTTATTGTGATGGATCTTGAATGGCCGTCACTATTGGTGCATATATATGGTGACGTTCATTGACCGTCAGCAAAAGCCGCATTGCTAGAAGTTTAGGTGTTGTGGTGACATTCAATGTCCATCACGAATAATGTCTATAATGACAGACAACAACCGGCACCATTTCATATCAACAAGAATGATTTATGGTTACGTACCTTTGAGGGTCGTCACTATTGATGCGTATATATGGTGGCATTCGTTGACCGTCACCATTTCATATTTTTGGTGAGGGTCGAAAAATGTCACCAAAGCTCATTGGTGATGGTCACCAAAAATTGATCGTCGCCATTCCATATGGATGTCAGGGCATGATGGAATCCAACCACCAAGCTCCTGCTTATACAGCTGGTGCTCTTCCATTGAGCTAACACCCTTTAAAGAATTATATTTTTTAAAATTAGACCTTGAAACTTCATAAATTGTAAATAATACAACTTCCAGAAATTAAAGTCTCAACAATATTTTACTAAACAAGAAAAGCAACATCGAAGGTGTATGTCCCTACCTAATGGTTATTGAAGTTATGAAAATTGGGTGGAGGGGAAAATAGTTATTTATAAGATAATCAATATGTTCAGTTGAATACTTAATTAGAAGTGAAACTCTGAAGACATTTATAACCTATAAATGACCTATAACTATCAAATGCACCAAATATTGCAAAGGAAATGTCATAAGTGGATATCATATGGAAGAAGAGGAGGTAGGGACTTGGAACCCTTGTACATCTTGGCATGCCTTAGCACTTGGCACATCTTAGCTTGTTTGACATGTCTTCGTACTATCTGGCACATCTTAGCATGCCCTAGCATTCCCTAACACACCTTGGCAGTCATGACCTCACAACTAGCATTGCATTTTTCCATGACTTGGGAACCTTACATTCACTAGAACACCTTGGCACTCCCTAGTTTTCATGCCCTCTGTTATCCTCCATAATGTCCCAGGCTGATGAAGAGATTGAAGGAGGTAACCACATACCAATCTTTTAGTTTGGTAGCTAGCCCTACCAAACCAGAGAGGGCTCTCTCTATGAAATCACAGCCAAGAGATGACTGTAATGTAAAGGATTTTAGGCTAGATAGCTATGGTCAGGTGGGTTTTTGGAAAATTTAGGGACTTGGAACTCTATCCATCAGTGTCTTGTCTAGCAGGGACTTTGTTAAGGAGGCAAGGACATGGAACTCTGTCTAGGATAAAGCACCTAACATGCATGACAGAAGCTCCCTAGAATAGAGTACCTTCTACTTAGAAGAGTGTCCCCTGCTAAAAATATAGAACCCTTCTCTACTATACACTTTTCTTAAAGATAAATATGTGCATAAAATAGTACTAAGAAAAACACCTAAATTAAGAAAAGTGAGAATCTAAGTCAAACTATAAAAGTATAATAAATATGGCTCTATATAAGTTTAGGAAACAATATACAAGCATGCTTTCATACAAAAACAATAAGATGCCTAAAATCGATACGATTCTTTCATCGTTGCTATACCCTCACAGCAAAACTGGAATCTATAGCATGTACCCCAAGGATGTATGCATTTGCTGAAGGTGTAGATTGAAAGGATTTACTGAGATGAAGTACTATTGAAGGAGAAACACCTTCAAAACAATAGATAAAGTCTATTGTGAATTCAACCCATTTGCACACAGACCAAGGCTTCTACTGGGTACACTTCTCCGTTGAATGGAAACTACAATGTATTGTAGTGTTGTTGAAGGAAAAACACCTTTAGTGCAACACAGATAAAACTCTAACAAATATTGTCACTGTGGCCTCGGTTGTTGATGATCTCATCAATATAGGTAACAACTTCGATAATTGAAAAACCAAAAGGTGAGATGCATAGATAATTTGAAATGACAGATTTGGGCATACTTTATTATTGTTTAGGAGTGTTAGTATAGAAAATGCAAGGTAGCTTGTTGTGTCTTTATGTCACAGGCCAAGGATGTGAATAAATACATAAAATATTAAATAGCATGGTATAAGTCGATTGCAGGTTATTTTGAAACGGGAATGAAATTTTCCTTGTGCGGGTTCTAATCTAGTGGGTATAACTTTAAATAAGAAACTAATAGTTATGGGGTTGAAATTGTCTCAAAATTCATGAAAAGTCCCAATTTTGTTCACTAGAAAGAAGTAGAGCGAGTCGTCAGGTTTATGGAAGGGAACACCCTATTTGCAGGAAGCTAACTTGAAATTAGTCGGGCATATTATTTCTCATCTTCTTGTACGTGTGTGCTTTGAAAAGATAACCACATCCAAAGACTCAATAAAAACTCTGGTAAAGTTTACATATGTGAAGCACTTTTGAGAAAACCCATCACTTAATGACAATTCAGCAAGGAATATGTTGAAGGATTCAATCTTGTACTCAGTCATAAAAAGGAAGTTGGGGTATCCAACATCTTTCCAACAAACTAACTCCAACCATAATGTGAAAGGCAGGTTAACTGCAAAACCTCTTTCCCAGTGTGTAGTATTGTTCCTCTTGAATTCCAACAGGTATCTGGCTGCTTAGATCCACAAAACTCGTGCTAGGTAAACTCTGCATGATACAATTGTGACGTGCAAGCTTGACACACACTCTAGTTTCCCTCTAAAAGAGGGTAAGTCAAAATATTATGACAAGCTTAACTGTAATTTGATCATACAATATTGAGGTATTGCATGGAATAAACAATATATTATCAATGCACTAATGAAGAACTAAAAAAAACAAATTTCTTATTGCTACAATAACGCCTCTTGGGATTCTCGGATAAAGCACCTAACCTGCATGGAAAAAGCTTCCTAGAATAGAGTACCTCCTACCTAGAAGTGTGTCCCCTGCTCAAAATATAGAACCCTTCTCTACTATGCACTTTTCTTAAACATAAATCTGTGCATAAAACAAAACTAAGAAAAACACCTAAATTAAGAAAAGTGAGCATCTAAGTCAAATTATAAAAGCATACTAAATATGGTTGTATACAATATTGAGGTATTGCATGGAATAAATAATATACTATCAATGCACTAATGAAGAACTCAAAATAAACAAATTTCTTATTGCTACAATAGTGCCTCTTGGTATTCTCAGATAAAGCACCTAACCTGCATGGCAAAAGCTTCCTAGAATAGAGCACCTCCTACCTAGAAGTGTGTCCCCTGCTCAAAATATAGAACCCTTCTCTATTGTGCACTTTTCTCAAAGATAAATCTGTGCATAAAACAGAACTAAGAAAAACACCTAAATTAATAAAAGTGAGCATCTAAGTCAAACTATAAAAGCATACTAAATATGCCTAAAATCGATGCACTTCTTTCATCGTTGCGACAACCTCATAGGAAAACTATAATCTACAACATGTATCCCAAGGCCGCATGAATCTACTAAAGGTGCAGACTGAAAGTATCGACTAAGATGAAGTATTGTTGAAGGAGAAACACCTTCAAAACAACAGATAGAGTCTAATGTGCATTCAAGCCATCTGCACATAGGCCAAGGTTGCTACTGGGTAAACTTCTCCCCTAAATGGAAACTACAATGTATTTCTGCTCTACTGAAGGAGAAACACCTTCAGAGAAACACAGATAAAACTATAACATATATTGTCACTATGGTATCGGTTGTAGAAGTTCTCATTAATATAGGTAACAACTTTGAGAATTGAAAACCCAAAAGGTGAGCTACATAGATCATTTGAAATGATAGATTTGGGCATACTTTATTATTTTTTAGGAGTGTTAGTATAGAAAATGCAAGGTAGCTTGTTGCATCTTTATGTCATAGACCAAGGATGTGAATAAATATAGAAAAGATTAAATAGCATGGTACAAGTCGATTGCAGGTTCTTTCGAAACAAGAATGGAGTTCTCCTTGTGCAGATTCTAATCTATTGGGTATAGATTTAAATAAGAAATTTATAGTTATGGGGTTGGAATTGTCTCACGATTCATGGCAAGTCCCAAAGTTGTTCACTAGAAAGAAGTAGAGCGAGTCATCAGGTTTATGAATGGGAACACCCTATTCACAGGTAGATAACTTCAAATTAGTTGGGCATATTATTTCTCCTCTTCTTGTATGTGTGTGCTTTGAAAATCTAACCACCTTCGAAGACTCAAGAACAACTCTAGTAAAGTTTATAGGTGTGCAGCACTTCTGAGAAAACCCATCACTTAATGACAATTGAGCAAGGAATATGTCGAAGGATTCAATCTTGCACTCAGTCATAAAAAGGAAGTTGGGGTATCCAACATATTGCCAACAAACCAAATCCAACCATAGTGTGAAATCTAGGTTAACTGTGAAACCTCTTTCCCACTTTGTAGTATTGTTGCCTCCTGAATTCCAACAGGTATCTTGCTGCTTAGATCCACAAAACTTGTCCCAGGTAAACTTTTCATGACACAATTGTGATGTGCAAGCTTGACATGCACTCTAGTTTCCATCTAAAAGAGGGTAAGTCAAAATATTATGACAGGCTTAACTGTAATTTGATCATACATTGTTGAGGTATTGTATGGAATAAACAATATACTATCAATGCACTAATGAAGAACTCAAAATAAACGAATTTCTTGTTGCTACAATAGCGCCACTCTTGGGATTCTCCATGTTATGAAACCAGCTCAAGAAAAAGATAGAAAATATAGATCAACACCTTAGAATTCAGCCTCTTCGAGGGGGAACCTCCTTTACATTACATAAATGAGTAATTCTTGGATGATACAAATGAAAAGACCTCCTTTCTATATATAGGAGTCTAAGGGGTCATAACATAATCAGAGCCGACATAACAATAATAATGTAAGGGCACAACAATAACAATAGTGGGCTTCTATGGGGCACAATAGTAACAATATGGGCACTACATGGGTACATCAATATAATAAGTGGGTTGTACTAATAAAAATAAGGGGTTACACTAGTAGTATAGGGGCCTAACACTCCAAGGAGCCACTAATTTATACACATTTGGAATCTTTACTTGGTCAGCAGAAAGATTAAGCAATGGTAGTGATCACTCTTTGCCCCCATGGAAGGTCTATACAGAGTCAGCAATAAATTGATTTAAAAGTGAGGTATATGCCTGAAAAATAGAAGTCCGACTCTTCAACGCTAATTTAGTGGCAAGGAAATATTCAACTGTAAATGCTTAATCTTCTACATTGTAAATTTCTAAATAAATGGTTAGCGTAAATCTGTCCATTGTCCACATATCCCAAAGTAAGAGAGGGGAGATCACATAAATAATCCATTATCAAAAAGAAAAAGTTAAAGCACAACATTCTATGGAGAATTTTTTTTAAATTTTATTACATACCTTAGAAAGTTTGAAAGGACATAACTGAAGCTTTCCTCTCCTTCCACACTTCATTAAATATGCCCCTTTTCCAATGCAGATGTGGCCTGTAGAATCACAATCAACAAATAGAATATGAAAAGTAAGTTTAATGAATTAAAGTAGCTTTGTTATACCTCAAGCAAATGGACTATGAGAAATTGGATTCATTCTCTACAAAAGATGATATAGCAAGATCTAATTACATTTTTAACTGAAACAAAGGTAAATTGGATTCATGCTCTGCAATAGACGATATAATGAGATCTAATGACATTTTCAACTCAAACAAAGGTAAGTTGAGTAAGATCAAGCTCCAAAATGATGGAATCCAACTTTTGAGTGGTAGTTACTGTACATATCTAGCTAGAGACTATAACATAAAGATATTTGTTATATGTGAAGATAAAAGAATGAAAAGAATGTGAAATTTTGACCATCAACTATAAGTTCCTTTCAAGGACTAGATCAAACCATAACATTGTTATCAAAATAATCAACTCACCCATTCTAGTACGCTTCTAGTAGTTTCATGATAAAACTCAAACTCAATAAACTTCAAACAACATAAATTAACCAACAATATGTCTGAGGTTGGTTACCTAAGGATTATATGATACTAAATTACCTTTTTCATCTAACATTGAAAATGATTGTGAAGGAAATGAAGACAAATCAGTGATTATGATGGATGCATGTGATGAAATAAAATAAAAAAGACCTTTCTTCTTGCTACTGATGAGCCTTCTAGGGGATTCTTGGATGAAGTTGATCCTGATCTACTTTCTAAAATCAAAGAGACACTTTCTAGCTACTCTGTTTTGACGGGAAACAACCCTAATGATTATGAAAATGAATATGGAAATAAATAAGCATTGATGAACCTGGTCTTGAAGAAGGTGTCTCAAAGTCTAATATGGATAGTATTTTAAATTTCTACAGCTAGCAGAGGGTTTTCCCAGTTGGGTTCCCTAGAAATTTTTCTCTTTTTTTGCTATAGTGTGACTGTGTTTTATTTTTGTTCTATTCCACTACAAATTGGTAGAGATATTTTTTGTCTTCATGCAACAATTAGTTTCAGATTTATTCATCCAAGCAGTAGCAGAATTTTAAGGAAATTCTACACAAGGGACAATTAATCTATATTTTCACTTGTATCTTTTGCAAGTAAAATTCACAACTAAATTTTCATCCAAAGTTTTTAGGTTACTAGCAAGTGGTATCACAACATATCTCAACATTGCAAGGCATAAATCATACTATTCAATAAGGTTGAGACTTGAGATACAAAAATCTTCCCAAGTTATGAAAACAAGAAAACTGCTGATTTTTAGTTCTAAATCTATCCTACCATAACAAAATTATGCCATTTTCAACATCCTCTAGTCAAAGTTATTCCTGGCCTCATTCAACTCAATTAAGAATATGTCAATCTCGTTGAGATTTCTTCTTCATTTCATGCTTCTAAGTTATATATTTATGCAACCTAATATGTCATTTATGTTAAGTGATTATTCATTAAAAATTATTTAGTCCGTCCAGTGCATCTACCTAATTTTATGATCAGTTTCTGGGAAGACTCTATCAGACATTTGCAGCAGAAAATAGAAGACTGTTTTAGTACCTAGTATTATAAAACTCTAATCTGGAAAAAGCATTTTGAGTTGTTTCCTTAAAAATATTTACAAAATTTTCAATCCTAAAGCCATTTCAGGGAGAAATTTAGTATTATTTTTGGAAAATTTGAATGCAACTAAAAGAAATTCTTCCCATTTTCTCAAAAGATTCCAGCACCAAATATGAGTGAATTCACAGAACTTAAGATTTGGAAATAATTAAATTTCACTTCACTTTTCTAGGACCATATATGAGTGAATTCACAAAACCTGAGATTTGGATTCTGGAAACACTTAAATTTCACCTCATTTATTAGGATTGGAAGTTCCCTGAGATACAAACATGTAGCATTAAGGATCTGTTTTGCTTGTTTAAGGACAATGTTCAGTTTATAAATGGTGATACAAGAATCCTTGTATACATGCTTGACACAGTTCTTTGGTCACAACTAATGAAATTGAACTCCATCAATACATAACAGACAAGGTAGAATGTAAGAGAGCATCTACTTTTCAACATATACTTTGACAAAAATAAACATCTATACAGTCATATAAAGTTGTCACTACACCAAAGAAGGAATTGAAAACCAACATAAAAATAGGAACAGGCTTCGATTGTTATGGTTACTCTAACAAAATGTTAAATAGGATCAATATGTTAATATGGAAAATAGTGTAGTTGATTATGATTTATTGAACCCAAGGGGTTAGCCCAACCTAATGTCATTAATGTTATTGGGCATTTGGCTAGTTGTGCTGGCATATAAAGTTGTCACCACACCAAAGAAGGAATTTAAAACTAAAATAAAAATAGGAGCGGGCTTGGAATTTTATGGTTACTCTAACAAAATGTTAAATATTATCAATATGTTAATATGGAAAATAGTGTATTTGATTATTATTTACTAAGCCCAAGGGGTTAGCCCAACCGAATGTCATTAATGTTACTGGGTATTTGGCTAGTTGTGCTGGTAGGTGCCCTGTTTGAAATCCTTGGGTGAGGTGCACTAGTCAATGCCAATGGGTTTACCAGGGATGTCATCCATGAATGTGGGGAAACATCCATTGGGATTCCCCAGAGAGTTTTTCTTGGAAAGAATAAAAATATGATTTCCTAAAGAGAAATTTTGAGATGCATACAATTATACACCCAATAAAATCAACTCTATGGAGACAAACCACAAAAGAAGGAAAAATACCTACAATTTTACCTTGTTCCTGTTCCCCTCCCCCCCCCCCGCCATGTGAAAAGTGAAAATATTCTACTCTTAAACTTAAAAGAAAGGATGAAAAAAATAGCGAATTTTGAACCAGTCCTCCTTGTGTGGAAGAAGACTAAAAGTGGGGTGGAAATGTAGTGAGTTTAGAAATGAAACATACCTGGGTGCCATTAATGGATTCAAGAGGTAAAACATTAACTCACAACTCTCTTCAATATCATTTTCCCTCCCGCCCTGTGAAAAGTGAAAATATGCTACTCACAAACTTAAAAGAAAGGATGAAAAAAATAGTGAATTTTGAACCAGAGATCTGAGGTGTGTGTACTCCTTCCTGTGTGGAAGAAGACTAAAAGTGGGGTGTAAATGCAGTGAGGTTAGAAATGAAACATACCTGGGCACCATTAATGGATTGAAGATCCAATGGTGGGGGATCTGAGGTGTGTGTACTCCTCCCTATGTGGAAGAAGACTAAAAGTGGGGTGGAAATGTAGCGAGGTTAGAAATGAAACATACCTAGGCGCCATTAATGGATTGAAGATCCAATGGTGGGGTTCGATATCAGTTTGCTACTAGTAAAACCTTAATTCACAACACTCTTCAATCTCGTTTTCCCTTCCGCCTTGTGAAAGGTGAAAATATGCTACTCTTAAACTTAAAAGAAAGGATGAAAAAAATAGTGAATTTTGAACCAGTCCTCCTTGTGTGGAAGAAGACTAAAAGTGGGCTGGAAATGCAGCGAGGTTAGAAATGAAACATACCTGGGCACCATTAATGGATTGAGGATCCAGTGATGGGGTTCCATATTAGTTTGCTATTGGTAAAACCTTAATTCACAACTCTCTTCAATCTTATTTTCTCTCGAGGTTAGAAATGAAACATACCTGGGCACCATTAATGGATTGAGGATCCAATGGTGGGGTTCCATATTAGTTTGATATTGGTAAAACCTTAATTCACAACTCTCTTCAATCTTATTTTCTCTCCGGTCCTGTGAAAACTGAAAATATGCTACTCGTAAACTTCAAAGAAAGGATGAAAAAAATAGTGAATTTTGAACCAGAGATCTGAGGTGTGTGTACTCCTCCCTGTGTGGAAGAAGACTAAAAGTGGGGTGTAAATGCAGCGAGGTTAGAAATGAAACATACCTGGGCGCCATTAATGGATTGAAGATCTAATGGTGGGGTTCGATATCAATCTGCTACTGGTAAAACCTTAATTCACAACTCTCTTCAATCTCGTTTTCCCTCCGTGAAAAGTGAAAATATGCTACTGGGGTGTAAGTGCAATGAGGTTAGAAATGAAACATACCTGGGTGCAATTAATGGAATGAATATCTAATGGTGGTTTTCGATATCAATTTGCTACTGGTAAAACCTTAATTCATAACTCTCTTCAATCTCATTTTCCCTCCATGAAAAGTGAAAATATGCTACTAGTTTTCCCTCCCTCCACCTTATGAAAAGTGAAAATTTAATTCACAACTCTCTTCAATCTCATTTTCCCTCTCGCCCTGTGAAAAGTGAAAATATATACTAGTTTTCCCTCCACCCTATGAAAAGTGAAAATATACTAGTTTTAGAAAGTAAATGAAGATTGGAATTAGGAGGGCTCTGTTACATCAAAATTAAGGCTGATTTTTTTTTTAAATGTTAAAATTTCCCTCCCTAAAAAACAATATATACAATATTTATAGAGTATAGAGGATATGTGTAGGTGTAATGTAAGTATGTAAACAATAAAAATATGGGCATAGTTAAAGAATAATAGTAATAGTAATAATAAAAGTCAAAAGTATGGGGATGAGTGCAAAAATCTAAATGTTGGCTCAATTAATAATAAAAATAATAAAATTCAATTTGTTATATTTTGATATTGTTATTAACTTGTGAATAGGTTTTGTTACAATACCATGAGCCAATACCATGGCTTATCAATACCTCAAGCCCAAAAACCATAACTTATTTCACAACCAAAATATTTTATAACAATATGACAAGATTCTTAACCATGGATATTCACCCCCCACTTTACAGTGGATATTATTAACTTGTAAAAAATTGGTTTTGTTATAATACCATGGGCCAATACTATGTCTTATCAATACCACGTGCTCTAAAAACATAACTTATTTCACAATCAAAATATTTTATAACAATATGAAAATATTCTTAACCATGGATATTCATTCTCACTTTACCATGGATATTATTAACTTGGAAATAGACTTTGTTACAATACCATGGGCCAATACCATGGCTTATCAATATCACATGCCCAAAAAACATAACTTATTTCAAAATCAAAATATTTTATAAGAATATGACAAGATTCTTAATCATGGATATTCACCCCCGCTTTGTCATTGATATTATGAACTTGTGAATAGGCTTTGTTACAATAGCATGGGCTAATACCATGGCTTATCAATACCACATGCCAAAAAATCATATCTTATTTCACAATCTAAATATTTTATAACAATATGACAAGATTCTTAATCATTGATATTCACCCCCACTTTACCATGGATATTATTAACTTGTAAATAGGCTTTTTTAGAATACCATGGGCCAATATCATGCCTTATCAATACCACATGCCCAAAAACCATAACTTGTTTCACAATAAAAATATTTTAATTTAATTTAATTTTATAACATTTTTTATTTGAAGCTAATAGGAAAAGTGTTGTAATTAGTTTTGAGATATATACAAACCCTCTATCCTCACAACTACTAAAATTATTCCCATATAAATTAAAATAAGGTTTTAATAAAATTAAAAATGAGAATACTTTTGTATTTAAAGATGTGAAATTTATATAATACAAATATTAGTAAACACCAACATAGATCTATCTTAACTAAGGATCCAAGTGATGATAGCAAGAAAAGTGAAGGGAAGAGAGGGGGAGTGAGATAGTGATAAAGATAGAGGATGGAGAGAGAGAGAGAGAGAGAGAGAGAGAGAGAGAGAGAGTGATGGGGGGACAGAGAGAAGGAGGTAGGAAGATACAGAGGGGAGAGAGAGAGAAGAGAGTGGGGGAGAGAGATATGGAGTTGGAGGGGAGAGAGAGATATGGAGTTGGAGTGGGAGAGAGAGGGAGGAAAGAACTAAGGCATAGGGAGATAGAGGTGGAGAGAGAGAGGGAAGGAAAGAACTAAGGCATAGGGAGATAGAGGTGGAGAGAGAGAGAGGGAGAGACAAGGGATAGATGGATAGAGAGAGGGGAGAGAAGAGAGGATGGAAGAGAGATAATAGGTGGGGATAAAGATAGGGAGAGAAGGGAAAGAGAGAGAGAGGGAGGAACAAAGATGGAGGGGGGAGAGAGAGAGAGTGATGGGGGGGGAGGGGGGGGTGGAGGGAGGTGAGAGAGAAAGGGAGAGAGAGGACTAAGAGAAAGGAGAGAGAGATGAAGTTAGAGGGGTTGAGAGAGGGAAGGAAGAAGAAAGACATAGAGGGAGAAAGGTAGAGAGAGAGAGAGAGAGAGGAGAGAGAGAGAGAGAGAGAGAGTGACAAGGGAGTGATGGAGAGAGGAGAGATAGAGGGAAGAGAGAGAGGTGGAGAGGAAGAGGGAGGGAGAGAGAGATAGATATGGAGAGAGAGTGTGTATGTTTGGGGGTTGAGATAGAGAGAGGGAATAAGAAAGAGACACATAGATATAAAATATATATTATAGTATTATATAACTAGCCTAGATCCATCTTAACCTGGATCTGTCAAGCGCCAAAAAAGAGGTTTTCACATCGAGAGATTGGATCCCTCTCGGCGCTTGATAGATTCGGGTTAAGATGGATCTAGGCTAGCTTAATAAGTTTGTAGTTGTATTTGATAAACTAACACTTTTTTTATGGTTGTGTTTGAAAACAATTTTTCCATATTTGGTGTATTTATCATAATAATAATAATCTAATTTTAATTTAATTTTAATCTTATCTTTTTTATGCAATGATTTTGTTGTTAGTTTATAGAGATAGAAATGTTATACTTTTGGAATTTGAAAATGAAACACATGCTCTTAACTTGGTTGTATTGAAAACATTTAAGTGTAAGAAAGAAACATTCCCTCTTAACTTGGTTGTATTAAAAACATAAGTGTTCTTGTATACTAGGTGGGTGGAAACAAGAGAGAGTATATGGTAAGTGGATTAAATAGTTAAAAACAAATGTTAGTTAAGGAGAAAGTTACAAAATCTAACATTTAGGCTAGGGTTAGGATATTACTATTTTGGGACATCTAAAGTTGAAGGTACATTTTATGGAGGTGTAGTCTAAGCCCTCGGGTGTAGGGCACATATTATGGGTATCTTGGACTTTTGGTGTGTGTTAGTGGTATCAACTAGTGGTGGAGTGTCCAACCAATGAGTAGGAAAAGTTTTTCATTTAGAAGGTTGGCATCAATCAAGTATTCTCCCTCTCTACCCAACTCTAAGATGAGGAGTGTGCATAATGGACTTATTATTGTAACAAATTGCAAATATGTGATTATATTTAAGTTCAAGGGCTTGAAGTGGCTGCCTCAACCTACAAATCTTTAAAGGAACTATGTGTTTTTCAATTAAACCCTTGTGATCAAGGAGCTGCAAAAGAGGAAGGCCTTATGGCTATTTTTAAGGGGTTGTAATGACCCTCGTCTTGTGGTAAATATGTAGATATGATGCTAATGGTCCTGATCTTAGTACATTCACGTATATAATGTAAATATTTTCCTATCACCTTACATTGTGTAAATATGATAAATATTTTGTGGTTACCTTGATGTACATGTTGAAGTTCCACTTACATGATTATGGGAAACACTTCTTAGTTATCCTTGTGTACATGGGGAAGATCATAATTACTCTATGCGATAAAAACACCTAGTAATATTTTCACACTGAACACTATATAATAAACCTAACCCTAATATCTTAGTGAAGAACAAATAACTAGCTAGACTCTAGAAGGGTTTTTGGATTGACTGTTAGTGAAACTCATTGCAGTTAGGTGTGCCAATGTGTGGTGAGTGTTAGTGAGTGCTAGGGAAACACAACGTAGCACTAGGTCAAAATGCATGGAAATGAATGAATAAGAGTGTATGACAGGGAGTGTCAATGAGTTCCAGGTGTGGTAAGAGGGGAGTGACATGGTATGCTAAGCAGCGCTAAGTCATTCTAGCGTGCCAGAGCGACATGCAACCGATATGTGCTAGGTGCCAAGGTGTGCCAAATAGTGCTAGGAAGTGTTAGGGAGCGTTAGCGAAACACAAGGGAGCACTAGGTGAAAATAATGCATGCAAATGAATGATTAAGAGTTTGTGACGGGAAGTGTCAGTGATTTCAAGGTGTGCTAAGGAGGGAGTGACAAGGTATGCTAGGTGGTGCTAAGGCATTCTAGAGGCTAGGGAAACATGACAAGATATGTTAGGTGCTAAGGTGTGCCAATGCACGCCAAGGAGAGTTATGGAGTGTCAGGGAAAAACAAGGGAGCACTAGTTTCAAATGCATGGAAATGAATGAATAAGAGTGCGTGATAGGGATTGTCAATGAATTCTAGGTGTGCTAAGGAGGGAGTGACAACGTATGCTAGGTAGTTCCAAGGAATGCTAGAGTGCCAGGGTGACATGCCAAGATGTGCTAAGTCCTAGGTGTTAACACTCAGGTTGTCCCTTTGGCTCCTTAAGGGATACGGCCGAGGTAACCACAAACCAATCTTTGGATTGCAGGTCCTAGCCTACCTGCAATCAGAGAGGGCTCTCTCTTTATAATTTAGCTTTGTTTTGGGTTGATTTTAGGCTAGTTATGATGTTCTTGGGTTTTGTTTGAATTTGGTGGGATGGATGATGATTCAGATAGAGTTGGCATGCAAAGTGTGAGAAGTTTAGACCATTGGGCATGGAGTCAAGGATTAAGGGCTGTTGGGTGTGTTTTCTTTGGTAAAAGAGGAATACAGAGCAGGATAGCTACACATGGACCAATATTCAAGCTGGAATAAGGATGAAATGGAGGTCAGGGAATGAAAGGCAGTTAAGTAGCTTTCATTATGCTAACAGAGGGAAGGTGAGTGAACATTATATAGGAGCAATCAAGAATTCCTAAACAATATTCGTATATGAAAGAACTAGCTTAAACATGATCATTGAAGTATGCATATTCATGACTAATTCAGAGGAAAACATAAAGAAATAACAGGAATTGAGCATAGAGTGCTGCTAAGCAAATTCTAAGCTATTCTTCTTTTCTGTTATTTAGATCATGACACAAGGGTGATATAAACACATAGAAACTGAAAATGGAGGCAAGAAAGACTTATTGAGCCATGAAGAAGCATGAGAATCCTATATTTAACTCTTTAGCCATCAAATCCACACCACACAGTTCAAAAACCAGGCATTCCAACAATCTTTGTTCATAAAAGCTCTCAAAGTATACAACGCAAGTCCCAAATGAGGTTATCAACCAGCCAACCCTTTTAACATTGCTCAGGGTGGTATTTATAAGCAAAATATCTACAAAAACAGATCTGAGGGAAGATCTGAGGAAATAACTTTGTCTAACCTAACTTCTGCTGAAATAAATGCAACAAATATCTATCTAATGCTGCGCTGGGGGCAGCAGCCTAAAAAATGAGTAAGTATGGCGTCCTTTGGTAGCTCTGTTCTATGTATCTGCAATAACTGTGCTTTGGAACCTGAAGTGTTGCTCTCATGCAACTTTAATGCATTAAACTGTGATCTGGTGAGCATTAAATGGGCTTTGCCGCTTCTTTGACTTAGATGGAGGCCCTTTAATGTTTATCTGTTTTGATATTAAAGTCTTCCACTGAAAAATGTTAATTGATACTCTTTGCACTACTCTGATACTCTTTGACCTGATGGGGCTCTTTCTTTCAACTGATACACTTTAATGCTGCAAAA